>CM031239.1:892403984-892871484 GCA_018340775.1 Taxus wallichiana var. yunnanensis
AGCATGTATTGCTCAAGTAATTTCCAAACAACGGTCACATCTAGTCAAGGATTCATGCAAAAGGCCAATGACTTCACAAACCCACAAGAGGAAAAGATTAAACAATTAATGCATTTGAAAGGGAGAGTTTGAGTTGAACTCGAGATCTGCAAAAATTGTATTGATTCTTGCCAAGGTCTCTATGCACACCCAATACTTTAAAACAAAATGATAAAGTACTCATTCAACCCGAATGATCCCAAGTGCTCTTATAAAAGAACAATCAAAATGACATATAACCATTTAGAACCTTTGACTATCTGTCCTTACTCAACAACATGTCATATGCCCGGTGATATCTACAATCAATATCCATTTAATTGTTGAATTTTATGCTTAGATGATAATTACATATGAACATTCAAAAGTTCCCGAATTACTTCTTCCTTATAATTTTCTAGTTGGACCACTAACCTATCATATTTTATCGTGGTAAGGAAAATTTTCTTACAAACACTAGAGGGCATAATGCTTCAAAGATGCCCCTAAATCAACTAGGAACTAGCTATGAATTTTTTTCCCAAATATTATAACACTCAAAAGGAAGGGAGGAACTTCAATTTTTAATTTTTTACAACAAAAAATTGGAATGAAAAGGTCTTTGGGGTCCCCTTGTGGGTATTACTATCTAAATAATTCAACAAATAAATCTCGACATGTTTCGTGATTCGAACAGCCTGCCACAAAAATATGTTTGCTTTAATATTTTTCATGTACTTCATTATAATGTCAGAGGCTGACTAGTTTAGGCATACCCAATAGAGCTACTTTTTTAGATATTAGAATCATTCACCTTTTGGAGGAGGAGGTTCTCATTGTTTTCCTTTCTAAGACTGGTGGAGTATGATGCTAACATTAATGAGGTGCAGATGTAGTGTTATTAGCTCTTATGCATACAAAACCAGTAATTGCTCATTCTAATCGAAATGCATCGAGATTCAATTCATGAAATAATTAAATAGAGAAAATTATTTCAATGAGTTAGAGCCTATCATGCCTGTAGAGCTCCCGAAATATTTTCCAAGCTCCCAAAATTCTCTTCCAATCTTTCATGATAAATTTCCACAAAAAAATCAAAATGATTCCATGAAAACCCTCATCTCTCCTTCTTCATTATTTTATATAGCCTTCCATTAAATTATTCCACTATTTTCTCCATGAAACAATGGATTCATGTTTATCAAAAGATCAAATATTAAGTTCAAAAACAAGAGTTCCACATGCATCTGAAAGAACTTGTAGCTCAAAATACTAAATGAAAAATGAAAAACCAACCAATACTCTTTTCTTCCAAAAACTGACATGTCTTTCCCCAAGGTGGTTTTGGGGAAATTTTCCAATGAACATTAATGCCTAACTTAACTCCAAATCCACCAACTACCATTTCCAACTAAATTTGGCTAAACAACTCCATTTAAACAATCCCCTCATTAAACTATTAGCGCCAAGTTTGGCGTGTATGCCAAGTTGACTAGGTCTCCCACCAAAAGGTGGCGGTGGAGATCATTAAATTCCACATTTAAATTTGTAAGTACGTGTAGGGTGGTGCATACCATACACTTAAACCATACCACTAACCTTCCTTTTCAACATGCCACCCATAGTTAGGTCAAATGATTAGGACTTAGGATCCCCTTTCCCTTAGGTAGGTTAGGGTTTATTTCCACAAAATAATATCTATAAACTTAGATACCTCAACCTTAATGTAATGTCCATAGGGTTAGGTTAAGCCCTTCAGTTATAGGTTATATATATATATATATTTATATTCAAATATAAATAGGATATACTAACTATAGCTTAGGATAAATTAGGTCCTTAGAAATTTATTTATCACCTTAGCATAGGTCAGATTAGGTCCTTATAAAACAACAAAAATAATCATCCTTACTAATTGTCATTCCCATTATAACATTAAGCATATAACATCTAGATTTAATCAAACCATGATTTTTAAATCAAAAGGTGAACCTTAAAGCACAATTAATGTAATCATACAAATTGAGATTAGATTCACTATTACCAGATCAATATTAAAATTGAAATTCTAGAATCAATAAGAACTCATGTAATCATCAAATTAAAGTCATAATCATATCGATTTAGGAGAATACCTTGGATCACTGAAATTGATCCAATATCCTTCAATCTGTCAATATCGATATAAAAAGCATTATTCCAAGACATTAATAGTTTTCTATTACTATCACCAATAATTTCCAAGAACTTTTTCAAACTTTCCACAAGATGAAACCAATAAGTTCATTTCTCAAACTAGTTAAGTAAATACTCATGATAATCAATAGTATGAATTTTCCATAAGAATGATTAATACAATTAGATCTTAAAAAATAATTGATATCATTCCAACAAACATGATTTAAGCAGTTCAAGAGCACACACAACTCAAGAACACAATCACATGTCAACGTTTCCAATCAATCCACAAGAAAGAAAGTACATATGTAAGAACAAAAGAGGGAATTACATACCTCCCCTCTAAAAATCATCATCATCCCGATGATTAACTTAATTCAACACATTTTAAGAACATAAGTAATAATATAACTTATTCAACCATACAATTCTTAAACAATAAACAAAATTTTGCAAAAAATTCAAGTTTTTTAGAGGTTCATAACAACATCAAAAGGTTGTAATAAACACTTATTAAAAAGTGTTTTTTCAAAAACAAAAAATTAGAGATAGTTTTTTAAATTAAATATCTCAAGTACGTCAATATTTGACATAAAAAATAGAATAAACTATCCAAAAATAAAGTTTTTTAGTATTCTCAATATCAAGAAAAATGTTGTTTTTATCTTTCCTAGATTGTACCAACAGTCTAACTGGTATCACCATAACAATTTTTCAGGTTCCGAGTCTTTAACTCCTTCATTTGTTGCTTCCTTTTCAGCCTGTCGATTTGTAATTGTAGTCTGAATCTTCTTTTGTGGATTGTTCTCCTTGTTTCTCAAGGGAAATCCTTAGCATAGTGACCACTATCACCACATTTAAAGCAACCAGTGAAAGGTCTCTTCCTTTCAAACTATCATTACTACCAACAAAATTTTCTTGTCCATTCTTTTTAAATTTTCCAGTAGTATTATTTCCACCATTATGAGTTTTACTTTTCTCCTTCTTTCCCCATGTCTTTCCAGTGACAATGGCAAAGGAGTGTTATTCAGTTTATGCTTCTCATCTTTGTGAGAAACAATGGCTTGGAGATTTTTCTCCTACCTAATGGCCTTCTCAAATACTTATTCCATCATTGGTGGCCCATGTACATCAACTTCACCACCTATTATAGGTTTCAAACCCATAATAAACTTCCTTATGTGGAATTTCTCATCTATTTGGTATTGTGGTACATACTTAAGGAGTTTGGTAAATTTCTCCCAATACTCAGTTACAGTCATTCTACCTTGTTCAAGGTTTTGAAACTATGTCATCTTTTGGTCATAATATAATTGGGGTAACCAGCGATTCCTAAATAGGCCTTAAATTGGTCCCATGTTATGTTTTCATTATCCACTCCCAATTCCACTTTTCGGCTATCCCACCATGAGGATGCCTCATTGGAGAGCTGATATGCTCCCATATTGATTTTTGGTTTCTTTAGAGAAGTTCCTTATTGTAAATTACTTCTCCATCTCGTTGAGCCAATTCTCAGCCCCATCTCCCAGAGTTGGTACCATCAAACTTAGGTGGACTAATTCTTTTTATGTCTTTTGACAACTCAACCACCAAGCATGCTCTTGCATTTGGAGGTTGATTGGGTACATTTTTATTATTATTAGTAGCATGTTATAGTTATTTCCAAAGCATTGGAATCTCCAGCGTGTACATTGTTTTTTCATTATGTGGTTGTTCCTGAGATGGTTCACTTTCAAACTCAACATTATTTCTAGCCACTTGTTGTTCAAGTACAACAAGTAATCCCTTGTGTCCAATAGAGAAGTAAGGATCTCATCCAAATTTTGAGTTGTAGTTGCTTCACCACCCAGAGGTTGGTCATTCATAGCTTCTCCCCTTGTTCTAACCATTTTCTGTTAACAAGAAATTAAGTTTTATCAATGATGGACTCAAATAGGTCCAAGAGCTGTAACCTTCAACTCTGATACCAAAATGTAACATCCTCATTTAAGACTTCAATAACAAGGGGATTTTTTTTTTTTACTTTTTACTTTATGCTTCTCAATCTAAATACCCATATATTTAAATCCAACATAAATCTTAATGTTCACTGTTCCAAATTCACATAATTTAGAACAAACATTCATTTAGCTAATCCATCTCATAACAATAACCATATGCAGTTGTAATGACTCGGTACTATACCATCTCTCATTTCATGACTCGGTATTAAACCGATCTCTCATGTGTATACCAAGTATACTTGTGGTTCCCTTATTCCATTAAGGGTCAATCAAGTGTAAATAACTAAAGATCCTATCTAGGTATCTATTATGGATACCCATATGACATCACACATCTTTAGTCTAGGTGAAATCAAGACAATGCAACCAACAACTTGCGATACTTTGGCCAAAGTTCAAGACATGTATGTCATGTCTTTATTCCAAGACAACATACTCATCAACAGGAATATGTCTTTCACCACACTCAAAACTATTATCTAGATTAGACTACCTTGACTTACGTCAATCACATCCATGTCCTTGTTATATACTAAGTAGAGCTAGCACACATAGACTAGTGTTGATAGTCTGCTTATGAAGACTAAGGGAAATCAAGCACATCCAAATTGACTTGCATGTCACTTTATCCACTTCATCACCCATAGTCATCATAAGATGACATCGACACTAGGCCATACTATCACTAATTAGTGTATAATAGAGACTTAGATCCACATTTTATGATAGTAATACTTAAGGGAGCTAGGCGGATAATCATGCCATAGTGGCTATTCCACAATAACCAAATAATGACTCACATCATTAATGGGTACTGTGTAGTAATGACTATGTATGCAACATAGTCCATCGAGTTCCATTAAGTGAAACATCATAACTTAACAAGTTCATTAATTAATTTAATTCTAGCTTGTTAATTTCACCCATTATTATTCTTATCATTAGGTGTCGTTCCTAAGGATCATCTAGGTTCTAAACCAATATCCTTTATGTAAGGATCGTAATGTTATTCACTTAAGTTATGAAACTATAATTCATAGATAGTTCTTAATTCAAAAGCATATTTTTTCCTTATATTTAGATTAGTGACTTTAATTTTCATTAGTATTTAGTTATATAGTAAACAACCTCATATAAACATACATATTTAAATTGCACTAGTAATAGTTTTACTTTCATACTAATAGATTAGATATCTTTATACTACTTTATAACAAAAAATAGCCTTCATCATTTTCAAAAACAATCAAGTCATAAGCATAAAATTATTATATCATTATGAACTTAGTTTACATTAGCCTTTATATATTATATTATTTCATATCATAATTTATATCACCATACATATTCTCATAATAACATAATTATAAGTCCTAACATCAGTCAACTATATATAAGAAGCCAATAGTATATAAAAGATATTTACACTAGATAACCATATTTTAATATTAGTTACATATATAAGTAATCTTATTTAATATTCCTTGATGAACTTCTCCATAGACATCAATAATTACCACTTAAGGAAATTCTAAGTTACATTATATAAACATCTAATATTAACTTATCTTTCCTTCAAGTATATTTTTATTCATTATTACAACAACTTAAACAACATATTCCATAATGTTTGTACCAATTCATACATTATTTCATAATAGTATACGTAAATATATAATCAATTTAACTTAATATAACTATTTTGTATAAGAATAGATTACATTAATAAATATGATTCATTTTTATAGTAAAAGGAATACTACTAATTTTCATACACTAACATTCAAAAATCATTTCCTCAAGATTGTAAATATATAATCAAACTTTTTATTTCAATCAACAATATAGGTATCAAATCATGTTCATATCAAATTGAAATAATTTTTTTTTAAATAGATATCAATAAATGTTCCATAGGCCATCCCCTTCATTTATATACATAAATACTTCAAGGAAATTTATAATAAATAATCATGTAATCCATTCAACTTTCTTCAATCAAAATAGAATAAATG
Source organism: Taxus wallichiana var. yunnanensis (assembly GCA_018340775.1). NCBI lineage: Eukaryota > Viridiplantae > Streptophyta > Pinopsida > Cupressales > Taxaceae > Taxus > Taxus wallichiana. Next base: position 892,410,199 of record CM031239.1, read on the forward strand.
CAACTTTTTATATGTCTTCCTTCTTTTATCTTTCATGAAGTCCATCTGCAAGATTGTTAGCATGTGTCAGTTCATATGAACTGAGCATGATAGGTACTAAATCTTCATAAAAACATGCTCTACTTAATAATTTCATAAAAGGAACACTGCTTTTAAATGAAATTATCCTAAGGTTCAAAATAAGTAAACAACTCTTTTGATCATGCCAAAGAACATTATAAATGAAACCATAAAAGAGAAGACAAGTTTAACACATGCATTTCATTTTAGCAATTGAAACAAATATTAATTTAAGTCACTCATCAACCAAATATAATAAAAGTGCAAGAATAATATGATTATAATCATATAATCCCATACTTATATGACTCAAAATCACACATCTTGCTTAGTAATGTTATACAACTTAATCATCTAGTTGTTATATTTCATTCAAATAATAACAATCAAGATAATGACTTAATTGATAATAATAAGTACAATATTTATTAAGATTGCAGTCATATAATCCCATACTTATATGACTGTAATCTTATATATTTTTAATAAAGTATAAAAAACTTCATTAGCTAACTTTGTTATACTACTACAAGCTATAACAAGTCATTCATAAGTGAAATTATAATACATTATAACAAATAAGTATTTACCCTTACTTGCATTGTGTACAAGTTCCCAATGCATAAGCTTTTTAAGAATAAAACAACTATAGTGAGGTAAGGGTCATTTTTGAAGGAACTAAATTCAAGAGGTGATATAATACCTTACTTCAATGATAATCCAATCGAGAGTTAGGATAAGTTCTATATTAAAACTATATCATACATAGAATTTTTTTAATCATGAATCGACATTCATTTCCAGCTCATCAAGAAGCCAGTATTTACAAGTAACTAAGCTTTATAACATATTCAAATTTGTAGAGATAATCTAGTTAAGCACTCCAAACAATGAATACATCCATCGAGGATTCATGTGAAATCATAAAGAACTTCACAAGGTCAAAAAGAGGAAAAAGATTAAACATCTGATGCATTTGAGTGAGAGGTCGAGTTGAACTCAATATTTTACAATTACGTAAACCCCAAACTTAAAATTCATTCAAACTTATATTGATTCCTACAAGGTTTATATGCACAGTCCAAGACTTTAAAACAAAATGATAAGACCATTTAACTTGAATGAGCCCAAGGATCTTATAAAGAAAAATAAAAATGACTTTAAATTGAACCACATTTCTATTCCATAGCTTGTTGATTGTAAAAATTTAGACCGAATAGAACCTATCGACTAGGTGGAAATAATGGAGGCAATAAAAAGAACTGTCGTTAGGTATTAATGAGATCACAATACCCAAATGATTCAATCAACTACAACACAAATTTTAAGTTACAACATTGTCCATATAAGGAGTTCAAGTAAAAATGACTTCAATTAAACTTAAACTACCCGTAATCCTCAAATGGATATGTTTGTAGCTTGTCAAACAACTCATTAATATTTGAAAGCATTTTGATCCAAAAACTTGGCAAAAGCACACAAAGAAGTCCACGTGGAAAGCAGGAGTCATATTCAAAGGCATGAATGGATAGGGAGAATATGTGCATGGGGCAGAATTTCAGCTTTCGGGACTTAACCATTTTCGCTCTTGAAGGTCTATTTTTAGAGATGGCGTGTAAAGCACACAAACGAGGCAAAGACATGCACGCCACACATTGGCTATTTTTTGAGGACCAGATACAAAGCACTTTGTATGGACATAGGCTGAAAATAGATCTACTACTATTAGTTAAGTACCAGTAGTCTATTGTTAGTGCACTTGCATGTGTGGCTAGTTTTGTAACGGTGTGTGGCTAATAATAGCATGTGACCTATTTTGGGAATTGATAAGTGGTGAAGGGAAATTCCCCACCCTTATAAGTATGTAGTAAACTATGTAATAGAGAGATCAACATATACAAAGATATGCATACATAGTGAGATTATGTTACTAAATCTGTTATGTGCATACTAATGTTATTGTAATGAAGCTTTTGTATACTTATTGCATTTAATATGATGGAGGATATTGGCTGAATCTAAGTGTTAGTTTTGTGTGTATCTGAATCTAGTATGTCTTTGATCTCATCATGGTTAATAATTAGTTCTATTCTCCCTTAGAGATATATATATATATATATATGGTATGCTCTATAGAATGATGTGTTAAAGAATGGAACTATATATGTTAAGTCTTCATCATGTTAGCATCCCGTAACAACAAACCTAAAGATGGAATTGGTTCTTTTGCATGCTTCGAGTGAGTTCTCATTCTAGGACGAGTGATGTGCCAACACGTCTAGGATCTTATTGGATTTGTATCACTGAATTATAGGCTGCATAATTGGTTCCGTTGTCGGGACCTCTTTTTCAGTTGTTTTTAGGATGGTTCACGATGAAGACATATTGGTTTACCTTAGCAAGTGTTGAAGAATGGATACATGATCTCGAAAAGAAGAATATGCATAATGCGATTCAACACTAGATCTGAGTTTAACGCATGTATGTGAGTGGAACATAATCTATATGATAGTTTATATGAGATATTTTTCGCTATCTTTCCAGTAGAATTATACGAGTGGCTGATTGCTTATGCATCTAAGAGGAATTAGAGGTATCACACACTGTATGGACACATGAAGAATTACAAGCCCTTTATGATGATGATCTGATTTGGACTTGAGCTATGGATACGTGGTTTCATGGTGTCTTGAATAGTTATATCTTGGAATACTCAATTTCCACTTATTCATGTCCAGAAGTAGCTGAATTCCAATTTTTACGATATCCAAGGGAACCTTACCTATAAGGCATTCCTCCGGAGATCAAGATCCTGATGGTAAATTTGAATCTAGAGAGTAAACCGATGGCTAACTAAACCTCACCACATGTGGGGGTAGGAGCAGGTTTGGTGAAAGATGGAAGACCTAATGGAAGAAAGGAAGAGAGAGGAAAGGTGGCTTAAGTATAATGAGGCACACGAGAGGGAGATAGAGAAGTGGCATAACATTGTAGAAAGTATGGTGTTGAGGAGAGAGATGTCTCGTGAAGGATTTGAGGCTCACGTAGAAGACATGGAGCTAGAGCATCAAGAACTCCCCCATCTTGGAAATCATGTCGTGATCATTCCTCGACCTCACACATAAGTGAGCTAGAAGAGACTACCTAGGCCATGGGCGCGCATCTAAATCCACCTAGTAACCTTGCCCTTGCATTTGGTTTTTCAGCATATAGTACAACAAGTACTCAACAAGCTAGTTCAAGTAGTGGAGAGTAGGAGTGAGTCTTATAAGAGGCACAACAATGGAAAAAAATGGCTTCGTTGTTATATGGGAGTACCTTTTTGGGTGTATCTTCAGCACAAAATACAAGTGCACCAATTTTTGGATTAACTTTTGGGAGTAAGCAATTGTTCCTGCAGACTGTTGGGTACAGTTTAGTTCTACTATTGGGACACAGGGAAGTACATCTTCTGGTCTGACCCCAGCTATAAGTTTGGGATTAAGAGGCATATGCAGCTCGGTTTAGGTGGATCTGGAGGTTCTTGAGGCGGGGAAACACAGGAGGTTCTGGATCAGGTAGGTAAGGTCCGCACCAACCCCATAATATTTACATGGAAATGTCTATTTATCTTTTAGAGTATAGGGGCATAGAAGATGCTACTAAACATGTGCATATGTGTGAAATAGTATGGTGCACAAGGGGATCATAGATTCTCGGCGTAGGGCAAGCCAATTTTCTACTACATTACAAGAGTGCGCACACACTGGTATAGAAAGTTTTCCCGATTAGACTTGCGTAGATTATATATCTTTAAAGGATGCATTCCTTAAGGAGTTTAATATCCCTGAATTTGAGAAGAAGAGTATAAGTGTGCTCAAGGATATTAAGCAAGGCACTACTGAAATTGTTAGGGAGTATGATGCATGGTTTAAAAAATTGTTATCAAAGCTTTCTTATGACATGCATGCAATCCAACATGCACAATGGTTCGTTGGAGGCTTGATTACCCCTTTTAGGAGGGCATTATCACATAAGACATACATTGATCCACATGAAGCACTTGAAGGAGCCTTGTGCACGAGGCAATTGGGAGCATAAATCTTTGGGGTGAGCCTATTTTTAGAAGCACAAATAGCAGAGCAATGGAAAAAAGTTGGAGAAACTATCAGACAAATTCAACACATGAGATGCACATAGGGATTTGGTGTATAGATTGTGAAGTAGAAGGTCACACAAAGGATAGTTTCCCTCACGAATAGTACGCTCATTATTGATGGATTGTTAAATATGCCATTTAAACCATGATGTTAGCCATGCTGCCCATTATTACAATGTGTGATAAGGAAGAACATTTCAATCTACTGTAAAATGTGCAAGTCCATGACTCATGACATGGAGGACTACTGGTTGATTGGACATATCCATGATGCTATAGATATTGGTGTATAATAGACATGAGTTTCAATTAAATTGAAGGGAAAGAATGAGCATCAAGACTCGGATCACAATCAGTGTGCTAAGATCGAATGAAGGGCATTTTTAAGGCATTCGTGGCAGAGGTCGACGATACCACGGTGGATTTAGAGGATTATGTCATGGTAGTGGAAGAAGTGAGTTTCCTCCCATAACATGTTATACATGTGTATCTCCTGACCACTACAGGTGTGAATGTCCTCAAAATATTACATGTTCTTTCTATGGAAAGAACCATAGCTATGAAGAGTGCCCAGACCTATATGAGCATCTAAGTAAGAAACATAAACAAGAAAACAAAGGTGCATGGATGGTTAGGATACAACCGTTGTTGAAATTCAATGGATGCCTAAGTTGGAGTAGAAATCATGGGAACTACAAGTGAAGATCATGACCCATGCTAAGGTGGCACACGCCAGAGAAGCATTGTGGCATATACGGTATCCATAACCTTCCTATCGAAGGAGATTTATCGAGAAACCATGAAAGTTCTAAGAAAACTTCCAGTGAGATATAATACTTAAAGGAGAAAAAATAAAGCATCATAGGTGGTCCAAACTGATAGAGATGACTTAAGAGAAGTGTGTAAAATGTTGTGTAAGGAAAATCATTCCACTTTTTAGGGGAGTTCGTTAAAAGGAAACACTCCACCCATAAGTACTCGAAACTGAGATGTGAGATCCTACATGTGAATATTCCTCTCATAGCCTGGATTATGAGAAGGAAATCAATCTAAATTCTATTGTGGATGGTGGCTATTAAGTAATATATTGATTGATACATGCAGTTAAGTCAATGTTCTTACTTGATGTATGGGTACAAAAGGAAGACCCCATTTCTTCCATCCTCTCATGTATTGTTCATGGCTAATCAAACTAAGACCACTCCCATTGGAGTTTTGAAAGATGCATCCATTACCATACAAGGAGCCAAGTTCACTAGAGACTTTGAAGTTTTAGTGCTGGCAGAGTCAGATAGCTTCCCAGCTCTATTAGGGTATCCTTGGTGCTATGCAAATAATTTTGATCTTCAGTTCAACAAGGGTTATATCAGTTTTGAAAACAAAGAGGAAAGAGTTATTATCCCTTTAATAGATGGAAAATTTGTGCCCTATGTTGAGCCCTTAAGTGAAGAAGATCTAAATAGGATTTATGTATGCACCATCCGAGATCCAGAGATGATTGAGCCAACCATCGGTGGGAGGATGCACAATCTATTAGCGATACTACAAGTGTTGCTTGTAATAATTGGGTTCACAACACTTATGAGTTGGTAGGGTGCGAAGTAAAGAGCATATTACCTCGAGGCACAAAATTGTGTTATGTCAGGAGGATAGGTAATAACTCGTACCTTATTACACATGAGAAGGGGATCCCATGGCATTCTTGTGTGCCATGGAAGAACAATGGATAGGCCCACCAGAAGAAGAAATATTTTAGCATATACACTACGTGGGACAACATCACACTAGCGGGTGGTCCACAAGGACAATCTTGTCGGATGGAATGAAATTGGGATTGCTCTTACTACCAGTTCTTTAGGAGAAATGCACCTACTAAAATATGTATTTATCACGGTAATCATCCTATTCAGCGCCATGTTCATAAATGTGAGAGACACTGGATAGAAGGCGGGAAGCTTTGCCACCTTCACTATGGGTGCACTGGTTTTATTCCACTTTACAAGGTTGTGTGCATGCTTGGTATTTTATGCGAACTCCATAGAAAAACTAGAAATTGGCAGAAATTTAATTGCAGAATGGCCTAGACATTTGAATTCTTCTCTATAAAGCCTTCATAGAAGAATCATTGAAAGTTATCAAGCGCTTAAATATGGGGGATAGTGCCATAGGCTAAAGAACTCCTTCAGAGTTATTAGATAAAGAAGACTCAAGAGCACATATTGTTGATGAACCAAAGGCCAATGTAACATTTCTTCAATGTGCTTGCCTCAAGAAAGCGAAAGGAAAAATGGTCTACTTAGTAGATGATGAAGAAGTAGATAATTTGGATGTAAACCATTCAACAAGGAGGTGTGAGGTATTGGACAGTTGGTGTGGATAAGACCACATGCACCTATCATGAACCTATGAAGATAAAGTGGGTGAATATTGGAATGAATATCGAGCCTAAGGAAGTGATAATTAGAGACTATTGGTTAGAATCAAGTGGCAAAAATCATAGAGTTACTAAGGGATTACCAGGATTTATTTCCTAGGGGCACCATGAAATTAAATGCATGCATGAATCATTAAGAGAGATGAATATAAGTAGTAATAAGGTGCATGCCCAGTTAGAAAGAGACTCTATAAAATGAACCTCCAATTTTGTGAAAAGGTCAAAGAATATATTGATAATATGTTGAAATTTTGAATTAACAAGCCCCTCCTGATGAGTCGAATGGGTTAGTCCAATGGTGATCGAGTAAGAAGGATGGATGGATTAGAATATGCGTGGACTACAGGGAGCTGAATGCTACATGTGTAACTAATCCATTCCCTACGCCATTCACTTCGAGGAAATAATAGAAGGCTTTATAGGGAGTGAAATATATTCGTTTACAAATGGGTTCTTTGGTATCATCAAGCTAGGATTTCCTAGGAGGATCAATAAATGACTAAATTTACTACCGAATGGGGTAGCTTCACCTATACTATAATTCCCTTCGGTCTAAAATTGTGGCTTGTGTATTTTCATGCATAGTTGTCCAAGCATTCAAGGAATTCATTCATAACTTCTTACATGTATATTTAGATGATTGGATGGTGTATGGATTAGTTAAGGATCACCGTGACAATCTATGCTTGATTTGAACTATGTAGACAGCTTGAGCATCTCTTTTAACATCAAGAAGTGCATATTTGCTACACCATTTGGGATACTTTTAGGACACATAATCTACAAGGAGGGTTTGTTGGTTGATCCAACAAAGGTTACAATCATTATAGGCCTAAGGGAGCCTACCATTCAAAGTGAGGTGTGCAGATTTTTGGGTCATACAGGATATTACAGAAAGTTTATCAAAGGCTATGCCAAAATGCCGCACCATTAGAAGAGTTACTGAAAGGGAAAGGTACATTCTATTAGGAGAAAATAGGAATGCACATTCGAGACATTGAAGGAGAAACTTACTACCATGCCTATTCTATGTTTTCCTTCATGGGACAAACCATTTCATGTACATGTTGACACCTCTGGCATGGCCATTGGCGTGGTGTTGGCCCAACTTGGAGAAGGTATTATAGATCATCCTATATGTTTTACTAGTAGAAATATGACTCTTACATAATAGAATTACACAACTACAGAGCGCGAAGCTTTTTCAATGATCTATGCACTATATAAATTCTTCCAGTATCTACTAGCTACACCATTTGTATTTGATACATATCACATGGAATTGAATTATTTGGTAAATAAACCAATTTTACAAGGGCCCATATGTCAATGGGTGCTTTTATTTCAAGAATTTGATTTCAAAGTTATGGTAAAACAAGGAAAAAGTAATTATGGACCAGACCATCTATCAAGAATAAAGTCAAGAGAAGAAGCACAGAAATTGAGGATACCATGCCAGATGCACATTATACAGGTTATAACGTGCACCATCAAAACTAGAGGACATTGTTGTATTTCTATGAACAATGATGATACCAACAAGAATGAAATATGTAGAGAAGAAACAACTTGATATACACGCCATACCTTATATGTTAATCAATGACGACTTGTACAAATTGGGTCGAGAAGAAGTATTGTGTCGTTGTGTATTGGAACATGAGTGCATGGGTATTATGGAAGAATCTCATGGTAGAATTATAGGTGGCCACTATTTAGTTAATTCCATAGTGAGAAAGATTCTACTCACTGGATTATGGTGGGAGACCCTCTATAAAGACTGTAAGGAATATTATAAGGCACGTGATCATTATCAACGTCTTTGAAAACTAGGTCAATGAGATGAAATGCCTCTGAGACCTATTACTAGCATAGAGCCATTTGAGAAATGGAATATAGATTTTGTGGGTCCTATTTCACTAGTTGTGCATAGAAATGGATCACACTACATCATAACTTGCATAGACTATTTGACAAGGTGGGAAGAAGCGGACCTACAAAGGACCTGAAAAGGAGCTACGCTGCTACAACATCCTGGTTCCTATGGGAAGTTATTATTACAAGGTATTGATGTCCTTTAAGTTTAACCAAAGTGATAGGGGTACACATTTTCTTAATGAGACAATCAAAATTTTATTAGATGAGTTCACGATTGCACGCCATAAGACTACACCCTATCATCCTCATGAAAATGGAACTACTGAAGATTTCAAAAAATAATTGAGCTAGACATTGACAAAAATATGTGATGTTGGAAGAATGGATTGGGATGATAAATTCTCTACAGTCTTTTAGGGCATATCAAACAACATATAAAATTTTGAACAAATCCACACCATTTAAGTTAGTGTTTGGTGCATAAGTCATTCTTCCTATGGAATTTATGTTACCTTCTTTGCATATTGTGCACGTGTTGAGGTCTAGGCTGATGAAAGATTTAGAAGAACGGATTGAAAATATAATTCAAATGAATGAGTGATGAGCCATTGCATGCTGGATTCAAAAGAAAGAAAAGGCTAGGTAGAAAGCATGGCATGATAGAAACATAAGGGACAAGAATTTTGAGATTGGACAAATGGTCCTTCTCTATGACTCTAAGTTTTTATGCCATCTAGGAAAACTTAAGGTACATTGGTTGGGGTTGTATGTTATCACTTACATCCTTGAAACATGATTTTTCTGGTTAGAATACCTTGATGGAACACGGATACCTGGTTACTTCAATGGGAGTAGTTTGAAGCCCTACTATAAATAAGTCTTCTTGGTGTTTGTAATAAGGTATTATTTTCATTTAGATTAGGTTTTAAATTTTGTATTTCCTTAATGTGTTTCCTTCTTTGTTGCTATGCTTTTTCAATTTAGTTGGTGTGTTGTGCAATAAGCGTGCTTGCGTGCATGAAGCTAATTACTATATGAAGCATGTTTATGCATAGAGGACTACACATAATTTTAGTGTGGGGTGGATTATTGGTATCCAGTACAAGATTGTGGGAATTGAAAGGTGAAAGGAATAAGTGCTACAGGTGCTTTTCAAGCCAAGGGATTGCTTCTAAAAAGTGACCAAAGATAGAGATGAATGAAGGGATAGTATAACACGAGGTAAGCAGGGGCCATAACAACTACCAGTGGAAGGTGCACTAACAAGGTACTCGGGCGCAAGGATGTGCGCTAAAGATAATTATGTAACTAGAGGGTAGGAAGGCACACTAGAAGGTTATATCTAGGGCGTGAAGATGTACCATGTGGAAAGAAACAAGTTCGTCAATCAATGAGAGGATATTTGGTAGGTGAAGGAGCAATAAATGCATCAAAAATCTGAAAATCTATATAAGGATGGGATTTGAGTTCATTTTTATCGTTGCGATTAAGAGTATTTGAAAAAGAGCTAAGTGTGAAAATCTGAGTGATCGAATTGAGGTGCGAAAGGTGTGTAACTAGTCGTGACGAAGAAATCTATGTGCAAAAGAGCTTGTGTCCCCGATGGTGAAGGGTTTGAGTGAAGCAAGGTGACAAAGAGGAGCTAGGGCATGTGATTTCACCTAGGGCACGTTGAATCGAGCTAGGGTTTTGATTTGCACATTGTAGAATTTAATAGGTGAGTATCTACAAAGGATTGTAAGGTAGAAATGGCACCTAAGAAAGTAGTTGTAGCAGGAGTGAAGGGAAATAAGAAGGTGGTCACAAGTGAACACTATGTGGTTACGCATTGCTAAAAAGATGTATGAGGGTGTGGTCTATAACATTTCACATTACATTACGAAAAATATCATTGAGGAAGCACATACAAGAGGAAAGATCACTTTGGATCTGTTCTATTGTCATTAATGTTCATGGAGATTAGAGTACCTAATGGACCAAAAGAGAAGATATGGGAGTATCCCATGGAGCACAAGTCACCTACAGAATGCTTCAAAAATTACTTGTGTGAAGGATCCATGACAGAACAAGTCAAGGAAAGGTCTAAGAAATGGTATGATAGTCTCTACGCTACCTTTGAAGAAGAATGGCGCATCCCCAAGGACTTTCCTTTGGTGGTTGGAAAGGTAGTTTAGTTCACTATATACCAACACTTTTTCATAGTGCGGTTCACCATGAGGGATGGAGCCCTTGGTGTAAGTTACCATATGACTTCACGGTAAGGTACTCTAGGTGTCGCACGGTTCTCGGGAACAACGTTCAATATGGACAAGGTAGATTGTGACTACCACATGCTAAGGAATAAATATGTGTATCCAAGGTGGGGTGCATATATTAAGAGGCTCATTTTGGATGTCTTGAGCATTAAAACAAGTAAGTTTGGTTATGGTAGAGTTTGGAATAGCACTGGTGTACCTTCAACTAAAGGCTAAGTTGAATAATAAAAAATATGTGGAAGATGAGTTCGCACTTCTGAACCACCTCGGGGGAGTAAGCATACCATGGAGAAAATTCTAGTGCCTAATCCCATAGAGACAATTGAGGTAGAGGATGAGAAGGATGAATGTGAAGATAGTGGTGGTTTGGAACATAAGGTGGAAGACATCCTATGAATAAGGATGAAGATGAGCGCAACTACACCACCTAAGCCACATGAGGGGGATGATGAGGAATTGGATGTAGTCTAAGGAGAGCATAGATTCAAGAGAGTGTTTAGGATAACAAGGACCCAAGGTGTTACTCCAAAAACATTGCACAAATCATCCAGACTCTCTCCACAAAGGAGACAATCATGAAAAGGATAAGGAAACTAAGAATGAATGATGTGTAAGAGTCGAGGAAAGCATGCCTAATTCTCCTACACCTCCGAGAATGTAGAAGAAAAAAAGATGAAGAAGTGAAGGAAGGAGAAGAGGAGGAAAAGGGAACATATGAGATAGCTGCAAAGACTGCTCAGGACATAGAGACACAATTCCCAAATCTGGAAGATCAAATCCCTAAGAAGCCTAGGTCAAGAAGAAAAAGTGTGGAGCACATTCCACCAACCATGGGTTATGCGGAGGACATAGGTAAAATTATTTGCCCCGTTTCCAGAGCACACTAATGAAAAAGGAATTATATGGCTAGGAATTAATGGATGAAGATATGGCTATAGTGCACACAAGAAAGAAGTTATTATAGTCCATGCATACGCACATGGATGAACTGGATTATTATGTGTGTGAGGATTCATGCATATCGAGGAGGTTAAATAAGACACCTCAGGCTATACACATTACAGTAAAACCTACTATCATGTCAGATGAATAGGTGAGAAATGCATTGGTGAAAGTCTCAACAGAGGTGGCGAGGTGGAATATGGACAAGGATGCCATAATTAGGGTACTAAGGGAAGAGATTAAAACTAAGGATGGGGAAATAACATGCCTAACATAGGAAAGATAATTAGTGCAGAAGAATAACTCTATATTTATCAAACATCACGGTGGAAATTGGTGATAATGTCATAAGAGCTAGGCCACACTTAGAGCCAAAGGTACCTAAAGACGTTTCCTTCAGCGATACACTATGTAGGAAAGTTGGTGGACCTAGTGCTTGAAGATGAACCTCTACACATGTCAGCACCAAAAGATCCAGTGTAATATGTAGAACAAGAGAAGGCTTCAATGATGTAGAAGATTGCATCATATGAAGGACTGTTGTAAGTGCTACAAGAAGAATTGGAGAAAGCGAGAATAAGCCTTGAACATCTGCATGACTCAGAGGATCTCATCAACATAAAAACCTTGGAGGAGAACAATGAGGTCCAGAAAAGTGATGAAGGACAAAACATTGGGCCATGCAAAAATATTATCAATGGTTAAATAGAAGCACGAGGCCCTGACAGCGGCCCAAGAACCACACAAGAATCAACTTTGGAAGAGCTTGGGAAACTCATTGCGTAGAATATGGATTTACTAGAGGGAAGGATAACTGCAATGTTCAAGTATTGTGTTGGTCTTGGAGAATGAGAAAGGAGAGATCGCGAAAGATGAACTGGAGTCCATTATTGTGGACATTACAGAAAAAGTAGAGGAAGTGCTCACTAAGTGGTAGACCTTGGAGGCTGAAATAAAATAGGAATATCCTAAATTAGTTGTTCAAGTTGTAGAAGAAGAGACTGTAGATTAAAAAAATTCTTTCATTTATCAAAATTCTTTCAATTCTTCTATTCTTTGATTCATTTTGAAGATGACCATTGTCAGGGTGATAATGAAATTAGTGTGGGGTAATGTTGATCATAGAACACTTGGGTATAAATCACACAAGAAGTCTACGGGAAAGAAGGTAATATTCAAATGCACAATGGATAGGAGAATACACACACACAGGAGGCGTAAGTTCAACTTTTGAGACTTAGCGATTTTCACTCCTAAAGGTATATTTTTAGAGATGGCATGTAGAGCACACAAATGAGGCGAGAGACATGTGTGACACGCATTGGATATTTTGGAGGACCGAATACAAATCATGTTGCATGGACACATGCTTGAAATAGATCTACTACTATCAGTTAACTACCAATAGTCTATTGTTAGCGCACTTACATGTGTGGCTAGTTTTGTAATGATGCGTGGCTAATAATAGCATGTGACCTATTTTGGGAATTGATAAGCGGTGAAGGGAAAGTCCCCACCCTTATAAGTATGTAGTAAATTATGTAATAGAGAGATTGACATATACAGAGATATGCATACATAGTGAGATTATCTTTAAATCATTACGTGCATGCTAATGTTATTGTAATAAAACTTATGTATACTCATTGAATTTAATATGATGGAGGATATTGGCTGAATCTAAGTGTTAGTTCTATGTGTATCTGAATCTAGTATGTCTTTGATCTCATCATGGTTAATAATTAGTTCTATTCTCCCTTAGAGATAGATTTGGTATGCTCTATAGAATGATGTGTTAGTAATGGAATTATATGTGTTAAGTCTTCATCATGCTAACATCCTACAACATCAACCCTAAAGAGGAACTTGGTACCTTTGCACACTTCGGGTGAGCACTCGAGTCTAGGTTAAGTGACGTTCCAAAGCGCATCTAGGGTCTTATTGGATTTGTATCACTAAATTCTAGGCTGCATCAAGCATCGACCCAAGATGGGTAGAAAATTTGAACACCCAAAATAATTTTTGCTTCCAATAATGGAGTTCCATAAAACTCAAATTATTTCTCTCAAATGAAATATTATCGTTGTAAAACAATTCCACAAGCCATTCACTTTCAAAAACTATAGACCGATTTCAAAGTTATACACAACTTTAAGTTTGGTATATTGAATAGCCGGAATAGAAAATCTATTCCAACATAACCCCACAAATACCCACTTCTAGGTATAGATTAAATCATGCAAAACTTGCATTAAACCCAAAGAAACATGGGTATTAACCAAAACAAGGTTACATTACTAAGAAAATCACAAATTATAGTTGTAATAGGCATCCATATTACCAAAAACAACTCATCATAATTACACTCGAAGCCATTTAAGTTACTGATCGAGAATACTCATCCGAATCCATGTAGCATTATTATTCCATCAATTAAGCATTCATAGTCAAGCACACAAGGCCAAAATCGTTCAATCAATAAACAACTAGATTCAAGCAATAAACAAGAATGCAACCAGGATAAAAATTAACACAAAAACCATAAAGCCCAGAACCAAGAACACGATTCCATTTCAAGAGAAGATTTATTTTCATGAAATAATTAAATAGAGCAAGTTATTTCAATGAGTTAGAGCCTATCATGCCTGGTAGAGCTCTGAAATTATTCTTCAAGCTCCCAAGATTCCTTTCCGATTTTCACAATAATCTCCACAACCAAATCGAACCAGATTCCATAGAAAACCCTCCATCTCAACCTCATTAATATTTATAACCTTCACATTAATTTCTTCCACTATTTTCTCCATGAAATAGTGAGATGCATGTCTATCAAAAGATCAAATACCAGTTCAAACAACAAAAATCCACATGCAGAGTGAATGAACTCAAGTAGACAAGTGAGAGACAAAAAAGAACCAAAATCTTTTCATCAAAAACCATATGTTTCCCAGGAGGTTTTGGTGTAATTTTCAATGTCATTAATGCTTATATTAACTACTATAAATCCCGCCAACTACCATTTGCCATCTAAATTTAGCTAAATGAATTTCTTTTAAACTGTCCCTTCTTAAACTGTTGGCGCCAAATTTGGCGTGCATGTAAAGTTGACTAGTTCTCCCACCAAAATATGGTGGTGGAGATCAATAAATTCCACACTTAAATTTGCAAGTACGTGGAAGGTGGCGCCATGCCATTAACCAAACCATTTACCATTCTTTTCCCCAATGCCAACTATGGTTGGATCTCAGGTTAGGACTTTAGGTCCCTTTCTCTAATATGGTTAAGGAATCGTTTTAAAACAATAGTATTAATCCACATATGTGTATCTTTTAGAAAAATAACAACCTTAGGTTAGGTTGTAAATGATAGTCAATGAATCAAATGTCACCATAGTGTAGATTTATCGTTTAGGTTCAAGTTAACAACAAAATGAAATATCTTACCGAAATTTAGTTGCTAACCATATACAACAGGTTTAATATGAACCAAACCCTCCAATCACACAGGTGTCCTTAATGGAATGACAAATCCATATGTAAATACGATTGAAATCACTACAACAGATCAATATAAAATTGAAATTCCAAAATTGGTATAAACTAAAGTAACCATTGTTTTAAATTCATAATTGCATATTGGTTTTAGGAGAATGCCTTGGATCACTGAAATTGATCCAAGGTACTATCCAATATTGATACAAAGTTAACAATTATTCCAAGACATTAAAAATTTCTCGATTACGAGATCACCTAATGGTTCCAAGAACTTGATTCAAACTTTCCACAAGTTGAAACCAACAAGTTCATTTCTCAAACTAGTTAAGTAAATATCACAACATTAGTACAATTTCTTCCATATGATTGATTAATAGGACATATTTCATCAGAAACTGATACCTTTCTAGCAACATGATTTAAGAAGTTCAAGTAGAGCACACACTCAAGAACACAATCACATGTCTATGTTTTCAATTAATCCTAAGAAAGAAAGATATTAATTGCTAAATATATAGCACACAAATAAGATCATATGGGTTAGTGCAATAACTAAAACTTGGTAACCTATGGACATGAATACATAGAAACAGTGTACTCTAACGTGTAACTATGTAAAACACCACTCCACCAATGATCTATAGCATGTTTCCAAGTCACATCAACATCATATAGAGTCTAGTAATCTTCTTGTGTCCAAACAATTGTTCTATACCTCTAATTTTGCTTTGATGCATATGCTACTAGCCACTCGTATAACTCTATAGGAAAACAAAAAAAGAATGTCTCATAGATTTCATGATACAAATGTTCTTCAACCACATGTGAGCATCAAAATTAGGTCCAATATTATATCTATGAGAAAAATGGTCTTCCAAATCCACAACCTAACTCTCAATGTTGTCCAAAGTCAACCGATACGTCTTCATCATGCAACATACTTGTAAAATCTTGAAAAGAGGTCATGGAAACAAAAATGTAGTCTATTTTCCTACTAAAACCTAGATGTGATGGCCCATCACTTAGACATATTTGAGTGCTTTCTGAAGCACAAAAAGGTACTAAGTCCCTCTTTTTATTCCATATTTTTCAAGGTGTTATCATGATCACAAAAGTATTCAATATCCTTCCAAGTAATTAAAGGTAAAGCATAACATGAACTAGATCACAACCATGGTGCATAATGAATCAAACAAGGATCAAGATTAGATTTACCATATGATAGCTAGTAATAGAGATATCAAAAATCAATATCCATCCACAAAGACCCATTATATTAATCCATCAAAAGACATAGTAGTTGAATACACCAAAAGTAACATTACAAGGTCATGCACACAAACATATTAGTAACATAACTCTATAACAATACAGAGAATACAATGATATTATGAACCATGTAAATTAATACATATATAAGGGGTGGGGAACTTTCCCTTCACCACCCATGCACTTCTCAAAATAGGTTGCATGCTCAAAATAGCCATGTGCCGCTACAAAAGAAACTAAAGAAGCATGCAAGCTTCACCTAATAATAGATTACCTATAATTAACTCTAGATCTAATCCTATTATTAGCTCGAACTTCGCATGACACTTGATCTTCCACTTGCTCTAAAAATAGCCATTATTTCATCCAAAAGTCTTCTATCTTTATCCAATGTGTGTTCATCACTCCACGTTTAACTCTAGCTTGATCCATGCAAAAATAGGTTAAGTGCCAAACTCTGTCTTTCTAGGCGTGGATATTTAGGGTGCAACTCTATCAAACTTCAGTGCCTATCCATGCGCCCTCTTATACTTAGTCAATATTGTTTCCATCCAAAAAGAGGCCTATTTGGTTGGGTTTGAGGCTGTAAGGTCTAAATTTTTGGTCTTATTGCCTTTTGATAATTACCAACTCATTTCCTAGATTCTGTAATTGTTTCATGACTTCCTGAAGCTTAGTTGAGGTGCTAGAAGAGGTGGAAGCTTCATTAGAATTTTGATTTTTGGGGTTGGGATAGGAGCTAACATAGGTGCTTGACTAGAACTAGGATTCCCCATTTCTGGATAAATAGGCATAGGTTGTCTAGGTGCAAATTTACCGGCTTGAATCTGAAAATTATCAACTCTAATAGTTATGGCATAGGCTCCTAGAACTGTTGTCCCTCCCATAGACTGTATCATCATAGTTATATCGAATTAAGTTCTTTTAATAAATAGGAGAATACACCTTCGAACTGGTCTCATTACAATTTGAATCCTTTCCCATGTCCTCTAGAACTCGAAGTTGAAAATAACCATCTGTTCATTTGGTGTTCTCTTAAGTGTGGTCAATTTCTCTCATAGGGATAGATTGTCAACCCTTTCCTGAACTAGTCACAAAGAGTTGAGCACAATTTATCCAAATTCTGAATTTATCTAGTGTTAAGATTTTGAAACAACGCAAAGCTTTTCCTTAAAAGAAGAATCTCAAATTTTCACCGCCACATCCATCTAGGCAATCTCGTGTATAGCGGAAACATTTGCAATGTCCTAGATGTGATCAATTGGGGTTGTGTGATTCTCTCCAGAAATATGGAATGTGTTTTAACGCTGCACAGGAATTGGATTCTAAGCATTGAGATTAAGTGGACTACTTCCTATGAAATTGAAAAATGGATTTGGTGGTTGTTGAGCCATTCTGATTGGTCTAATAACTCTAGTAGATTGTAGAAATGGCCTATTTAATGTAGGTGTCGAAAGAGTCCTTTTGGTGGATATGGAGATCTCTAAACTTGTCTTCCTCTTCCTTGAGATAGTTGCAAGTATTAAAATATCCATTCTTCTCTTGTTCTAGACATGGTTTGGATCCTTCTCATGAATCTGAGAAACCTAGGTTGTTAAAAAAACTAAATTCTGATCTTGGGAGTTACCATATGTGTTGATACAAAGCCTCCAAAGGCTATAAATTCACCAAAACACACATCTAATCTTGATAAAAATAGAATAATTAACTTCTCTATCCCACACGGGTGTGCCAGAAATTTTATCACCAAATTACAATGCCCTCTAATTTGTCATGTGTGTGTGCATGAGCTACCCATGTAATTGGGTAACATTGGACCATCTCTCAAGTTGTGGGACTTGCAAACTTGAGATGGACCTCTAGAAAAGGTTGGTTCCTCTACCTAATCCTAACAATAAACTACTCTTAGAAATGGGAAAGCAAACTACCTAACACTAACCTAAGATTCCAAGGGACCAAGGAGAGAGAGAGATACATGAAATTAAATTCCTAACTAAGGGAGGTGATAACACCAAGAACAAGGGTGGAGATATTCCTAGTGAGTGAAAATAGGAAGAAAACAAAGTAGGAGAGGGTAGAAAAAGGTTCCACAGTCCAAAACAACATTCAAATCTCCATTTTTGTGGAGCACAACAAATTTGAGTCCTATAAGAAGAAAAAAGTATGCACAATATACCTAATGATGCAATAGAAGGAAAAGAATGCAATATAACTTGAGCTAGGGTAGGAAAAGCCACAAAACACAAATTTTATTGCTCAAAAGGATTTTGTTGGGCCTTTGAATGACTAAGTGTCGACTAAGTCCCAAGGTATAAGGAGAGCGCACATGCAAAACAAGAAAGTAAGAAGGTGCTCAAGGAAATACGAGCAAGAGAAGAGGTTGGCGCACAAAATAAGAAGAGGTTTTGGGGACTTAGCCACATTTTGAAGGCAATATCGTAGGAGAAACATGTGAGGCCCAGTTGGCATGATGAATAGATAAGGTGCAAGTCTAGATCCTTGGAGGTCAAGAAAATAATATTCCACGTAGGGAATATTCCCAAGAGGATCATTACAGTTAGTGGAAGCCTTTGCAAGTTGGCATAAGCACTCGATCGATCATGGAGGACCACACTTCCACTTGGCATGCGATCTACTCATGGGTGAAACTATGGTGGTGGATCCAAATTCTATTTAAAGGAGTGCTTGGGTCTGAAATAAAAAAGAATGAGAGAGGCAATGAAGTGCTGCAAGAATGTTGTTACTAAGCATAGATGTATGCACTCGAGTTTGAACAAGGGCTGTAATGGGAAAACGTAGCTAGGATCTTTGTTTAGATTAGTTTTGTAAGGTTGGAATGTTATTTCATGATGTATATGGTCTGAGATGACCTTGTTTGATGTAATATGTCTCTGTGAATGGATTTATTAAATAAATGGATCTTTGTTTTGTATTTGTGTTTATGGACTAAAATTTAGTGTGCTTCATATTATTCATGGTTCGAAATATTTCCATTATGTTCATGTTTATGTTTATGTTTATTTCATGGAGAATTGATGCTTAGAACTAGATTCACTACATCTATATTAGATTAAATGCATGTGTTCTTTCTCTACAAAACTTTCCTCCATTAATGGCATAATATTCTCATAAGGCTCACATAAAAGAGGTGCTCAGAACCCATGCACACCTTGAGTGAGTGCCCAATACTTGGGTGATAGGATGATGTGCTTGGGGTTAAGATAAAGATTAGAGGATAGAGGTAAACAAGACTACATTTTGGTTCCATTGTCGGGACCTCTTTTTGAAGTTGTTTTGAGAATAATGTGTGATGATAGAGTGTTTGACCTTGGATAATGTTGATACCTAGGCTTAAAATCACATAGGATGAGTTTTCTCATAGGTTCAATACTGGATTTGAGTTTGATGCATGAAAATGGGTGGAGGAGAACATGTATCATGAGCTCTATGAGACATTCTTCTGATGTTTCCCAATAGAGTTGTATGAATGGCTCTCGGCATATACATCAAGGAAAATTTAGTACTATAGACCTTGTGTTTGGACCCAAGAGGAATATCAATGGTTACATGATGTTGATTTGACTTGGACTTGTGTTATTGATCACTAGTGGAGAGGTGTGTTGACTAGTTACACATTGGAGTACGCAATCTCAACTTATTCTTGTCTAGAGGTTGTTGAGTTTGAGTATCTCGAGGGATCCAAGGGGATCATTCTTGTAGTCTATACCTCTAGCTATCAAGATCCTGATAATCACTTTGAGTTTGGAAGCATTCCATATGGCTGGCTAAAATCTCGTTAGGTGTAGGGAAAGGAAATTGGTGTGGTGGAGATAGAGGACCTTAAGGAAGAGGAAAAGAGAGGAGAGGTGGCTCAAGTATAATGAAGCTTGAGAAAGGGATTTGGTGAGACAACATGAAGTTTACGGTATGGTGGACTGATGGAGGTAGACGTGGTGGGAAGGATTTGAGGTTCATGTGAAGGGTGTGGGACCTGAGCAGTCTATGTTACCCCATCTAGGAAAGAGTGGGATAGAAACCCCCTCGACTTGTGGTGAGAGGTATTCATATGTAGAAAGGAGATCTATATATGAGCATATTTTCCCACCTGGTGACAAAACCCTAGTGCTTATTTTTCTAGTATCTGAGACAAGTACTTCTAGTTCAGTTGGTGTTGGTGAGAAGATAGCTTCAGGTAGATATCATTTTACATTACACCCATCTATGGCCATGCAGACATTTCTGGTGTTTGGAGGTATTTTTCTAGCACATCATTTGGGAAAGGTGTGGTTCACAAATTTTGGGTATCACATCTAGAAGTGGTGCGGAAACACATCTTGGAGTGGTTCGATATTAGATCTTGTTAGTGCACATTTTAGCACGATGGTGGGTACGTAGAGCACACCTATGTTAAGCCCCTACCCGTGACAGAGGAGGATGTGAATGATCTAGAGGGATAGGAGCTAGTGGATCTAGTGGTGCTAGTGGTGGAGGAAATTTAGGAGGAGGTCAAGGTTCACGGATCTAGTGGGCAAGGCCCACAACACCATCAACATGTGTTTTACGAGATGTCACTCCACTTACCCGATTACAAGGGTATGGAAGATGTTGCAGAGCATGTGCATAAATGTGAGTTACTACTGCATGTAAATGGTATCACTACCCCAAAGAGGAACAAAAGTTAGTTTCCAACTACATTGTAAGGGCACATGCATAGCTAATTACTGAAGTATGGCCCCATCAAACGGTGTTGGATTATACCACGTTGCATGATAAATTATTTACGAGTTTCACCTTCCTAAGTTCAAACAGAAGAGCATCAACACATTGAAGGAGATCTAGCAAGGTATGGCGGAGAGCATGCAGGAGTATGACGTGCATTTTAAGACTCTCCTATTAAATTTATCATATGATATCCATCCATCACAACATGCTCAGTGGTTTTTCGAGAGGACTAATCACCCCATTTAGGAGGGCACTTTCACATAATACCTTCATAGATCTGCATGAGGCCTTGGAGGTTACCTTACACACTTAGGAAGTGGGAAGCGTTGATACTAGAGTTGGCCCATTCCTAGAAGCCCAAATTTCTGCCATGGTAAAGTAGTGGAAAAATTATCTATGAACTCACAATGTTTTATGGTGCACAAATTTTGAAGTAGAGGGGGCACACAAAGGATAGTTTCCCACAAAGGAAGGTGTGTGCCATGTCGGTAGATTATGAAATCTATCATGGGGATTGTGATACAAACAGATGCACGTTATTGTAGTGCTCAATCTATTAGAATGTGTCTTACTATTGTAATATTTTCACCTCTACTACTCATGACACCAAGGATTGCAGATTGATAGACCAAATCCATGATGTCGTTAATCTTGTGATCTTCATACCAAATCCTAACCCTACCCACTAGAAGGAAGTGTAGCAAGAAACCATGGAGGTGATCGGGAGCTTACAGGAGAAATCTAGTGTCTAAAGAAGAAATCACACCATTTGGAACAAAAGAGAGAGCGCCGAGGTTCCTCGGAAGGATATGGATGAGGTTAGGGAAGTGTGTTGAATGTTGTGGTAGGAGAACATTATTCCCATGTTGGGATAATGGCTGAGGGAGAAGGTACCACACACTGGAGGAGGGCGTGAGAGACAATTCTTACATGTTAACCTACCTCCTCACAGCATTGATTATGACAAGGAGATCACACTTGAATGTAGTTGTTGATGGGTGGCTCCTGAGTAATATATTGATTGACATAGTGTGAGGTCAATGTCCTTACTCTAGATGTATGGAATCAAATGGGAGGCCCCCATTGCAACCATCTTCGAATGTGCTATACATGGCTAACAGGACAAAGGCCATGCCTCTAGGGGTGTTGAAAGGTGCATCCATTACTATTCAAGGGAAATATTTACTAGATACTTTGAGGTCCTAGAGTTTACTGAGGGCCGATAGTTTCCTCAAATTACTTGGGAACCCTTGTTGTTATGCAAAAAATAATTACTTGTGTTTCAATAAGGGCTACATCATTTTTGAGAACAAGAAAGATTATGTGATCATTCCACCGACCGATCGATGGTCTATGCCCTATGTGGAGCCATTAGGTGAAGAAGACTTAAACAAGATATATGTGTGCACCATCAGGGACCCAGAGTTTATTCAACCATCGAAGGAAGGGTTCATTCAATGGGATGATGCACTGATCCATAACTAATACAACCAAAGTGTTTCTTGTGATAACATGGCACATGGGACATACAAATTTGTTGGAAGGTATCTGAAGGATACTAAGACTTGAGTTGTCATAAAATTTTTAGTTAGGTTTTTAGGAGGAAGGCGGTTTCTACAATACACTAGAGAAGCCAACCCCGATGTATTTCTACTCGAAATGGAGACCCAATGGAAGTGTCAAGTGGAGAGAAGGAATATATGCTTACCTACACTTTGTGTGGGATAAAAGAATGTTGGTGGGTGACACATCGAGATAATATTATAGAATGGAGCGAAGTAATAATCATTCTCTCCGTTAGGCTTCTCCAAATCAATGCACCTTCTCAAATTTATGACTATTATGGGAAGGGATCCACCTCATGCCATGTTCAAGAGTGTGAGAAGAATTAGATGGGAGGATTGACATATTTAGCTCCTTCCCTATGGGTGTATAATTTCTTTTCCACCTTAATTGACAAGAGTTGATGGAGGATATTATTCAAACATTTTAATATTAGAGTACTAATCCATTAGTGAATGAGGCGTTATAGGTAGTCAAGCACCTTACCTTGGGAAACAATGCCATAGTAGAGGATAGGATTCTAGAGCTATTAGGTGAATCGAGTTGGGGGTGCACTTCATGGAGGAGGCATTAGAGGAAGTACAACTTAAGTGTTCCTTCCTGGAGAAGGAGAAAGGAAAGTTGGTATACTTGATAAATGGTGAAGAGGTGTAGAACTTAGATGTTAGCCATACAAAAGGCACACGTGAAGTGTTAGCTAGTGTTGATGAGAAAAAATGTGATTACAAAAATCCATTGAAGACAAAGAAGGTTAACATTGGTACAGAGGTGGAACCAAAGGAAGCTATTATTCGGGACTACTGGACAGACCAAGAGGTCTCAAATATTATTGAGCTTCGCATGATTTTGGGATTTGTTTCCACATGAGTACCATGAACTTAAAGGATTTCACCCTCACTAGGAGAAATGAGAATCAAGTTAAAGGATGGTGCACGCCCGATTCAGAAGAGACCTTACAAGATGAATCTGAATCTACACGTCAAAGTTAAGGAGGAGATTGATAAGATGATAGCATATGGGATCATAGAATTTGTTGAAGAATCTAAATGGGTAAGCCTAATGGTCATTAGTATCAAAAAGGATGGGAGAATAAGGATTTGCATTGACTATAGGGATTTGAATGCAGTATGTGTAATTGATCCTTTCCTAACCCTGTTCATTGAGGAGATCCTGGAAGGAGTAGCCAAGTGCGAGATCTATTCATTTATGGATGGGTTTTTGGGATATCACCAAGTTCGAATTGCAAAGGAAGACCAAGAGAAGACAACTTTCACCACTGAATGGGGAATTTTTTCCTATACGGTAATGCCTTTTGGACTAAAGAACATGCCTACTATGTTTTTGTGTATTGTGGTTCACATGTTTCAAGACTTCATTCACAAGTTTCTTCAAGTCTACCTGGATGACTGGATGGTTTACAGATTAGTAAAAGACCATTGTGACAATCTATAGTTGATGTTTGAGAGATGCAGGTAGTTGAGCATCTCCCTGAATATTAAGAAGTGTGTTTTGTCACTCCTTTTGGCACGTTGTTGGGACACATTATTTGTAAAGAAGGATTACTTGGTAGACCCCACAAAATTTGTTGTTATAGTGGGATTAGAGGAGCCTACCAGTCAAAGCATGGTGCGCAGTTCTAGGGCATACAGGGTACTATAGGAAATTCATCAAGGGATATGCTTAGATTTTTGCACCCCTAGAAGAGTTATTGAAACATAAAATTAAGTTCTATTGGGGAGAGGTGTAAGGTAGCATTTGACATGTTGAAATAAAATCTTACCACCACACCCATTTTGCACTTTCCCTCTTAGGATAAGCCATTTCATGTGCATGTTGATGCATCTAGTGTGGTGATTGGGGTGGTCTTAGCACAACCAAGAGAAGGGATTGTTGACCATCCCTTGTGTTTTGCTAGCAAAAAGTTGACCAGAGAAAAAAATTATACCACCACAGAGTTCGAGGCATTATCAATTATCTACACACTATACGAATTCAGGAAGTATTTGCTAGCAACTCCTTTTATTTTCTACATAGACCATATGGCATTGAAGTACTTAGTGAACAAGCTCATTTTACAAGGGTGCATATGTCGTTGGATATTATTGTTTCAAGATTTTGAGTTTACGATTGTGGTGAAGCTAGGGAAATTAATTTGGGATTTGATCATTTGTCAAGGATTACTTCAGGTGATGACATGTAAAGCATTGAGGATACGATGTTAGATGTATAGTTATTTAGGATACATTGCGTACTCTCCGAGTAGGAATATATTGCATTGTTCCTACGAATGGGTGTGGCACTAGAAGGGATGAAGGCATTAGAAAAGAAGCAATTAGCCATACGTGGCACACCCTATATATTAATTGGTGGAGACTTATACAAGCTACTTTGTGACAAGGTTTTGTGTTGGTGTGTACTAGAGCATGAGCGTGTTGTAATCATGGAAGAGGCTAATGTTGGAATTATAGGAGGACACTATGCGAGGAATGTGACCGCATGTAATATCCTTTTAGCTGGCCTTTGGTGGGAAATGATTTACAAGGATTGTATCGAGTATTGCAAGGCCTATGACCATTTCCAGTGCCTTGGTAAACCAGGGAAAAGATATGAAATAGCATTAAGGCCTATCGCTAGTATGTAGAGCCATTCTAAAAGTGGTCAATTGACTTCATAGGCCCTATTACCCCAGCCACATGAAGGACAAGTTTACACTATATCATTACATGCACAAACTATCTTATATGGTGGGTAGAAGCGGCGCCTACGAAGGATTGCACGATGGGAATGATAGCTAGATTCTTGTGGGAGAATATAATCAACAGGTATGGATGCCCATTTGAGTTTAACGAGTGATATGGGTACTCATTTTCTAAATGAGATAGTTAGAATATTGTTGGTTGAGTTCATGGTGGCCCATCACAAGACTACCCCTTATCACCCACAAGCTATTAGGATAGCGAAAGCTTTTAACAAAATTTTGAGTCACACATTGACCAAGATTTGTGATGTTGGTAGAAAGGATTGGGATGAAAAATTCTCTGTCGTGTTATGGTCATATCGGACAACTTATAAATGAATAAATAATTCCACACATTTTAAATTGGTGTTTGACATAGAGGCATGTTACTTGATGAATTCATGTTACCATCATTTTGTATTGCACATGCAGGATGTTAGGAATTAATAGAATCTAATGCGGAATAATTCCTTAGAATAACAATAATAAGAAGTATGAATAGAATTACAAAAATGAAATATGCACAACATGAAGACAATATTTAATGTGGTTCACCCAATGTGTGCTACATCCACTAAGAACACTTGCTTAGATTTTATTACAAGCCAACAATCTTCACAATTACAATAATCAGATCTTGTTTGGAGCTGCGCTCAACAAACCCTCTCGAATTCGCACTTGAATTTGCACACACTATTCACCTTCACAAAACACACTAATATATATCCTATTATATGTCCATCTATTTATAAGTACATCAATAGGTAGCTGAAGAGTCGGTTTTACAAAACAATGGAAACCAAAAATCCAACAACCCACAACGGTTACCCATTACCCATGGGTTAATAAACCACCCATGAAAATTTGCTTTGGGGCTTCGCCGAACCCCCTTGACCCGCTTCCGGTAAGCGGGACCACCATAAAAATATCTGAGTGTAACACATGGAAGGTGTACCAAACTCTAACATGAAAAAAGACTCCACAAACATAACACAGGAGGTTTAGCTGATGAACAAGTGCTTTAGGAAAGGATTAACAAGTTAATGTAGTTCGACAAGCAACGTTCCATAACACGATAGATTTAGAAAACAAAAAAATCTAGGCAGAAGGTGTGGCATGATAGGAACATCAAGAATAAAAAGTTTGAGGTTGGGTAGATGGTCCTTCTATATGATTCTAAGTTTATGCGCCATCTTGGGAAACTTAAAGTGCATTGGTTGGGCCCATACATTATACTTGCATATTTAATTCGGGATCTTTCCAATTACAGGCACTTGATAGAACAAGGTTTCCCGGCTACTTCAATGGGAGTAGGCTAAAACCCTACTATAAATAAGTCTTCAGTGTGTTTGTAAATAAGGCAGTATTTCCAACTAGCTTAGGATTTCTCTTAATACATTTTTCCTTTCTTTATGTTTTCCTTTTTTGTTGCTTTGCTTTGTCTTTTCATTTTGGGCACATTCACGCACTGGTATCTTGTTACTTTTTGAAAAAAAAATTATGCCTGAGAGGACCGCGCATCTATTTTAGTGTGGGTTGGAGTAAAAATAGAACTTTAGAAAAGGATGCGGTAAGTGCTTTGAGAGCAATATTGGATGATGGCTCAGGTTGTGAAGTCAAAGGTGCATAGGATCGAGAAGGCATGTAACATAAGTGTTCATGATAGAATAATGGTGTCAAAAGGCTTTGAGGAAACCACATATAAGGATATAAGCATAGAGCAACATGAGGTAGGTGGTGACAAAGACTAGGTTTGATTAATGTAGTCTTGCATGCTAGAAGGTTGGTTTCACGTAGGATTGGGCTCAGAGGAAAAGCGCTAAAAAAAGTGTGGAGGGATGTCATTGGAAAAATATGACTTTATTTTGTTCATACGTTGGTAGGTGGCATTGGATTTTGTGTGATAAAGACAAAAATCTATAAATAGAAGGTTGGGGTGAGTTATTCTTTTACCTTGCATTTGTGTTGAAGAGCTCTTGTGAACTAGGGCATCCTTGCAAAGAAAAATTTATGGAGATTTACATATTTATCAAAGGATTCAATGGATTTGTGAACCAAATTAGAAAGGAGCACACGAGTGTGGGCGAAAAAGTTTTGGAGGATTCTGCGGGTGTTACGTCATCTTGTGGAAGGAAGACTTTCTAGGTTAGGGTTTGTAGATATAGGGCACATGATTTAGAGTTTTCACAGAGGAGTAAAGCCACAGGATTGAGAAGAGTTAGGGAAAGAAGGAAGGAAGAGATTACAAGGACCAGACGAGAAGAAATGACACCAAGGAAGGGATCTAATGTTTCACTAAAGAAGGGAAAAGGTAAGGGAAAAGCAAAACCAACCGTTTTGACCAGTTTTAATGAAGAGTTGTATGCGGAGATGCAGTACCTAGCTAGTGTCATGTTAGGGAAGGAATGGGTATCTCACATACAAAAGATGGCTATAAGTGACTATAACCATTAGAAAAGTACAATAGAAAAATAAATAACACTAGAGTTAGTTTGCCCCATAGGAAGGAGGACACATGATGGAAAACTTGTGTATGATGACACAGAGTCTGCAAACCAAGTTGGAGCATGATGGACTCTTGCATCTCTATGAGCTACCCTATTTCGGAAAGCCCAAAAGGTTATACCAATGGATGATGTCACACGTGCATGAGGATCACTTTTATTTTATAAGATGGAGAATGTGCATAACTCCTCAGCTAATTTCCAAGTACACTAGCATTATCTGAAGGAGATCTGTTAGATGATGACTTGTGTGATAAGGAGGCCATCAAGAAGATAGTTGCAGCATATGAGTACAAGAAGGGTTCACGCTATTTTTATATCTCCACGATCACCAACCCTGTCATGAGGATGGTCGCACACTTGGTCACAAAGTTGAATGGGCAAGAGAGGTGGACACAGGTAAACAAGAGTTGGTTAAATGTTTTCCACAAGATCTCGAGGGAACAATCTACAACCTTTCAGCCTTTATCGCATAGGAGATCACAAACTTCACGTGCGACAAAGAAAATATTATGTATGGTAACATCCTTTGTTAGGTTAATTATGCATTATATTAAGATATTTACTTGGTTATGTATTTAATAACCACATTATTTTAATATTTTTTATTTGTTGCATTATTGTTGCAACTATTCTTGTTTGTATTTAATTGGTTATTGCTTCTCATATGATATTTTGGAAGCTTATGTAATCAGGGATATTATTGCACCTATGTATCTTATTCTCTTGTGTCTATTCATCTCAGAAAATATCTATAAATATTTCAGCTCATACAAATGTAAACATATTGATTTCACATTAATAAATTATACAGCTTCCATCATTGTTTGTGAAATTACATTTGGTACCAGAGCGAGAATCTAGACCTGTGAAGTAGAGAAGGTGTGGAAAGAGATAGCGAGAAGAGATAAAGGAGATCTGAGGATTATTTTCTGCAATTGAGACCTCTGCAGCCTCTTGTAACTTCTGACTCCATCCCCGCATCCCCACAACCTCTTGTTCATTCTAGGTGTTTGGAACACAAATTTTTTTACACCGATGCACCTGCACTGGAAAATTTTTCTGCGGAATAGAAAATTTATAATTAAAAAAATCTCCATCCAAGGGTTTTATCTCTAATTTAGAGAAGCAATAGAGTCATTGTTATAGTTAGCGGACTTTTGTTTTTGGAAGGTCTGTGCATTACACCCTATCGAGCCCTTCATTGAAAACTCGAAGTAACCAAGCTATATTTCATTGAATGTGAAGATCTATTTTCTCTAATTGAGGCCCTCCTTCATCTTATCGGTTATTCATAATAGTGCAAAGCGAACCGAGATAATTTGAAGTAACAAGTTTCCAAAAGGCCAAGCTAAACATATACATGCAACAAAAAAAAGATGAGTTCCATCTTGAGTCGAGCTAAGTATTTTCATTGGAGGATCTACTTTGAAAATGGGTATGTTTTTATTAAAATTGACATGTTGAGTCTTGTTCTACAACTGCATTGGGAGTTATAGCGGCCACACAATATGATTTGTGCCCCTGCTCCGTGAGATCATTGTTTGATGGCCGAGCTATTTTTGAGGTAGCCATAGCTCTCCACACATACTCTATTGCTGACCTACACACAAAGATAGAAAAATTGGCCAAGCTAACCCCTATCTCCACTCCCATGAGCTGCGTCTAACTTTGTAACAAAAGCCATAAAAAAACAATGACTAACAACACATCAAATAGTTGAAGCGTAGAAAATCCTTCACACAAATGCGTTCCATCGAAATAGATCATGTAAACATAAATAAGGATCAATCAAAAGTGGCTAAATCAAATAGAAACGGAGGTAATAAATTAGCGCAAATAACAAATCAAGAAAAAAAAAAGGCGTGAATAAACAACATAGCGATGGTCAGAGAAAAGAGAAAAGGAATAGTTTGAAATCTGTTTTTCAAGCAAAAAATCTAAAAAATCTTTCCAACATGCATGCCACATGGACCTCCAACTCTACCACACAGGCCTCTACTCCAGCCATGTTTTCATTCAAAAGGTTAGCTCAATTTTCATCTTCTATAAATACAATTTGCTTTAGTTTGTTACTCAAAAGCACAAGCGGCGAAAGGTGGTTGGACCAATAGACTTGGGGATAGGAGGTTTGGGGTTTGACTCCCACCCCCAACACAAAATTTTGAATTTTAAAACCTCTAACTTTGGAGGCAAAATTTAGTGGAAAAACCTTGACTAAACATCTTAGTCATAGCTAAATAGGCTACTAAAATTTTAGTGAGAAAAACCTAATATAGGGCAAAAAAATTCTCCTAATAGGCCTATTTTTTTATTCCGGACAACATTCACAAAAGGGGGGTACCGCAAAACTCCATTTTAAGCAAGTTTTTTATGGTTTTTTTCACAAAGCTGTTTTGGGCTCCAAAGGCTATCAAGGCCTAAAAACAAAAAAACTTCCTGTCATTCAATTTTTCCAAATTTTTGAATGTAATTATATGCTTCATATATATTGCGAATTTTTAGGTTGCCATAGTCAATCGTAAACATTGTAACTCGCTCGTTCAAAACTAGGAGAATATTGTACTAAAAAATAATAAAATTTGGTTTAAAAACACTCATGAGATCCTAGATCTCATTCACATCGTTCTCAGTATTTATAGTGCCTCTGGGAAGTGCTTATGAGTAAATTCATCACGATTGCTACTGTAATTAACACCTAATATAGCTGCAACAACATCATCTAGGCATTGACCCTTTAAATTGATGGGGAGTAATAAGGTCACAGTGCACACACTATGAGCCATCCCATCCGTCTGTGAATGATTGCATGACATAAATCTAGACTGAGAAATTATCCAAGTATATAGCAAAGTTACACGTGCGTATGAGGATATTTCTTTGATCCGGTGTCAATAATCACACATAACCCTTTCAATATTGTCTTGGTACCACGTATCAAATTCTTTCATGTACCGTTAGGTATATAGAAAGGTTGAGCTTCTTCCATGTACTTTCGGGTATATCGAATGGCGTATATATGGAAAGGTTTGGTATATCGTATTGACAAAGTATATAGATTGGGATACCTTATACCTAGACCGATAAGAGCCTAGCCTTGTTAGTGATTTACGAAAAATAGGCACCAATGCCTCCAAATTCTTTCTTCTAAATTCACAACTACTCAGAGGAAACAACCATGCTACATGGAAAAAAAATCAAGACACGGCTTGAGTTTGAAGAGATATGGATTGTTGTGAATGGTACTCTAACCGATCAACTACGATACAACACAACAATGGTAGTTTGATAAAGCAGATCAGAAGGCCAAACTCATCATCTTGTTTGGAGTGTCCAACGATGTTCAACCCCACATTTGAGATTCCAAAACAACCAAAGAAGCGTGGGATAAGTTGAGCACAGGTATGAGGATAAAAATAAGAATGTCATTCTAAATTTGCAGAGTCAGTTACACACACTTAACTTCAAGAAGAATGAGAAAATCAAAACTTTCTTGAGAAGAATTGCAGAGATGAGGGCTTCACTTTTAGCCCTGAGATAAGTGATCATAGATGAATCTCTTGTTCCCATTGTTTTGAGAGGTCTCCTTATTCTTACCACATTTTTTCAATAACACTAAACTTGTCAAATACAACAGTTAGTTTTGAAAAGCTAGTAAACCTACTGCAACAAGATGAAACTATGCATAATATGGATTATGTAGAGGAGCAAGAACTTTCTTTGCATTAAAAATGGAAAGGAAAAGGTAAAGGAAAACCTAATTCCTATCAAAAGTCCCAACATCATAATCAATATCAACATCAAGGGGATAAACAATAGAAGAAGAAATGTCCAATCTATAAAAGAGGACATGAATTGAAATATTGTTGGTATAACACTTATAAGAAAGGTTCATCAAGTAATTCTAGACCTCAAAACCAACAATCTCACAAGGGACATACAAACTACAATCAAGGGTAGAAAAGGGGGAACTAGAAAAGAAGACCCCATCAACAAGGAAATATTGTTGAACAAGAAGAACATTCAGATAATGAAGACTTATTCTACATTGCTCAATCAAGTTACCTATCCACTTCATCTAGTGATGTCTGTTATATTGATTTGGGAGCCACTCGACACATGACCGGCCATAGAGATTGGTTTACTTTAATGAGGGACACACCTTCAAAAACCATGTTTCTTTGGGTGATGATTCTTCATATCCAATTCAGGGGATTGGGAACATTTCTCTACCCCTTGGTTCATGTAACTGTAGACTATCAGATGACTTATATGTCCCTGGTTGACAAAGAATCTACTTTCATTCAGTCAACTCCTAGATCACAACTTAAAATTTTATTTTGATATTCATTCTGGAAAGAAAACTTGTTTAATTCGAGACAAATCATGAGGCTCGAAAATAGTTGCAAAAGCCTCCAATGTGGGATGCATGTTCCAACTTGATTTTCTCCATAAAGATAATCAGGCACTTGTGGCTAAGAACTTTACCTCAACATAATTGTGGCATTAGATAGTTGGTCATGTTAGTTTCAAGTATCTCGAGACACTTCTCTAGATAATATGGTACATGGGTTACCATCTCTTGAGAAGGATATAGACAAGTGTCCTCACTACCTAGTAGGCAAACAACACAAAGCCTCATTCTAGAAAAGTACTTTTCAAGCTCATGGCAAGCTTGATCTGGTTCATACCGATATTTGGGGTCTGATGCAACCAAGTCATTTTGGATTTCAGTACTTTATGCTTTGTGTTAATGACTATTGGATAAAAATGTGGATTTTTTGTCTTCACAAGAAAAGTGAAGCTTTTGAAACCTTTAAGAAATTCAAAGTAGTTGTTGAGAACAAAACTAGTCATCACATCAAAACTCTCCACCCATATTGAGGGGGAATTCACCAATGATGAGTTCAAATACTACCTACAAGCTCACGGGATTCATCAATAAATGCATCCTCCACACACACCGCAATAGAATGGTGTTGTTGAGAGAAGAAACCGTATTATCATGGAAATGGTGTGATGCATGATCAATGATTCTGGACTTGTAAAGACATTTTGGGTAGAAGAAGCAAAGATAACAATGTATTTGTTGAACAAAGTGCCCATAGTTACTCTTGACAGAGTAACACCACATGAAGCATGGTCAAATTAGAAACCATCTATTGCACACCTTAAAGTATTCAGTGTGCAAAGAAAAAGTATGCACATACCCAAGAAGAACAGAAATAAATTGGACATAAAGTCACAAAAACTCCTCTTAATTGGGTACAATGAACAGACTCTTGGGTATATATTGATGGATCCAAAGACCAGAAAATTTTACACCAGAAGAGATGTTGATTTTTTTAGAAGAAGGAAGTAGAGTCTCCTCCTCTAGACTCACCTGATGTAGATTCTTCACCAGTTGTAAAAACTAAAGTTGATGTTCCCGTAGATGATGAAAGTGATAATGGGGATGATGGTTATGATCTGATAGAACCACGACCCACGGGAATAGTTCAACATATTCCCAAGTGGTGTACTAGCATGTTACGTGTAACACCCTTGACATTGTTATTTTCCTCCTTTGCATTACAAGTGTTGACATGTGATTTTCCTTATAAAGATATGTTCTTTTGATTGTTGGAGATCATACTTGATATGGACAAATCATTTCTGTTCTTAAGATCCTTTGACTAAATTGGAATGGCTTCCTTGAATACATTTTTCACTTCTTTTAGATGAATTGCAATCTGGTTTAAGATTTGTAAACTTATCTATTATTTTGACTAATCCTTGGATCAATTTCAGTGATTCAAGGAATGTTTTAAATCTGCTCTGTTGAATGAATGGTAAATTGACATTCCATGAATGAAGTGACATATTGACTGAACTTTGTTGTTACAAGTTCTTTGATTTTTATGTGAATGTATTTCCATTTAGTTGAATATTTTACTTGGGTCCTTGGAGATCGATCATGGCAGGACATTGTTGATGAACACAAAAATACAGCCTTTTCATGACATTGGAAGAATTCGGGATCCTTAAAAGGGCTATCCTACGGAATCCTAAGCTAGGTAAGAATATTTGCTACCTAAGCTATGTCACTTAATAGAATTCTTATTCTAACCTAAAGCTTCCTATTCTACTTTGTTGGTTGATTGGCATCCTAACCTAATACTATAAGGTTTTATGATGATCTAACCTAATGCCTAAAACTATTATGTTGTGAATTAATCTAACCTATGTGGAAACTACCTAAGGCTATGTGTTAAGACCTATGGTGAAAAATTGTTGTTAGGGTTATATCCTAAGGTATGCATTATAAAATACCTAAGATCTAACCTAAGCAATTTGATCTATCCTAAACTAATGGGTATGAATGGGGAATTCGGTGGTCGCATGCATTAAGGGCAATAGTTCCTATGGAATTTATGTTATTGATAAGGTTTTAATACATAGTGGCTTTGCCGCGAGTTTGGGCAGGGGCTAGTGACTTGCGAAGGCTTAGGTGGAAGTATCACTAAAATGGAATTTCATGTTAATTTCAATTTGGCAATTTCAGGACTTGGAAGGTGGTGGCAAGGAAGGATAGGTGGGAAAATTGGAATAAATGAAATTTATTATTTTCAGTTTTCATGGACAAACCATCTTGGAAGGCATGCAACCGGGTTTGTCTGGGATTATTTCACTTTGCCTATTTCACGATTTTCACTCTGCATGCTCTCTGGTTTTTTGAACCAGCAAATTGAACTGCACTTAATGGCTATTGATGAAGTCTTAGACCTATTTTCAGTTGTGGGATGTATAAGAGACAATATGGAAAAAGAATATGGTTGTTTGATCTTTCAAAGAGAAGAGGAGAAATTGTGAGCTCAACTGGATATCTCCTTCGATTTGGCAAAAGCACTATCAGGCATGATAGGCTCTAATCTTTAAGATCTCTTGCTTTTCTCTAAATGTTTCATTAAAACAAGTCTGCTCTTTTGGGATTCTTGGCTTGCATGTTTTACCTGGTTACTTTTTCTTGGGTTTGATAATTTCTGTTATCTTGGATATGAATCCATGGCAAGAATAATGTTGGTTTTGGAAACTTTCTTTGTGATAGTTTAATATTGAAACATGCATGTACGAAGCTTGTTTTAGTAGCTCTTCTTTCCATTACTAGAATTTGTATTCAAGGTTGTTGTGTTGGAACTGACCTTCATTGCAATAAGAGAATTCTGAACTTTATGGGAACCTTGAGTTCTGTTTGAGCTTGTATTTGAGCTCGTGTTTTGATATGAACTTGTGTTGGAGCTTCTTCTTGTTTTGAACCTGTGTTTGGGAATCTTGGGTAACTTGGGACTGTTGTTGAAGCCCGTATGAGGCTCTGTACCCATGTTTTATTCTTGTGTTTCTCTAAACTATTATTGGAGGTTCGTGTTTTACACCGTACTTGTATTTTGTTAGTTGTATAGCTCTAAACTCTTGTTGAAGCTCGTGTTTCATTTTGAGCTGGTATTAGGGCTTCTTGTTTAAAATATAAACTTGAATGGGAACTTCATGTTTCCCTGAACCTGTCATTAGAGACTTGTGTAGCTCTGAACTTTTGTTGAGACTTTGTGTTCGAATTTGTTCGGGTATTTGAGTTGGGTTTTACTTGTATTAAAATTTTAAAAACTTAAAACTCCTTTGTCAAACTATTACTCAAATAAAAAAGCGGGAGAATAGTTGGTTAAGTTGTTGAGTAAAATCTTGAGATCTTAACTGGAAACATCTTTATTTGATGAATGGATTTATTAAATTCCTTTTGAGAAGCTGTTTCATCATCTGTTTTGAGATGGCAATGGCATTTTAATGAGGGTATTCTTTTCCCCTCTATTTTTTGGAAACCCACATCTTGATTCTTTAAAAATAAGCTTTGGGTTTCATTTAAAAGAAGAGTTTATTACTTCACCTTTGCTATGAATTGTTATCTTGGGATTACATTGTCTATGTTCGATTGTTTTGTATTTAGTGCTTAATGAATCGAGAACTCGGTACTCTTTTGTAATTCAACATTGAAACTCGACAATGGGTTTTCAGTCCTTGAGTTCGTTCATACTTCCGAACATGTTTGGCTTCGATCGGTTTGTTTTTTTTCTATCTCTTGTTGGATATAGTAAATAAACCTTGTGTCCTTGTAAAAAGTAAGGAATGTGATTCCTTTGGATTAAAAGTTGTCTTTAGATCTTGTTATGCATATTCAATTGGAGAATGGAATTGAAACTCATGTTTATTGAAGGAAAGGAATTGTAAGAATGGAAAATGGCAGTGTGCTTTCTTCTTACTATGAGTCGATTTTGTTCTCTCTCTCCTAGGAACTAGCTTATGAATTTCTATGTTTGAATTAAAAGTGAAATTCATTTGTTAGTACAATAAAATGAATTATTATTTAGAACATTCTCTTATTCAAATCCTTTCTTTCTATTATTCTTTGGGATAAGTTCATTGGTTGAACTTTTCTATTTTGATTCTCTTATGAAATGGAGATTCCTTTATGAGTTGTTTATTCTTCCTTGTTCAAATCATTTGTATAAATGATGTAGGAAGAGATTAGATTATTCAGTTTTATTGAACTGAAAATATAAGCTTGTTTGGTAGACTATTAGTTTGACCGAGGCCTTTCTTTGTTTGGTTCATGATGAGTAAGTTTTGTCTCTTGCACTCTATCTTTTTATGGATCCTCCTTGGATGGACTCAAGTGGAGATTAACACCTGTATAATTCTACCTTGATTTTGAACGTTGGTTTTGATCTTTAAATGTTAACTTCTAACATGTGGAAGTAGATTTAGACTTGCAGGTACCTCTGTTTGATTCTCTATTCCTCCTTGGATTGAAATGGGATTACGCTTCGATGAATTTATTAAATGTTGAATTTTAAGATAGTTGTTCTTTAAATGAAACCGTTAATTCATGTTATGAATCATTTGAGTTTTTTAGATGTCTTGTGTATTGAGCATAGTTGTAATGGTTCTTCTTCTTCTTTTTCTTATGAGTTAGATGAATCATCCTAATGAGAACCTTTTGGGACAAGTTCGTTGGTTGAACTTTTCTATTTTGATTCTCTTATGAAATGGAGATTTCTTTATGAGTTGTTTATTCTTCCTTGTTCAAATCATTTGTAGAAATGATGTAGGAAGAGATTAGATTATTCGGTTTTATTGGACTAAAAATATAATCTTGTTTGGCAGACTGTTAGTTTGACCAGACCTTGCTTTGTTTGGTTCATGATGAGTAAGTTTTGTCTCTTGCACTCTATCTTTTTATGGATCCTCCTTGGATGGACTCAAGTGGAGATTAACACCTGTATAAGTCTACCTTGATTTTTGAACGTTGGTTTCTAATCTTTAAATGTTAACTTCTAACATGTGGAAGTAGATTTAGACTTGCAGTAGAATGTTTGATTCTCTATTCCTCCTTGGATTGAAATGGGATTCTGCATCGATGAATTTATTAAATGTTGAATTTTAAGATAGTTTTTCTTTAAATGAAACCATTAATTCATGTTATGAATATGTTTCAGTTTTTTAGATGTCTTGTGTATTGAACATAGTTGTAATGGTTCTTCTTCTTCTTTTTTGCTTATGAGTTAGATGAATCATCCTAATGAGAACCATGCTTTAAACCCTTTCTTTGGTTAAAGCAATCTAATAAATGTTGTATTCTATTATGATAGAATTGGGAACAATGAGATGATATGATTTGTTGTTTTCTAAAAGATAATTGATATGATCAATTAAACTTTAATTTGGTAAGTCGATTTAGTAGACTATATTCCATTCTTCTCTTGGAATTAAATTCAATTGGTTAAACATACTTCTTTTACTTTTATTACTTATATTGATAATTATGATGTAATAATTGTCTCATTAAAGCAGAGTTGTTTTAATGGAAAAATTATTAGAATGCACCTCGTTTTAAGGCTTAGTGCTTATCATGCTCGATCATTGGCCAACCGTGCTAGCAATTTTTGTAGATGGACTTCGTAAGTGATAAAAGAAGGAAAAAATTATATGATGCATTGGCTGAATTAAATTTGACTCCTTGTGAAGAATTCTAATTCATTCTTGAGATTGTATTGAAAAAGGAAATGTAGTATTCTTTTATAATGAAGATGGTTGTTATGCAAAGATACCTAAATGCATAAGTCTTGTAAAAGTATAAGTTATAAGATAAATTGAAAGTTGAGAGTTTTACCCGCATTGGTGTGTAAATTATTTTGTACTTGTATGGATGAGATGGATTATATATTGTTGATATTCTAATATTGTTTTAATGTTAATTGGTTATCTTTTCATAAGTTGGATAGAGGGATTTAGTTCAATCTCCCTACTTGTGATGCATCTTGTTAAGTTGCAGTATATGATATTCGTTATCCAAACTATATAACATAGTAATGTAACGTGTGATGAACATACATTAAGAAAATGTGGACCTTGGGTAGGATAAACCCTAACACGCAACATGTAGAGAAAGACTCTTTCTCTTTCATAATGGAATATAAACCATAAAGGTTTGCAAGTATGACTATAATTTATTAGACTTCATTTGTATGAAGTCTACCTTATATTGGATATATTCTGGTGTTGAACTTTCTAAAAAGTTATTGTACTTTTAAATAAGACATATTATAACGTTGACCTTTATTACGGTTAATTGACAGATTAACTATGTGATCAATTATTAAAAGTGACTATGAAAATAACGAAGTTCTTAGTGGGCTAAATGAAGAAAATTTAGGAAGAACTTATTGAGCGTTGGATTAGGGTTTGGCAGGGTTGCTGTAATCAGGTTTTAATCCAAACTAATAATGTATTAACAATCTCCTTGGGAGTATGTACATCTTGATGAGGTAGTTTCTGTAGGATGTTGGCACATGTCAACTGCAGGGTTGTACTTTTGAGAAGGCTTAGGTCTTCTCAAGAATATAGTGTTGTAGTTGACATGTGGCATCACCCTTCTGCATTGATCATCTAGATCTACACACATCTGGAACTCAAACTTGAACCTAGTTTCTCTCTAGGTCTGGATAGGAGCATATTTAGGATAGGAATTAGCTTCCAAAGGCTCAGGGTACATTTCCACATTTGGATGACTTAGGTCAAACGATTATGCCCATCTACCCTAAGCCTTTGTGAGAATCTTCCTATTATAGGTTATGTTTCTATCTAGGACTAGGTAAAACCTGGAACAAGTGGACTGACGGTAGTCAAAAGACCAATCATTGAGGAGTGAGGTGAAGGACATATTCCAACATGATGAGTATGTTGTCTAGGAATAGTGACATACTCAGTATGTTATAAATATTTTTCCAAAGTATCACAAACTCCTAGTTTCATTTTCCTATGTCACCAAGTTTAAAACAACGCGATATCAAATGAATATTGGTAATAGATATTCAGATATGTTCTTTAAATGAGATCACTCAAGTCTCGGGTGTAGGGTAAGATGACAAAGTATACGAAGTATACAATATATATTCAATACATAAGATAACATGAATAGATCGGTAGCTTATCGAGTTATGGAATGAATAGATCGGTGAATCACCGAGTCATTACAGATTATGTTTATCCATTGAATTTGATTGGGATGGAATGTTTGTTCTAAATATTGCTTTATTTAGAATAGTGAACATTATTTAAAAAAATCTCTTGATTCTAAAGTCTTAAAATGGGAATGTTAGATTACGAGATGTAAGAATGGATGCTCTACCGATACATCCACCCTTTGACCATGGACTCACAAAGTAAAGCAAGAGAAGAAGTTAATTTTTTTATGAGTAGAGTTATTGAGTTTGATGAGCCCTCTACATTCCAAGAATTCCTACAGTCAAAATCTTGGAAAGATGCCATAGACTCTAAATATCAATCAGTGATGAAAAACAACACTTGAAAACTTGTCAATCTTCCACCGTGGAAGAAACCCATTGGATGTAGATGGATATTCAAAACGAAGAAAAATCAGATGGGACAAAGGGAAAAGTATAAAGAAAGATTTGTAGCAAAGGGGTATGCACAAAAAGAAGGCATTGACTGTGAGGAGACATTTTCTCCACAACTAAGATCAAAATGATCGGGATGATCTTTTCTCTAGCTGACACATTTTGGTTGGAAATTCCATCAGATGGACGTAAAAATTGACATCCTGAATGGATATTTACAAGAAGAAGTCTTTATGACTCAACCTAAGGGATATGTTGTACCTAGTCAAGAAGAAAAGGTATACAGACTTAGGAAATCTCGTATGGCCTTAAACAGGCACCTCGTGCATGGTACATAAAAATTGATGAACATCTCATACAACATGGATTTTTTATAAATCCATATGATCCCAATATTTACCTCAAAAATAAAGGGGGAGATTGTGATTTTCATTGTCTATATCGATGATCTACTCATCACCGGAATTTCATGAGGATGATCAATGTAACGAAGAAAGATCTTAATATATCGTTTGACATGACAAATCTTGGGCTAATGCACTCACCTGTCTTGGATTGGAAGTATGGAAGAAAGAGAATCAAATTTTTTTCTCATATGAAATATAACAAGACAATGCTCGAGAAATTTAGGATGATGGATTACACACCAATTTCTACACCTATGAAGAATAGATTGCAATTATCTCATTCAGATCCATCTCCCGAGGTAAATTCCACTCTCTATCGACAATTGATTAGGAGTCTCATTTACTTGACCTACACTAGACTAGATATTAGCTTTGGTGTGAGCTATCTATCCAGGTTCATACAGGAACCCAAATTTTTTCATTGGAAATTAGCAAGGATCATCTTGAGATATCTCAAAGGATCATTGGATCTTGGTCTAGAATATAATAAGAATGACAACTTCTTCTTGTCAG
Organism: Taxus wallichiana var. yunnanensis; assembly: GCA_018340775.1. Taxonomy (NCBI): domain Eukaryota; kingdom Viridiplantae; phylum Streptophyta; class Pinopsida; order Cupressales; family Taxaceae; genus Taxus; species Taxus wallichiana. The sequence continues at coordinate 892,451,063 of CM031239.1, forward strand.
GATATTTAGATTCAGATCATGTAGGTAATATTGATGACAAAAATCCACTTCAGGGTTTGTATTCTTTATGGGATCTAGACCAATATCATGGGGAAGTAAGAAACAACACTTTGTTTCTCTCTCTTCCATAGATCGAGTATCATTCTATAGGAGAAGCTATCTGTGAATTGATATGGCTACATCACATACTCGAAGGACTTGGAATACCACATGACAAACCGACCACCTTGTATGTTGACAATGAAGGTGTTCTTAAACTTGTTCGCAATCTAGTTTTTCATGAAAGAACAAAACACATTGAAGTACAAGTACATTTCATATGCAAGCATGTCTTGAAGAACAATATACACTTCAATTTTTTCCAACAATTGAACAACAAGCGAGATATCTTTACAAATTCACTTGCACATGACAAGTTCAAGTTGTTTAGAGAGTTCCTCTCCTCATCCCTTGAGACAATGCAAAATTAAAGGGGGGAATGTTAGGTTAATTATGAATTATATTCAGATATTTACTTGGTTATGTATTTAACAACCACATTATTTTAATATTGTTTATTTGTTGCATTATTATCGCACCTATTCTTGTATATATTTAATTGGTTATTACTTCCTATATGATATTTTGGAAGCTTATGTAATCATGGATATTGTTGCACCTATGCAACTTAATCTCTTGTGTGTATTTAGTTGTACAATACCTATAAGTATTACAAAATTTCATACAAATGTAAATAGATTGATTTCACATTAATAAATTATACGCACTTCCGTCCTCGTTTGTGAAATTACATCCTTCTCACCATTGTGTTTTCAGAAATTGGAGTGCCCGATGGGCCGGATAAATATGTTTGGGAGTACCCGATGAGGAACCCTCCCCTGCTAAAATATTTGAAGCCTACACTTGTGACACGATGATGGTTTCTCATAAGGCGCACTTGGAGAAGTGGTACAAATGAATGCGTGACGCGTTTGGGGTAGAGTGGAGAATTCCTAAACAATTTTTGGCATTGGTGGATGGAGAGGTTGAGTTTTTTATGTATCAACACTTTTGTATCAACAGGTTTACTTTGAATAATCACACTCGATCCCCTTGTATAATTTTCCATTCTCTTTCGCAAAGGCAATACTTTCAAATCACAAGGTAATCGGTTTAAGGAAGTGAAGAAACTTATATTTTATCTAAGTGTAGTAGATCAGGATTACCATGAGCTATACCGAACATTGGTGTATCCCAAGAAGTGTTCTTATGTCGAGAATTATGTCTCTTATGACGTACATATGTTGAAACCAGTGACATTTCCTATTGCAGGGAGAATGACAGCAAGGGTGTATGTATGTCTAAGGCCCAAATTTGAAAAGGACGCTTATGTTGAGGATAACATATCTATCCTAGAAGACCCCATCGGGAGGAAGAAAGTGGTAATAAGAAATAGGGAACGATAGGATACTACATTTGAAAAGGTGTCAGTGTGCATACCATCTAGACTGTGGGGCACAAGAATCGATGCAAGAACAAGCACTTACATTCACATGAAGAATTCCACTGCGAAGGAGTCACCCGAGAGGGAAGAGTTACTAGAAAAAGAAGAGTCCCCTATGTTAAAGGAGTCACCGGAGAAGAAGAAGCAAAAAGTGGCACAAGGTTTGGACTTTAAGGAGATAAAGAGCATGAAGGGTGATGACTCTGAGGAGAAGGATGAAGAGAACAATGAAGGTAAGATTCCCCTTGTTCATGATGTACATGATTCTGATGAAGAGTAGGATGACTATGAAGAGAGAGCCCATAAAAAGGAGGCATAAGGAAGTAGACATGCATGCTCAGAAGACCCTAACCCCGACCAGGGAATAGATAGATGACACAATAGAGAAGGAGGTAGTGGGTATTATACAATATTTGGTGGAGCATGAGTTGGAGCACAACGATGACGAATTGATAAAGAAATAAAAAGAGAGCGAGTGTATAGAAATAGTATGGGAGCATGGGTAGAGATCCTAGCCTAGCGGTAGAGTTTCCCAAGGTAGTGTGTATAGGTGGAAAGGGTGCGGTAGTGGCACAGGAACACAACATAACTTACATTAATGATCTAAACAAGGTATTGCACACATGTTTCCAAAGCACAATGCCCATAGGAAAACTCCTCACTTGGTCTTCTTTTGATGAAGAGGGTGCGTACCCATGCATAAGGAAAATGTTATCCTAGGATTTTGAGTCCCATGTTGATGAACCCAAGTTTGAGGTTAATAGTGATGCATTGATGAAGACACCAGATGCCAAGGGAATAAACCCTCTTGTGAATTCCCAAGTTGTCGTTAGATGAGAAAGTTTGCAATGCACTCAACAAAGTGTCAGTGGAGGTGGAAGCAATGATTTTCAGTAGAAATGATATAATTACAGTCTTGGAGGATGAGAATTGGAAAAATAATGAGGAGATCATTGATAGGGAGATGGAGATAAGCATAAGGAATTGATCAATGTGCGGTTAAGGCTTGAGCTAAGGGATGAAAATTTTAAGGTGCATGAAGTCTACAAGAAGGTGGATGTTATTACATGCCATTATCTCAAAGCACCTTAATCGGCCCCTCATGAGAATAATTATGAATCGACCATGCACTACTTGGAAGACTTGACATGCATACTCACCATAGAGTGTGGCAACCACTTGCATTGGAGTTGGAAAAAGAGGTGATGGTGCACCAACTTGAAGGAAAAGGAAAAATTAAAGATTGGGAGAAAATAACTCGGTACTCTAATCACCTTGCTGACAAATGATGACCACAAATCAAATAGTCAAAGTTATATATGAAAATTGTGGCGACAAATATAGAGTAGAAAGCATATTGGTTGCTACCCATGAGGCTTATCTAAAGGAATTTCAAGAGAAAAACAACGAAAATAGGGAAAAGTGAGATAAAATACAATCAGAGGTCGAGAAGAAGTCAAAGGTGATCAAAACCTTGAGGCTTTTGATTAAGAATAAAATTAAGGAATTGTACCCTTGAGTTACTTGTAGGATGGACGTGGCTTTGAGTGACCTTGGTAAAAAGATGGAAAACATCACAGATACGCTAAAGGCTAAGGGAGATGAACTAAGTTTTGATGAGGTTATCATGTTGTTGGGTGATTTATATCAACATGTGTAGGGTGATGTAGATGTTTGGGATAAAATTGAAGCATCCATGAAGAAAGAATTCCCACTTCTCATATAGCAGTAGCAAGATCCCTCTCTTCTTGCATCTATTTATTCAATTGCAGATTATGTCATTCCTCCTATTCTTTATTCTTTGGTGAAAGAGCAGAGTGTTTCCGAGAACAGATAACATGTGTAGTGTGGGGTAATTTTGGGCCCTGAATTGACTAAGTCCCAAGGTAGAAGGAGCGTGCACGCGTAAAAGCAAGTAAGAAGGTGCTCAAGGAAAGGTGTGTAGGAGAAGAGGTTGACACATGGAAGCAAAAGAGGGTTTGGGGACTTAGCCATATTTCAAAGGTGGTATCACAGGAGAAAACTTGAGGGCCCGAGTAGGTGTGATGAATGGATAAGGTGCTAGCCTAGAGCCTTAGAGGTCAAGAAAATAATATTCCATGTAGGGAATATTCCTAGGAGGATCATTACAGTTAGTGGAAGCCTTTGCAAGCTAGCATAAGCACTCGATCGATCATGGAGGACCACACTTCCACTTGGCATGCAATTTTCTCATGGGTGAAACTATGGCGATGGATCCAGATTCTATTTAAAGGAGTGCTTGGGTCTGAAATAAAAATGAATGAGAGAGGCAACAAAGTGCTACAAGAATGTTGTTACTAAACATAGATGTATGTGCTCGGGTTTGAACAAGGGTTATAATGGGAAAGTGTAGCTAGGATTTCTGTTCAGAAGTAGTTTTGTAAGGTTGGAATGTTATTTCATGATGTATATGGTCTAAGATGACCTGTTTGATGTAATATGGCTACTATAAATAGATTTAATCAATATATGGAGCTTTGTTTCATGTATTTGTGTTTATGGACTAAACCCTAGTGTGCTTCATGTTATTCATGGTTCAGATCTATTTCCATTATGTTGTCATGATATTTCTATTTTTTCATGGATCATTTATGCTTAGAACTATATTCACTAGATTTTTATTAGATTAAATGCATGTGTTCTTGTTCTACAAACCTTTCCTCCATTAATGGTGGAACATTCTCATAAGTCTCATATAAAGGAGGGATTGACACTCGTGCGTGCCTTGGGTGAGCACCCAATACTTGGGTGATAGGCCGACACACTTGGGGTTAAGAGAAATATTAGAGGATAGAGGTAAATGAGACTACAAATGTATAATCCATTACAAGGTAGACATAAGGAAATATTCTTCTATAACAATCTCAAATTTGAGGCCTATATCTCACAAAAGCTCTAGAATTTTTTTACAGAGTTCCTTCACATTCCAGAATGTCTCCCCTCAAAATGAGTGGTCTTTTACATTATATAGAGAGGAATCCTCAATTTTTCTTCACCAACCGACAATGTGTATTCAAATCTCTAAAAAGAGGTATGGGAAGCCATAAAAATTCGCTTCCCAAGGGTAATTTTCTTACAGAAGAAGACATGGGTGTCATACTTCATTAAAAATAGTTTTTGAGCTATCTTTTCACCCACCTACCTCACCTAATCCAAGGCATGTCATTCTTTATTCTATATGTCATCTGACATCACTATTCCTAATTATCGATCGGGCAACAAATGCCATACATGTTATCGGTCAACTATCATCTTGATGCGATTGGGTTGTTGTCCCTGGATGTTATCGTCTTTGAAATATTGCAAAACACTGCAAAAGACATCTTTTTTTTTCTTTAATGGATTTTTTCTCTAGATCTTTCATTGAAGCCCCATCAAATTTCCCAATTCTAGATTTGATAAGTTGTTTAATTTGTAGGGGCTGAAAAAATGGACAACAGATTCTTTGCGCGCTTGTAAAATTTTAAACAACTAACCCCATAGGAGATCACTTGTGTCTCTTAACACAAATATAATGGGACATATATATATATATATATATATATATATATATATATAACATGGAATGTACCCAATGTGGTAGTAGTGTGATGTGGTGTACCTTAGCTATGTCACCTTACACTTTATTCCTTGAAAACCTCAAAAAAATGTTTAGAGTGAATTTACTCTTGCTAAGACATGGCTCTATGACCTTTTCATGCTTGGAAATGGAGGAAGCTAGACTTTATGAATTGTCTTAGTGCTTCAAACTTGTAGTAGGCACTAATACAATTGATATGTATCTGATTTGGGTAGATTTATGGCCCCTTTCAGTGTTTTTCCAATGAAATTTGTAATAGGATCTTGTAAGAATTTCAGGGGAGTTATCAAGTGATAATGACTTACTTATATAGTCTTTCATAGATGACATATTCTGATAAGGGAAAAGCTACAAAGATGAAATGACCCAAAGAAGATATTTAAATTGAAAATAGAGCTAATGAAATTGGAGAGCTATGACCATGTACATTGTCCAAGATTGGACCCCACATGCTAACCCATTTATAGGGTCCTGAATAGAGAAGGGGAAAAGTGAAATAAGAAGTTTGGACGTAAAGCACATATGTTTTTTACTAACTTGGCATTGCAAAAGAAAAGTTAAAAAAATTTAGTGCATGCACAACCAACACACCCCATGCATAAACAATCAATATTGGAATCATAGAGATATTTATACCACACATGAACTTACTACACTTCCACATTCCATCACTTTTATTGCACATGTTTCATTACCACCTATCAAGGCTTCTCATTTCTCAAAGGCATTTATTTTCTCACACGATATCATACCATTACACAATAAAAATGTATTGATACCCATGGACCACTTGTTATTATACACTATGATGTATCATATCTAATAAGCATGATGCTCCTAAGTTATAATATTACCTCTCGTATTGATATTCCACTTTATATTACGCCTTTGGTAGGGGGAATTCCTTATTTTCATGACCCATGGTACGGTCAATCCTTATATACAAGAATTTGTAGATACTCTCATTATCCTTACACATTGACATTGGATGTGGAATATGCACAAAGAATTCTCTCGAGCTTAAAATGAATAAGTAATTGTAATATACATATGACCATTGTAAGATCATATTGATACACTATGCAACTCCACCTATTTCTTACTAATTTTTCCATGTCATTTAAGCCATAGGACCATCATAAACACCTTACTCGTCATATTTCTTACAACACCGACCACCCAAAATACTGAAATCCTAGTTTAATGATTTCACTAATGTCATCTACTCAAGTTCCCATTTTACGCCGGTCTTCTCGATAAATTATGATGTTGATTCATACATGATATGCAACATAATTACAACACCTACTTGAGTTTGACACACATGGGAAACCACCACCACATGAGCTACCTATTTGTAGTTTTTTTCATAACTTGTGATATTGTGACATTGCTATTGGAAATTTTATCTGCCGTAGACACTAAATTATGCACTTTGGGTACATTACTAGGTCCTAATCACATTCTACTATTCATATGATTCTTATGGGAGAAAAGTAATAATTGATCATTATACTTGGCCTCTTCATTTCCTTTCTAGTCTCCCTTTTTCCTTACAAACTTCACTTCCCAGTCTAACCCTTCATACTTCACCTTTTCTAGCTTTGGACACCAAAGTGCCCACCCACAACACCGGCGCCCTCATCCCCTCTTGGTGCCCTAGACCTCTTTATACTTTTCCCACACATTTTTGGGTCCTTTATAGACATTGGGCATCCTTGTCTCTTAGGGGTCGTCCTTTTAAAGATCAATTACAAAATTTGAACAAGAGAAGCATATAAATATAAAGTTATGTGACCAAATTAAAGGACCAAGCTCTAATCATCTATACTATCACCTAAGGTTACATCTCACAAGAAATCAAGAGCATATTTTCATTCATCTAAAACCATCACAATGGACAAGAGATGGTTTTATACATCACATGCATAGGAGGGAAGTTCATTTTATTCCATGCACACATCTATTACATCTTTTTACATCTAGCTACTTTACTTGCTATCAGTGTGCGACATGCACAAGAGCCACCTAGGGCATGATTCCACACACACACATAGAACTATATTGGGTTTGAGATGTAGTGCAATGTTCATCTATAATATCACTTGTTTGACAACAAGGAGAGTCTAACCTCTCGATTTTTCATATTTTTTATAGGACTTGATGTTCTTTTGAGGGTTTTGCAGGTGATCTATTTATTACAGGTTATAAATGACATCAGCAATCATAGTACGACCATGTAGCTACAAATAACAAGGGTTTTGGATCATCTATAAACCCTATAAAAATCATCTCCATACCTCCTACCACAGAGCACTCCACGGCACCTAAGAATGGATCCTGAGACCTAAGCACCCCAAGACCCAGTCCAATCACCTTGGTCCCTACTCCTCCTGCACTCTTGCACTTTTCTAGGTTTGGTTTCAAGGTCATGTACTTTCATTCTATTATTCTTCCACCTTCGCACACTGCTAGGATATTTTGAAATTAGATAAGTAACCTAACTCTCTATTGCACTTAGGGTTTTACTTCCTTTTCTTATTTTCTTGAGTCATTTTTGTACTTTACTATCATATCTTGCTTGTTGTAGCATACATAAGAATTTAACAAATTAATCTACACACTTTAGTTTATTTTTGTTAAATCATTTGGTGAACCCATCCTTTCGGACCCAACCTTTATCATGGCTACATCTTATGGTCCCTTTAATGACACCCATCTTCGTGATCTTCAAGAGCATATCATGAGCATCCACATGATCTAGATCTACTTTTATACATTGCTCATGAGGAAGCCAATACTTTTGCTTTAGCTTACTCAACCTACTATCACTCGCTACCTCTATTCCTATTGCGCTACTTCTTCTACCGATCAACCTAATTCTACCATTCCCACCTCCATTCCTACTCCTACAAACCATTTCACTCTACCTCTCACTTTTCATACATGGAAATTTACCTCTTATGGCACTCAAGACTTAGCTTCTCTTTATCAAGATCTTCAAGTTCAAATCCGTCAAGTCCATCGAAAGCTACTTATCGTTCCTCTCCATATCTCGATTCTACTTTTCTTCTTCATACCCTCGTACACCCATCATTTCCACATATGCACTTCCTCCAAACTTTTTAGTTTCTAATCTCCCAACTTTTAATGGTCATAGCTACCCTCAAGAGAATCTCTGTGTATTTCACTTGGCATGTTTAGACTATGTGGATGATCACACTCTATTAGAAAAGATATTTCCTTACAGTCTCCATGACTATGTTATGCGTTGGTTTTATGATCTATCTTTTCATTTAGTAACATATTTCACGTATTTATCTAACGCTTTCCTTTCTCACTTCTCCATCAACATTGGTTCAAGGATCTTGTATGCACAATTAGCATAAGTAAAACAACGATCTAATGAGAACCTATTCAACTATATCTTGCATTAAAAAAAACAACCTTGTTGTTGGGCTGATGAATTGCAGCCTAAGTACTAAAGGCACATAAGGATTGGGTGCATGGACATAGGGCATGTATGTGCACATGAAATTATAGTGGAATAGGGTGCGCTGGGAAAGCATAAATTCAGAACTTAGCCATTTTTAGTATGAGGATAAATATGGATGTTGAGTGTGGAAAATGTTTTGTAAAAAACTTGGAAAGAACGCAAAGGCTATTTTAGATAAGTGGAAGATCAAGCGACATGCATAGTTTTGAGCTATTAATAGGATTATAATGCGGTTATATTATTAGATAATCTATTATTAGCAAGTTTGCATGCTTTTGTATTTATCATGTAAGGGTGCATGGCTATTCTTAACATGTAGCCTATTTTTAGAGAGTGCATGAGTAGTGAAGGGAAAGTCCCCACTACCTATAAATATGTATTGATTTTCATGGTTTAGGAGTCATTCTGTAATAGATTTATGTTTATGAGCATACATGACTTATGGTGACATTACTATGTATGTATGCAACTTCTGTGTTTTACAACAATTAATATAATGGATCTTTGTGGCTGGATATTGGTCAGTGGACATATCTCGTGACTCGATTCTTGTATGGTAAAGTTAATATTGATTCTTGTATGAGTTAATCTTGCATATGGTTAAGATCTAGATCTAGTTCATGTTATGATTTATTCTTGAATGGATATTATGGATATGGAATATTTGTATGATCATGCTAATCTGTTATCCATATTTCACCTCATGTCAAATATTGGATTGATCACGATCCCACATAAGAGGAACCATTGAAAAATGCATGAGCCAGGCCAATGGAGGCTGCCAAGTGTCTTAATGGTGCTGATTCAAAGATTGAATAGAGAAAGGGTTCTCAAACAAGTGTCGCATCTCCACATGTCTCAGGATGAAATGGAAATAGGGAAAATGGTCAAAAAATTCAAAAACAGAGCAACGGGGCCACAGGAGTTTTCTTCATTTTGTGTCTCGCGAAAAAGGGGAAAAGATAAATTCTGAACCCACGAGTCTGATTTTTTCCCTAATCTGGCTGCCGCATGTCCCATATGTAAAGGGGGACCTAGTTCTTCAAACTGTTTTCCCGCCCTCCTGTACAGACCCGAATACAAACTTTGAGGGGGCATATCTTTCGGCTTAGGGCTCAAAATATTGCAAATCTGATGTTGTTGAAAAGAGCTCAGCCTCACCCATGCCACGAAGGTCTGAAACTTTAATTTTGAGGAGGTTAGGTAAAGGAAAATGGAGGAAACGTCTTCAGGCCTTCAATGTAGGATCCATCTATCTCAACAACCATATCGGATTCAATCTGTTTCCACCATTTCCTATTCCTTCAAGGTGTTGAACCAAGGATTGATGTAGTAAAGATGGATTTGGGGCTGGATTTTATCAAAAGCATTAATGTATGGTTAAGTTTTGACCTACTTTTCCTACTTCTCCCTCTCACTTTCTTCTCTCTGATCGAATCTATAAATACAAAGCGCAGGATTCATTATAAAAATTTATTGTTCATTCTTCTTCTCTACATCCCCTCTTCTTTTCTTCCCGTGGTCAAAATTGGAGTTTAAGCCTTCTCCCTTGGCTTTGTAATGGAATTTTCTTGCCTCTTTCCCACTAATGATGTACTATGTGAACTTTTGGAGCAATAAATTCTATTTTGTGATGCATCTATCCATCCTTTTCTATTTTATTGTCTCTCCTCGCCTCTCATCATTACAGGTATACTGTGTATATTATGATGTTTTTTACAGGTCCCAGGGAGCTATGTTTAATGGGTTTTGAAGTGGTGTTCTATGTGAAATCTATCTCCTGTCGGTCTGCCGCATCTTATCCACCCTCTCCTCTACTCACCTCTCTCCACTTCAGCAAATGAGTGAGATTGTGACCAACACTTCCCTTTTCTTGGTGCTATCACCTTTGTAGTGTAGGATTTCTTTATTTTCATGCTCTTTCTCTCTCCCTGTCTCCTTGGAATTGTTAGATTAGGAGTAGATAGTTGCATTTCCTTCCTTAGAAGTAGTTTAGCATTAGGATCAACAAGAAGAAGTTAGATTTCTCCGGAGGGCCATCTCAAGTCTACAAGTCCCACACTTGAGAGATGGTCCCATGTTATGCAAATCACACCAAATGACCCTACCTTAGAAAAGCATATCCATAACTCATTTGGGGGTGCTATGATTTCACATTAATAGTTTTGGCATGTTGGGGTTAGCACACCATTATGGATAATATATCATATCTAAGCATACATGCAAATAAAAATGATATTCTACCGTAAGAATTATACAAAACAAGAGACATAAATCAACACCGATTTAACGTGGTTCACCCAAAGGTGGGCTACGTACACCAAGAAACAAGCCAATATATTATCCAAAGCTTTGAAAATATATACAATGAAGATCTATAATCTTCCACACCTCTCATATGTTCAAAGATCTTTCTTTCTTTCAAGCTTTTTTCTTCACTCAAAGAATTCTCTCTCACATAATTATCTTGTAATTATGATCAATCCTCTCTTCTAAACCCTAGCCTTTTTCTTTAAATAGTCCTTTAAGACTTAGGGAACTTAGCCATGCAATTACATTCATTAAATCTATTCCAATGCTACGAATAGAAATAAATCCCGAGAGTTAATTAAAAGCTCATCGCACAGTAATCGATGTTGGTTCCCGCCTAACCGCCATTGGTTCCAACTTTCCCGATTGATGTCGGTCACACTCTAACCGATACCGGTCTTCCCCGACCGATGTTGGTTCCTCGTATTTTCCAAAAGTTCCAATTGCATGCTAAAACATGATTAATTTAGATCCATACTCAACATTATCCCACTTGGAGATTAATTACTACACTATACCCGTATACAACTTCATTCTTGGTCCTTCCTTAGCTTTGTTTCTTCCTCCTCAAGCCTCAAACTCAAGACTAATAGAAGTGGAGTGTAGCTCCAACTTCTCATTTACTAATGGCTTTGTTAATATCCGTAGGGTTCTTTCTCGCTTGAATCTTTTCTAGATTCAACTGTCCATCTTCCAATACCATGTAGATGAAGTGATACCTCAATCGAATGTGTTTCGTTCTCAAATGAAATGTTGAGTTATTTTCCAAATGAATTACACTCATTTACCGAATAGTTTGCAATCATCTTACTCCTTTCCCAACTCTTCCATGAACCTACTCATCCATATCATCTCCTTACTAGCCTTTGTAGCTGCAACATACTCTACCTCTGTAGTAGACAAAGCCACAACCTTCTACAATCTTGAAATCCAACTAATTGCCATTCCACCTACTGTGAAAATATATCCAGTAGTGCTCCTCCTACCATCCAGATCTCCAGCCATATCTAAATCAACATAGCCACATAATGAAATATCCAAACCTCCATAGCATAACTGCATGCTAGATGTCCCTTTCAAATACTTGAGTATCCATTGACTACTTTCCAATGCTCTTTACCTAGATTATCCATATATCTACTCACAACTCCCACTACCTGTGCAATGTCTGGTCTTATACAAACCATAGCATACATGAGACTCCCAATTATTGAAGCATATGACACTCGTGTCATGTATTTGACCTCCTCATGTGATGAAGGACACTGATATTTACTCAATTTGAAGTGTCCATCCATAGGTGTGCTAACAGGTTTTACATTCTACATGTTGAACCTTTCTAACACCTTGTAGATATAATCCTCCTGAGACAAATAAAATTTCTTGTTTTTCTTGTCTCTATGTATTTTCATGCCAAGGATTCTTTTTGCAGCTCCCAAATCCTTCATTGCAAAATGTGTGAGCTAGCTTTCTCTTGAGCTCACCAATGTCCCGCATACTAGATCCTACAATAAGCATATCATCCACATACAAGAAAAAATATAGCTCCCATTTTCAAGCTTCTTGAAATAAACACAATGGTCGATTCACATCTCAAGTAACCATGCTCATGCATAAAAATATCAAACCTCATGTACCATTGCCTTAGAGCTTGCTTGAGCCCATATAGGCTCTTTTCAACCTCGCATACTAATTTCTCCTTACCCTTGACTTCATACCAAAGCAGATGCTACATATAAATCTCTTCATCCAAATCACCATGAAGGAAAACCATCTTCACATCTAGTTTATCTCTAAATGCAAATCTTCTACTAAAACTAAACTCAATACAAAGATTTAATAGAAGTCATCTTAACAATAGGAGAAAATATTTCACCAAAGTCAATACCTTCTTTCTCTGCAAATCCCTTTACTACAAGCCTTTCCTTGTACCTTTTCTTGTCCACCCTCTTCTTCCTTAATCCTGTAAACCCACTTGTTCTGCAATGTTCTCTTCCTTCCGGAAACTTAACCAAATCCCAAGTCTAGTTCTATTCCAAGGAGTTCATCTCTCATCCATGTCATGCTCCCACTAAACATGAGTTTTATCCTACATTTCTTCTTCAAAGATTTCTAGTTCACCATTATCACCAATAATAAATAAAATAGAGAAGGTGAAAATATTTCTGAAGTTTACTTACCCTTTGTGACCTTCTCACAGGAGTTTGGGGTACCGAAGGCTCAATCTGGACCTCCTAGACATTAGTATCAACTTCTAATAGTGACCGATGCCGGTCACCTCTAACCGATGTCGGTTCAGCTAACCGATGTCGATTCTCGATCTTTTGTAATCGATATCAATTTTCGATCCGATCTCGATTAGGGCCTAACCGACCACGATTCTTGTGTAACCCTATAGGTGTTTCTTTAAAACCCGAGAGTTCATTTTCATCAATAAACTTCTCAATTTTCTCATCCTTGGGTACCAAAATTTGATCCCTGTACATTCTCTTTTCATTCCATTCAACATCACGACTCCTAACAATTTTAGAATTCTCTAAATCCCAAAAATGAAAACCAAAATCACCAGATCCATAACCAATGAAAGTGCACCTCTTGGATTTTGCATCCAACTTTTTTCTATTTTCCTATCAACATGCACAAAATCTTCTGAACCAAAATTTTAAGAAAAGAAAGATCTACCTCTTTTCTAGTCCAAGCTTCCTTTGGTATTCCTCCATCTAGTGAACTTGAAGGCCCACGGTTAATCAAATAAACCATTGTATCAACTGCTTCTGCCCAAAACTACAAGGGCAATCTAGAATGTATCCTCATACTTCTAGCACATTCCATGATTGTCTGTTCATCATTCTCTCTATAACACCATTCTCCTGTGGTGTTCTTGGAACCATTATTTCTCTACGTATCCCATTCACTAAACAATAATCATTGAAATCCTTGCTATAGTATTCACCACCATTGTCATATCTAAGGCACTTTAACTTAGAATTTGATTCATTCTCAACAAGGGCTTTCCATCTTTTAAAAGTCTCAAAAACATTAGATTTACGTTTAATACAATAAACCCATACCTTTCTTGTAGCATCATCAATGAAAGTAACATAATACTTGGGATCCTCCATGAGAAGCTACCTGAGCTGGTCCCCACACATCTAAGTGTACAAGCTCCAATTTCTGCTCCTTCTTAGTTGCCCCAACTTTGAGAAATCTCACTCTCTTTTTCTTTCCAAAGATACAATGCTCACAAAAATCAAGATCTAAATCTTTCAAATCTGATAACTTACCCTTAGCCTTTAAGATCTACATTCCTTTTTTACTCATATGACCCAACCAATTATGCCATATGCATGCATCTGAATCTGAAGTAGATAATGCAAAAAAGGAATCAGTAATACAGGTAGATAAATATAACGTTCCTACCTTCTTACCTCTTGCCACAAAAAAAGTACCCTTGGTGAATTTCCAAGAGTCTCCTGTAAAAGTAACCATGTAACCAAATTCACCTAGTTGCCCTGCATAAATAAGATTCCTCCTGAGGCTTAGCACATGCCTCACATATTTCAATACCCATGTATTTCCATTCTACAATTTTAGATGAACTTCCCCTTTACCAGTAATACTGCAAGGTTCATCATCACCCAAATAAACATGCCCAAAATTACCTTGGACATAATTTCTGAAATAACCCTTATTAGGGGTTGCATGGAAAGAAGCTCCTAAATCTAAAACCCATGATTTGATTCTATTATCTAAAGAAAGAATAAGAGCATCTTGCATTACCTCTGATGCAGCAAGATTTTCCTCTTTACCTTTGTCTGGTTGTTGGTTCTCTTTATTCTTTGACCAACAATATTTCTTTGCATGTCCTTTCTTTCCACATTTCCAACAAGTAATTCCCTTACTTATGGATTTAGATCTGCTATCCCTTGACTTTGATTTCCCATTACTCTTACTCTTGGATCTCTCCTTTTGCCTGCCCCTACTTTCTACATTTAAAACATTTCCCAGATGATGTTTCCTTTGTACTTTTCCTATGAATTTATTCATTCAAGATTATACTAACCACATCATCAAACTTCAAAATATTATTAGCAGATGTTGTATTACTAACAACCATTACCAAGTTATCCCAACTATTAGGCAAAGAACATAAGAATAAAAGTGCTTTTACTTCATCATCAAATGGTATATGAAACCAATTTTAACTGATTTACAATAGATTGGAAATCATTCAAATGACTAGAGGTAGATTCACCTTCATGCATCTTAGAACTAAATAGTTTCTTCATCAAATAAACTTTATTTGAAGCACTAGGTTTTTCATATAAATTAGCAAGATATTTCATTAAGTCTACCATAGAAGCCACTTCTATAATATTGGAAGCCACGGATGCTACCAAGCTCAATATTATAGATCCCAAAGCCTTTATGTCAAGAATCTTCCATTCTTCATCAGTCATCTTCATAGGTCTAGAATTCTCATCCAATGGTAAATACAAATCCCTCTGATACAGATAATCCTCAATCTACATCTTCCATAATTGATCATTTCATTCATCAAACTTCTCTACCTTGAATTTATTATCTTTTGTCATTGTTGTACCTCCCACTCAATTAGAAAACCCTCTCGTGAGTAAATATATCAACACATAAAACCCTCAAACAAAGCTCGATACTAGTTGTTTGGGGTTAGCACACCAGGTTATATGAGATAATATATATATCTAAGCATACATGCAAATAAAAATGATATTCTACTTAAGAATTATACAAAACAAGAGACATAAATCAACACCAGATTTAACGTGGTTCACCCAAAGTGTGGGCTACGTCACCAAGAAACAAGCCAATATATTGTCCAAAGCTTTGAAAATATATACAATGAAGATCTATAATCTTCCACACCTCTCATATGTTCAAGATCTTTTCTTTCTTTCAAGCTTTTTTCTTCTTCACCAAGAATTCTCTCTCACATAATTATCTTGTAATTATGATCAATCCTCTCTTCTAAACCCTAGCCTTTTGCTTTATATAGTCGTTTAAGACTTTAGGGCACTTAGCCATACAATTACATTCATTAAATCTATTCCAATGCTAAGAATAGAAATAAATCTTGAGAGTTAATTAAAACATCTCGTCACACGTAACCGATGCCAATTTACCCAATCATCGCCGGTTCCTCTTGCCCCGACCGATCTCGATCACACCAGTGACCGATGCCAATCTTCCCCACCGATGTCGGGCTTATTGTATTTTCCAAAGCAAGTTCCATTGCATGCTAAAACATGAGTAATTTAGCTCCATACTCAACATGGCACACCCAATAAACAGGTCTAAAGCACCTTACCACTTCACTTCATCGACAGTTCGATGTGCTCTTGGTGAATATTTCAGCCTTTGAGGCACATACAAGCACATCTTGTGAATCCATCTCGGTCAAAAACCCATTCTCTAAGTTCCGGATCTTTTCCATCCATTTCCACTCATTTCATCCATTTTTTTCTTCCATCTCTTCCATTTTCTCCCATTCCATGAGGTCAGTGCAATCATGACTTCTTTCCCACCATGGAATTCCATTTACAGTTAAAGATAGTAATGATGAGAGATACTTGTCTAATTTGGAGGACTGCTTTGATGGAGAAGAACCAGTTGAATTTTTATTGTTTCTCCTTCATCCACCTTCCAAGCATATGAATTTGCTTTCATAAAAGAGAAATAGTGGAAGAGTTCCACCATTCCTTCCACTTTATTCACCCAAAGAGGTCTACATGAAGACTCCATTTTTGGAGTGAAAAATCAAAGCAATGGGAATATCAAAAGGATCATACCTTGCCCAATCAAGTATTTGGCTTCATTGAGCCAAAGGAGCATCATGATCCTAAAACCAGTCATGTCCATTTTAGGGCATGAGGATGATATGAAAAGCACCATATCATCCTTCATACCTCTTCATCCAAATGTAAAGCAAATTTAAAAAGGTATTTGATTTGTCTCCAAACCCTGATAATTTGGTCATTTGGGTGGAAGATCAGCTTGTAGTTAGTTTTTCACTCATCCAACCAGCCATGTTCGTGCCAAATTAGTTGCATGGCTGCCATTTTTAGGAAGGAAGCTATTTCTACCTGTCACACCCATACAGTCTTTGTTTGAGCTCCCTTTGCTCTTGGTTAGAGTAGTGTAGGTAGGTTTGTTTTCAGCAAAAGAAGTGCTTTACTGCACACTCTATGTTCCATTTGGAGCATGTATGATTTTCTAGTTTATACATAGTTTTTGGTGCTATTGTTTTGCTTTGCATAATGCATTGTAATGGTTTTTTTCTTCAAGATCAGGCTCATAGTTTATCAAATTGGTTTTCTATGGCCCATGGGTCGGTTTTCAAAGTTTTTTGAATCAAGAATGATTATCACTCATGACTCCATGCCCAATGGATGCTTCAAGAGCCAATGGTCTCTTCATCTAGAGGATAGATATCCCTAAGTGAGTCAACCAAATTGTTATCCATATTTCACCCCGTGTCAAATATTGGATTAATCATGATCCCCATAAGAGGAACCATTGAAAATATGCATGAGAGAACATATGAGGCCAATGGAAGCTGCCAAGTATTAATGGTGCTGATTCAAAGATTGAATAGAAAAAGAAAGGTTTCTCAAATAAGTGCCGCATTTCCACGTGTCTTAGGAAGAATGAAACATGCAAAGGAGGGAAAATGGTCAAACATAGTCAAAAGGTGGAGTAGCCATGGCAGCGGAGTTTTCCTGTGTTTTACGTCCACGAAAAGGAAGAAAAGATAAATTCTAAACCCATGACTCTAATTTTTTCCCTAATCGGCTTTAGCGTGTCCATATAATAAAGATATGGACCCCCTTCTTCAAATATTTTCCCACCCTCCTCGTGACGGACTCATCAAACTTCGAGGGGAGCATATCTTTCAGGTCGGTACATTGAAATATTGCAAATCTAATGCCATTGAAAAGATCTTAGCTTCACCCATGGCACATAGAAGGTATGAAACTTTAATTTTGAGGAGGTTAGGTAAAGGAAAATGGAGGAAAAATCTTTAGGCCTTCAATATCGGATCCATTTTTCTCAACAACCATATCAAATTCGATCTATTTTATTGTCATTTCCTATTCCTTCAAGGTGTCGAACCAAGGATCGATGCAGTAAAGATAGATTTGGGGGCAGATTTTATCAGAAGCATTAATAGTGGTGGTTGAGTTTCGACCTACTTTTCCCGCTTCTCCCTCTCTCTTTCTTCTCTCTGATCAAATCTATAAATATAGGGGCAGGATTCATTGTAAAAAGTTGTTCATTCTTCTTCTCTGACCTCCCTCTTCTTTTCTTCCCTGTTGGGTCAAAATGGAGCTCTAAGCCTCCTCCCTTGGCTTTGTAATGGCATTTTCTTGCCTCTTGCCCACTAATGATGTACTATGTGAACTTTTGGAGCAATAAATTTTGTTTTGTGATGCATCTGTCCATCCTTTTCTATTTTATTGTCTCTCATCACCTCTTAGCATATTTTTCATGATATAAGTGTATATTATGATGTTTGTTGCGAGTCCATTAGTTGTGTTTAATGGCTTTGAAGTTGTGTTCTATGTGAAATATTTCTATAGTTTGTGTTGCATCTTGTCCACCCTCTCCTCTACCCATCTCTCCACTTTAATGCAAATTGAGATTATGACCATAACTTCCCTTTTCTTGGTGCTAAATCACCTATGTAATTTTGTAGGATTTCTTTATTTTCATGCTCTTTATCTCTCTTATGTGTCTCCTTGAATTGTTAGATTAGGAGTAGATAGTTGCATTTCCTTCCTTAGAAATAGTTTAGCATTAGGATCGATGAAGAATAATTCAACTTTCTCCATAGAGGGCCATCTCAAGTCATGCAAGTCTCATAGCTTGTGAGATGGTCCCATGTTATGTAAATCACACCAAATGACCCTACATTAGAAAATCATATCCATAGCTCATTTAGATCTCCGTGATTTCACATTATCACACTAACTCCTTGAATAAGCTATCATAAAAGAGGGACTTGGTACCATTGCAAGCTTTGGGTGAGTGCTCGAGTTTGATGAGTGATGTCTAAATGCATGCCTTGGGTCATGTGGGTAAAATAAGACTACATTTTGGTTCCATTTTTGGGACCTCTTTTCAAGTTTTTTTCTAGGATGTTACATGATGAACACGTATCGGATGACTTTGGCTAGCATTAAGGATTGGTTAGACAATTTAGAGGAAGAGTATGCTCAAATATTTAACATAGTATATGAATTTGATACACATGTGTGGGTTGAACAAAATCTATATCATGAGCTCTATGAGACATTTTTCACTTGTTTCCCATATATTTGTATGAGTGGCTAGTAGTTTATGCATTAAAGAGAAATTGAGGTTTCAGAACATTATTTGGACACATGAAGAATTTCAAGCTCTACATGATGTTGATCTGACTTGGACATGTGTTGTAGATCATTAGTGGAGTGGTGTTTTGAATAGCTACATTTTGGAGTACGTAGTTTCTACTTATTCCTTTCTAGAGGTTATTGAATTTCTAGTTCCTGTGTAAACCCATACATCCTATTTTCACATTATCCCTTTAGTGATTAAGATCTTGATCATGACCCTGGATTTGGAACAACGTCCCCATGGTATAGCTAAAACCCCACCACACTGGGGTAAGGATCGGTGTTGTGAAATATGGTGGACATGTGGTAGAAAGGCATAAGAAGAAAAGATGCTTAAGTTTAATGAGGCACATGAGAGGGATTTAAAAGCAGCAAAGTGAATTTGTAGAATGAATGGCATTGTGGAGAGAGATGGCTCGTGAAGGATTTGAGCTCACGTAGAGGACATGGAGCCAGAGCATCTAGAACTCACCCATTTGGGTAAGCATGGAAGAGAAACCTCTTTAACCTCATATGATATTATGCTTTGGTGGAAACTATAAGACCGTGGATGTGCATTTGATTCCCATAGTGACCTAGCCCTTGCGCTTGGTTTTCTAGTTTCTGCGATAGTCATTAGTAAGTAAGCTAATGTGGGCGAGAGTTAGTGAAGAGATATATTTAATTTGTAATCAAGTTTAGGAGTTAATTAGGTAGCTTATTCATCTATGGTAGCACAATCATTGTTTGTGTTATTTGAGGTCTAGTTGGAGGTATCTTTTATGGCGTGTCATCATGAAAAAAAGCATGTTGGTATCACATCTAGAAGTAGTACAACTTCACATCTATAGGATTTCAATTTAGCACAAAATTTGGAACACAAGGTAGTACATCCTCTAGTCCATTTTCCATTACAGGAGGGGGATCAAGGAGGATCAAGTGGTTCTCGATCTGGTGGTTTTAAAGGTGGAGGAAACACATGAGGTAATACAAGTTCTGGATCAAGTGGGTATGGTCTGCACTAACCCCAACAAGTCTATTTGGAGATGTCTCTTCATCTCCCAGAATACAAAGGAATTGAAGATGCAATGAGCACGTGTATATGTGTGAGATACTATGGTGCACGCAGAAATGGATCACAGCTCCCAAGCATAAGGAAAATTCAGTTTGCAACTACTTTGCAAGGGCGCAGCACATATTTGGTATAGGAAATATGATCCAAACCAGACTTGTGTGGATTATATCACACTTGTGTGATGCTTTCTTAGTAGAGTTTTATATACCTGAGTTTGAGTAGAAGAGCATTAACACGTTAAAGGACATCAAGTAGGGCATGGAAGAGATAAGGGAGTATGATTCCTACTTTAAAACTTTATTATCAAATTTATCTTATGACATTCACCGAGTCAGCATGCTCAATGGTTTATTGGAGGTCTGATCACACCTTTCAGAAGGGTTCTCTCACACAAGACTTATACAGACCCGCGTGAGGCGTTTGAGGTAGCTTTGCATGCTGAGGTAGTTGGGAGTGTAGAAACTGGAGTTATCCCATTTTAGAGGCTCATATTGTATCTATGGAAAAAAATTGGAGAATTTTTCAGCTAATTCAGCTCATGAGACACGTAGTGGTATTTGGTGCATAGATTGTGAAGTAGAAGGACATACCAAGGATAGTTTTCCTCATAAATTCGGTGCACACCATGTTGCTAGACTACGAGATCTTTCACTTGGATCATGATTCAAGTAGGTGATCACTATTACAACATGCGATAAGAAGATATTGTTATTTGCAATATTTTTAGTCTATCACTTATGATACAAAGAATTGTAGGTTGATTGATCATATTCATGATGTCATTGATATTGGTGTATGTTAGACTAGTGTTGCAAATAATTCCAAGGAGAAAGGTGAACATCATGATCATAATCATAATGAAGGGTGCTCTGATGGAAGTGGTCAAGGTAGAGGTTATCGTGGAGGATTCAGAGGTTGAGGTCATGGAGGTGGTAAGAAGTGAGTTCCCCCATGGAACATGTTATACATGTGGATCCCCTAATCATTATAAGCATGAATTCCCTCATAATATTATTTTCCTTTTGTGGAAAGAACCAAAATTATGAAGAATGCCCAAATTTATATGAGAACTTGAGTAAGAAGCACAAACAAGATAAGGGCATGGGAATGGTTAGAGTACAACACGTTGTGGGAGATTAGTGGATGCAAAAGTAGCACTTGATCCTAAGATGTTTCCTCTATTTTTCACTACACACATTGAGGTGTGCACGCTAGGGAAGTTCCAAAGAAGAAGCCTATTATTACAAAAGAGGAGGTATTGCATGCAAATTATCTAGACCCTACTCATTAGAAGGAATTTTATCAAGAAACCATGGAATTTATTAGAATTTTTAGGTGAGATATAATGCTTAAAGGAACAATTGTAGAAGCTGGAGCAGGAAAAAAAGTTGAGCTTCCTAGAAAGGATGTTGATGATTTGAAGGAGGTTTTTAAGATGTTGTGACAAGAAAACATCATTCCTTTATTAGGGGAATGGATAAGAGGGAAGATGTCGTGCACTAGAGTTGAGCACAGAGACATATTTAACATGTTAACTTACCTCCTCATAGTTTGGATTATGAGAAAAGATCACTCTTAAAGTTGTTATTAACGATGATGGATTTTGAGTAAAATTTTGATTGATACAAGTGCAGAAGTGAATGTAATCACCTTGGATGCATGGAATTAGATGGGAGGCCACCATTACAACCATATTCAAATGTGTTGTTTATGGAAAACATGACTAAAGCCATGCCCATTGGAGTCTTGAAGGATGATACTATTACTATACAAGGGGCCAAGTTTACTGGGGAATTTGAGGTCTTAGTGCTTGCAGAGGTAGAAATTTTCTAGCATTACTTGGGTGCCCTTGGTGTTATGTGAATAATGTTGATCTACGCTTTAATAAAGGATATATCATGTTTTGAGAACAAGGAAGAGCACATCATCATTCCTTTGATGATGGAAAATATGTACCTTATGTAGAACCTTTGAGTGAAGAGGATTTGAAAAAATTTATATGTGCACACCATTAGAATCCTGAAGTACTTGAGTGATCAAAGGAAGGAGTTATTCAATGGGATGATACACAATCTATGAGTGATACAACCAATGTTCCTTGTGAAAACTTGGTGTATAGGACTTATGAAATGATTCGACATGAGATAAATAGTGCAGTTACAAATGT
The DNA here is from genome assembly GCA_018340775.1 of Taxus wallichiana var. yunnanensis. Lineage (NCBI taxonomy): Eukaryota > Viridiplantae > Streptophyta > Pinopsida > Cupressales > Taxaceae > Taxus > Taxus wallichiana. The sequence goes on from CM031239.1 coordinate 892,473,588, forward strand.
AAGTAAGTCGTGTTTTGTTAGGCATTTGGGTAGTAACCAGGTACCAACGTACACTAGCGAGGGAAATCCAAGTATTTTTTTGCACTATGGAATCCCAGTGGATAAACCAAGTGGAAATAAGGAATATGTTTGTGTATACCATGCATGGGACAGCCATGCTCGGTGGGATAGTACATAGAGATGGTCTTTTAGAGTGGAGAGAATTTAGAATCACCTTCTCTGCTAGATTTCTTCAGAGAAGTAATGTGCCTACCAAGACATGTGAATTCCATGGGAAGGATTATGCTTCACATCATGTTCAATAGTGTGAGAGACTTTGGAAAAGGATCAAGAGGCCTTACCACCTTCATTATTGGTGCACAAGTTATAATTCACCTTACAAGGTTGTGTGTGTGCATGTTATGTTTATGTAGAGTTGAATAGAGAAATTGGAAACTACCAAGAACTCGACTATAAGTATGATTCATACTTTTGACAATTTTTCTACTAAACCTCCATTAAAAAGGCATTATAGGTTATGAAACACTTGAATATAGGAGATAGTGTAAAGACTGAGGAAATTATTCAAGAGTTACTAGGTGATTCAGATCTGAGGTGCGCTTTGAAGAATAAGAGATAGATGCGAGAACAACTTAGGAATTCCTTTCTAGAAAAATAAAAAGGGAAGATGGTATATGTAATTGCTAATGAGGAAGTGAAGAATCTATATTTTGAGCATACTGAGGGTATGCATGAGGTCTTGGATAGTGCGGATGAGAAATTGCACGCATACCATGAGCCCATGAAAATGAAGAAGGTCAACATTAGGACAGATGCAAAACCTAAGGAGGCCATCATTTGAGATTATTGGTCTAACTCTTAGGTTGCAAAGATATTTGAGTTGTTGTGTAACTTCTAATACCTATTTCTAGAGGATATCATGAGTTGAAAGGGGTACATCACTCATTGGGTGAGATGAGGATCAAGATAAAGGAAGGTGCACACCCGGTTAGGAAGAGGCCTTACATGATGAATCCTAATCTATGCATCAAGGTAAAGGAGGAAATTGATAAGATGTTGAAATCTAGGATCATTGAGCCCATCGAGGAGTCAGAATGGGTTAGCCCTATGGTGATAAGTATAAAGAAAGATGGAAGGATAATAATTTGTGTGGATTATAGGGAGTTGAATGTTGTATGTGTAATAAATCCCTTTCCCACACCTTTTAAAGAATTTAGAAGGCATTATAGAGATCTACTCCTTCACTAATGGATTTTCTGGATATCATTAGGTGAGGATAGCTAAAGAGGATCAGGAGAAGACATAATTCACCACTAAATGGGGAATTTTTACATAAACAATTATGCCTTTTGGATTGAAGAATGTACTTGTAGTCTTTTCGTGCATTATTGTAAGTATTCCAAGACTTCATTCATAAGTTTTTGTAGGTTTACTTGGATGATTGGATGGTTTATGGGCTAGTGAAATATCATTCTGATAATTTAAGACTTATTTTTGAGAGGTGACAAAATTTGAGCATATCCTTAAAAATTAAGGAGTGTGGTTTTGCTACTGCTTTTGGGACTTCTCTAGGACACATTATCTCAAAGAAGCCTTGTTAGTGGATCCTACTAAGGTCATTATTATTTTGGGCTTAGAGGAACCTACTAACTAGAGTGAGGTGCATGTATTCTTGGGGTACATGTATTATTACCAAAATTTTATTAAAGGGTATGCTAGGATTTCCATGCCCTTGGAATAATTATTAAAGAGTAAAGGTGCTTTCCATTGGGGTGAAGCAACAACATGCATTTGAAACATTGAAAGAAAGGATTACTACCGTGCCTATTCTATGCTTTCCTTCATGGACCAAACCTTTTCATCCGCATGTTAAAACCTCTAGCATGGCCATTAGCATAGTATTTTCCCAACCTAGAGAAGGTATTGTTGATCATCCTATTTGTTTTGCAAGTAGGAAATTGACCCCAGCTGAATAGAATTATACAACTAGAGCACGAGGCCTTTTCCATTATTTACGCACTATATAATTTTAGAGACTACTTTGAAACACCTTTTATCTTTTATACAAATCACATGGCACTTAAGTACTTGGTGAACAAGCCTATTTTGTAGGGGTGCATATGTCGTTGGATTTTGTTGTTTCAGAATTTGACTTTATAATGGTGGTTAAGCCAGGAAAGAGTAATTCTAGACCAGATCATTTATCAAGAATTAACTCAAGTGAGGATACATAGAGCATTGAGGATACAATTCCAGATGCACAACTATTCAAATTGAACCTATGTTCCCTCGACTTAGAATATTGTTGTCTTTTTGTGTCTAGTGTGGTGGCGCTGAAGGGATGAAAAGTTTAGAGAAGAAACAACTTTCCATACGCATCGTACCTTATATGGTGATCAGTGGAGACTTATAAAACTAGATTGGGAGGAATTTTTATGCTCGTGTGTGCTTGAGTATGAGCACAAATCTATTATGGAGGAAGCTCATGGCGGATTACAATGGAAATTATGTAGGAGATACTATCATGTGCAAGATTTATTTGGTTGGCCTATTGTGGAGACATTGTATAAGGATTGTAAAGAATATTGTAAGGCTTGTGATCATTTTCGCAGCCTTGGAAAGACTATGCATAGAGATAAAATGCCTTTGAGGCCTATCTAAGTGAAAAATATTTTTAAAAGTGGGCAATTAACTTTGTGGGCCTTATTTCCCCACGCACGCGTAGGACTAGATCGCGCTAAATTATAGATTATACAAATTATCTTACAAGATGGGAAGAAGCAAAGCTTATAAAGGATTACACATCAGCGATGATAAAAACATTTCGTGGGAGAACATCATTAGCAAGTATGGATGGCCATTGATTTTGACAAGTGATAGGGGTACTCATTTTCTTAATAAGACTCTCAGATACTATTATGTTCAAATTTATGGTGGAACACAATAAAACAACACCCTATTACCCATAGGAAAATGGAACTATTAAGGCTTTCAACAAGATATTGGGACATACATTGACTAAGATTTGTGATGTTGGAAGGAAATAATGGGATGATAAATTCTATGTTTTAATTTGGGCATACAAGACAACTTATAAATAATTGAACAAATCCACACCCTTTTAGTCAATGTTTGGCACAGAGGTTGTTTTTCCTATGGAATTCATGTTACCTTATTTTCATATTGCATGCGCAAGAGGTTTGGCTGATGAGAAAGAACTTGAAGAGCACATTGATAAATAGATGCAGTTGGATGAAAGGCACACTATTACATGATGGAGTCAGAAGAAAAAAAAGGCCATGAAGAAGGCTTGGCATGATAGGCATATAAGGGATAAAAGATTGAAGTTAGACAGATGGTTCTTCTTTATGATTCCAAGTTTTTGTACCACCCTGGAAAACTCAAAGTGCATTGGTTGGGACCATATGTTGTGACATACATACTTGATTCAGGTGCTTGCCGATTCTGAGTGCTCTGGATGGGACATAATTTCCTGGTTACTTCAATGGGAGGTTGTTTTTCCTGTGGAATTCATGTTACCTTCTTTGCATATTGCATGCACAAGAGGTTTGGCTGATGAGAAAGCACTTGAAGAGCACATTGATAAATTGATGCAGTTGGATGAAAGGTGCACTATAACATGATGGAGTCAGAAGATAGAAAAGGCCAGGAAGAAGGCTTGGCATGATAGGCATATAAAGGATAAAAATATTGAAGTTGGACAAATGGTTCTATGATTCCAAGTTTTTGTGCCACCCTGGAAAGCTCAAAGTGCATTGGTTGGGACCATATGTTGTGACTTACATACTTGATTCAGGTGCTTTCCAATTACAGGCACTAGATGGGACATGATTTCCTGGTTACTTCAATGGGAGTAGGCTGAAGCCCTACTATAAATAAGTCTTCTTGGTGTTTTTATTAAGGAAGTATTTCCATTAGATTAGATTCCTAATGTATTTCCTTTAAATGTGTTTCCTTTCATCATTGATATGCTTTGTCAATTTAGTTTGGTTTTTTGTGTAATAAGTGTTCTTACATGCATGAAGGTGATTACTATCGATTGAATTCATGCGTAGAGAACTACACATACTTTTAGTGTGGGTGGATTGTATACAAGATAAACAGATAAATGGATAAAGTTTGAATGTTCTCTGAAAGATGGGTATGCATAGAGAAATATTATACAAAGTGTGCTTAAAGTATACAGTAAATATTGTTCATGAATGAAGACCATGTATGGATGAATGGATGCAGAATATAACATGAGGTAGGATGCAATGGAAACTACTTGGTGAATGGTGCAAAGGATAGGTCATCATGGTGCACGAAGGGGCACAAAAAGATTTTTGTGGCTTTGAGAAGTAGTGGGTGCACCGAAGGATATCTCCTTCACAACTCAAGCAACATCATGGATCTCACAAGACACTCAAGGGAAGATAAATGATTTGTGTGTTTGTAGCTAGGGGAGCACATCTATCTAACTTGTTAGCACTCAAGATTTGAAGGAGTGGGTAGCACCTCAAAAGGATTTTGATCTAATCCTCACTATTCTAGGTTGTGCCTTTCAACCAAGGTAAGAGAACCTATATTGCAGCCTTTGTTTGATGAAGGAGGTGGAGATATCCTTATGCTTTGCACATTGTATGGAGATGGCCTTGGGAAAACATGATCAATTATCCATTATTCAAACTCAAAAGAGTTGTCACTACTAAATGATGGAAATGCTTTCAAGACAAGGCTAAGGCTGCTAGAGACATGATAAAATCCTGATATACTTTGTGCATTTTTGTGAATGGATTGTATTCTTTTGTTGACACACAATGCAATGCAGGGGTAGTATGGGTAGGATGAGTTAGTTTGAATGAAATTTTTTTGGGAGATGTTTAGACAAGACTAGCTAGGAATTACCAACTTCTTTGAGAACCTTTGCAAGATATTTGCAACACCTAAACAACAGAGATGTTTCAATGGGTTTAAAATACTCCTTCAACCAGGATATGTGCACCAAATGGAGGCCCAGATCTACACTCTTCCACACAACCTTTGATAACCTGCCACAAAAATCTTGAAGAAAAATACCAACAAAGTATCCAGAATCCCTATTTGATCATGACCTAAGGTGCACCCAAAGGTTTACAAACAATCTCAATATTCAAGGACAATAAAATGATTTTAAATCTGTTTATCTTCTATCAGATGAAGGCTCTTCTAAATATAAGATTGCAAATGCCATTAAACCATCAACAAGAAATGAGACCATGTATGATCAAAGAGATCCTAAACACAAGATTGCAACATGAGTAAGAAACACAAATTGAAATCATTCTGAAACACATAAGCATATACAAATTTTGCCAAGAGATAACACCAAATAATCCAAAAATTTGATCAAATACATCAGCAGGGGAATGTTATTGAACAATCTCAGAGCTTGTTGATGGCTTTACAACTGAAACCAACTCAACATGATGAAATCTGATGCAATATGGAATTGAAAATGGCTCTCAGTGGTTTTCTCAGAGAAAAATGGGCTTCTTCCTGTTTTTTCTTGAAAATTCTACGTCCTTTTTTCTCTCCTCTCTTCAAAAATTCTCCCAAAATGCATGATATACTCTCATGCCATCATGGAGTCTTCCTTCCCAAGCAAAGAATATGCTTAAGGGATCAAATTTTTACAAAAACCCTCATGATTCCATGAAAATGACATCAAACTAGAAAAACAACTCACAGTTGCCGCCAGATGCATAAAAATTTTTAAAATATTACACAAATTCAGATCCTTATCCATCCTAGGGTCACATTTTTGTCATTCAGCATGCCAACATGCTTTACTTAAATCATTTTTCACCTTTTACCTTTTCAATTTTTACCTCTACAACTTTTGATTTTCACTTTTCACATTTTTTCATCGGGCTAGGGAAAAATTATATCAAAAACATCATAGATCATCAAATTAGCTCATGAAAATGGTGCCATTGCACTCAAAAGGCCAAGAGGATGCAAAATCATATAAAATTTGATGAAATTTGATGAAGAAATGATGATTTCCAAGCTTCTTGGAGCTCCCATGGTGGCCAAAAAAAATGCACAATATCCATTGATTTTGATCAACTTTAAATGCCAGCCCTCCACGTGGAGGATGAGATCCTTGAATATTCCCCTTTTTTGCTTTTGGATAAGGTGGGACACATGTCAAAACATGATTGGATCGAGTCCCCATCCTTAAAAATGCATTTGCGACCTTTTTTAAATTTTGGAAAATTTTGCAAAATTTTCCTCCCTTCCCCTGGGCCCGCCACATGTCCACATGTGGGCCCCATTAAAAATGTGGGCCAATTTTATCAATTTTGACACTTTTTTGAAAAAGGAAATTTTTCAAAATTCTCCATGGGCCCGAACACCCTCACTTTTTTCCTCGCCACGTGGCCTCTCCAATTCACCCATGGGTCCAAGCCTTTCCATTCCACTTTCACCCCCAAAATGTAAAATTTCAAAACTCTCCTCGGCCCGCACTCTCCATTTGACCCTTTTGAAAAATGCCACATGTCCTCCTATTGGCTCATGTGGCATGCCTTCAAAAAATTTTCCATTTTGTCATGATTTTTACATTTCTTGACACAAAGTGTCCTTTTTTTATTGGGTTTTAGAACCTCGGGTCCAATTTTTACTTTTACCATTTGGAGTTAAAAACTCCAAAGTCATCACGGAACCCGCTTACCCCATATTCGACCCTTTGTGGACACATGTTTTTTCTAAATTGGAGTGGTAAAATGTCACAAAATTCTCCTTCGCCCCCTTTCTTGACTTTTCACATTTTTTGGACACGTGTCCACCTGTCATTGGATGCGGGCCTTCGGGTCAAAAATTTCCCTTGACACCTTGAGTCAAAAATCACCAACTCCTTCCACCACCCGCATGTCCCCCGAGCCACGTGTCCTCTTCCCATTCATGCGGCTTTTGGCCTTTGGGCCTAAAAATTGACTTTGAGAATTTTGCCAAAATGAAAGCCAAAATTCTTAAGGAACCTCCGCCACCCACCACTCCTCTAACCAATCAGAATGTGCCACGTAGGCACCTCATTGCAAAAGGCGGAGCCATGGGTCAAAATTTTCCCTTTAGCCAAAATTTCAAAAATTACAAGTTAGAAATATTTCCCGACCACCCCCGGCAACCAATAGGAACCCGCCACGTTGCAATAATAATGTGATGATGAATTTGATGGGCCGAGAATGCCCGTCTGACCGTCAAAAATGTGGAAAAATACAGAGGATGCCCTAGAAATTGAAAATTTTTGACAAGGAAGGTAGATTTCTTGATTTTAAACCAATTGAATCATTTTTTGACATTAATTTTGACCTTGGGATTGGGAAAATACTTGCACAAATTTGGGATTCGATCAATTTCAGTTTTTTCATGATTTGACAAAGGAAAATGACACAACCCAAAAAATGAAGAAATTAGGGCACAAAAAGGGGGCAAATTGGAAAATTATTTCAAATTAGGGAAAAACAACAACACCATGGGCATTTTGCAAGCTTTTGAAAGCACTAAACTGGATAAACCGAATTGCAGATCACCCATTCGAGAGATAAAACATTTTGAGCAAAATTGACATGGAAAATTAGGGCACATTATGAAAACTCAATAATGGGACCAACATTGGCTCTTTCTTGGGGATGGGCACTCCCAATGAGTGCCACAAGGAACAAAACATAGACCAAGTGCCAAAAACCATTGGGAAAGGAGTCAAAACACAAAGGCAGCCCAAAAACTAGAATTACCACCAAAAATGGACCAAGAAAACCACCCAAAAATGGTTTCCAAGGACAAAAGGGAAAACCACACACCAACAACAAAAAAAAAAAGCAAGAACAAAGACTATACAAATATACAACTTGTGCATACCTCACTTGGGGATTTAATCCAAGAAATGTTTTAAATGTCTACCATTAACAGGCAGCTCCAACAAATCCCCATCTAGATCCTTGAGAAAAAAGGTGTGCTCACCAATTCTGATGTCAATGGCATAAGGGCCCATCCATAATGCATCAAACTTGCCATGCTTTCCCTTGTCTTCATGCCTACTATCCCATAGCAAAACCAGATCTCCCACATTGAAGGCTCTAGGAGTGACCTTCTTATCAAACAACCTCTTCAATTTCTCTCTAAATCTGATATGCCTTTGATGAGAGGCTCTTCTTTCTTCATCCAACTCAATGATCTGATTGATTCTTGATTCATATGGGCCATGTTCTTGATCTTCTAACTATTGAGAAAACTGAAATGAGGATAATTGTAGATGTAAGGGCAGCAATGCTTGAGTTCCATACACCAATTCAAATGGGCTTTACCAGTTGCTCTTTTAGGAGTTATTCTATCAGCCCAAACTACAAATTTCAATTGCTCTCCCCACTTCTTCTTGTTGATTTCCAAGGTCCTTCTAATGATCTTGAGCAAGTTCTTATTACTTGACTCAACTTGTCCATTCCTTGTGGATTGTAGTTTGAAGAATAAGTTAGATTGATTCCATATTCATTGCACATTGCCATCAAAGGTTTGGCTCTAAAACACATGGCATTATCAGATACAATCTTAACTGAACTCCAAATCTGCATATGATATGATTCAACAAGAAATCCATTACCACTTGGTGTGTTGCCTTTCTAGATGGAATTGCTTCAACCCACTTTGTAAAATAATCAGTTGCTACAAGGATCCATTTATGACCAGCACTAGAAGGATCTGAAATCTCACCAATGAAGTCCATTCCCCATTGTTTGAAAGGGGCTTCAATTGATACAGGCTGCAAAGGAAGGGAGCCTGAAGCTTTCAGTCTTCCAGAGAAATGTTGGCAACTATCACACTTTCTAACCAGCTGGGTTGCATCTTTAAAAAGAGTAGGCCACCAATAACCAGCTCTTAAAATCTTATGTGTTGTCACTCTCCCAGAAAAATGTCCTCCACAAACTCCCCCATGGAAATCAGCAATCAACTTGGGAGCTTCATCTTCAGTTATGCATTTCAAGAGGACACCTTCAGGGTTCTTCCAAGCCAGCCCAAGGTCTGTTATGATATATTTTTGAGAAGCCAACTTGAGGGCTCTTTTCTGATTTTTATTCAAATGACTAGGACAACATAGGTGTCTGAGGTAGAAGATCACATCCTTGTACCATTCAGAACTCATCAATCTCTCAAGAAGATCTACCCTTTCTTCCTCTAGCTGATTCACTTCTACATTTTGCAAATTGCTCTCAGCCATGAGCTTGGCAAGACCCAAACCTCTTACTAGCTTTGTTGTTTGGATATCCATATCATATTCTTGTAATTTTTGACCCATCTACATCTCTTGCTTGATATCTCCATGTCTGATAAGATGTCTTTAACCATGGTGTGGGGAACATAGGCAACAACTTTTGAACTCAATATATAAGGCCTGAAAATCTTTGTTGCTTTCACCAAGGCAAATGCTTGTTTTTCCATGATTGTATACTTCAACTCAGCTACTTGTAAAGCCTTGCTAAAGAAGGCAATAGGCCTCTCAGCTCCATTCTCATCCTTTTGTAACAAAACTGAAGCAATAGTAAATTCAGAGGCAAAAGAAAAGATTTGGAAAGGCCTCTTATAGTTTGGAGCTGCCAAAACAGGTGCATGCTTAAGTGCATCCTTTATTCCTTCAAAATATTGAATGGAAGCCTCCTCCCACCTGATAACTTGATCCTTTTTAACATGCTTGTGATTGGAAGAGTCAGCTCAAAAAAATTGGAAACAAACCTTCTAATAAAATTGATTTGGCCAAAGAAAGATTGGATACCTTTCTTGGTTCTTGGGATAGGTACTTTGTTGATTGCCTCCACTCTTTCAGGGTCTATCATGACACCATCCTTAGACACAATATGTCCCAAAAACTTGGCCTTTTACACACCAAAATGACACTTCTTTGGATTAAGAGAAATTCCATACTCCCTACATCTGATCAACATCTTCTCTAGGTGTTGCAAATGGTCTCCTCGCTGCCTTGAAAAAATAGTCACATCATCTTGGTAAACTACAATAAACTCATTGATGTAACCAAAAAAGCAACATCCATTTCCCTTTGAAAAGTGGCACCAACATTCATCAATCCAAAGGGCATCCTTACAAAAACATAAGTTCCCCAAGGAGTAGTGAAGGTTGTCTTAAGTCTTTCTGATTCTTTAACAACCACTTGATTGTATCCGGAGAAACCATCCAAAGTAGAAAGCATTTCTGACCCTGTCACAAGTTGCAACATATTTTCCATGTTTGGCAAGGGGTAGTTTTCCTTCATGGATGCTTTTTTAGATTCCTAAAATCCACACAAAGTCTGATGTCTCCATTCTTCTTTCTAACTAGCACAAGGTTTGCAACCCAAGATGAATACCTAGTGGGCTGAATGATACCACCATCTCTCAATTTCTTCAACTCTTCTTGCATTTTCATGGAGAGAAGTGGATTAATAGGCCTTTGTCTCTATCTGAATGGCTTAGTCTTGGCCTCAAGAGGAATCTCATGTTGGAACAAATCTTCTCTATATGCTTTTAGCTCTGAATAAGACCAAGCAAGGCAATCTTGATATTTCTTTAAGAGTTGGGCATAGGACTATTTTTCCTCTTGCTTAAATTTCTGCCCAACCAAATCTTCCTTGGTTTATCCTTGGTTCCCAAGTTGTGCTCTTCCACATCCCTTGAAGCAAACATGTTCCTATTAATGATGCAATCAACATTGCTAAAATTTGATTCAAGTGCAACAAGACCTTTAGGAATGGTATTTGTTTTTAATTGTATAATATCCTTGTCAAAAAAAGTTTCTCTCCCTTCATTCATGCATACCATTGGCTCCCAATCAATGTTCTAACCAGAAAACTCACCTTGGCATTGTAAGAACCTCAACACTTGTGCATCATCATCAAAAATCTGCCAATGTTTCACATTATCCGGGACAACTGGCCTTGTTAGCACTTCAATGTTATATTCACAAAAAGGTGAAATGGTACAATTGTCAAATCTAGAGCCAAGTACAACCAACTTATCAGCAGCAGCATTAAGACTTCTATCATGGTAAACAATGTTAAAGGAATCAAACATTTCAATCAAGTCCCAAACAACATGCTTATATTGTTTCATACGCTGATTTTTTGTGGCATATAACTTCCTTACTTGCTTGACAACCAGCTCTGAATCCCCCTTGGCAACAATATCCTTCACTCCATACTTCCATGCAATCCTTAACCCCAACAACAATGCCTCATACTCAGCAATATTGTTAGTGCATTCAAAATTAAGTTTGAAGGAAAAAGGAAACTCTTCCAAACTAGGAGAAAGCAAAACTATACCAGCACCATTTCCAAATTTGGAGCAAGCTCCATCAAATAGCAAGGTCCAAGGAGAACCTACCATATCAAGGCACTTTGATTTATCCATCTTGTTTTCTTTTCCATCAGCAAAACCAATGAAATTGTCAACATCTACATCAGCAAACAACACTTCATAGAAGCATTGTTGGGATCTTCAATCAAGTGCAACATCTTCTTTTCACCATAGAGTTTGACAAGGCTGCCCTCAATGGGAATGGTGGCAAAGGACATGTCCATTTGAACACTACCACCAACACTTGCAGCCCATTTTCTTGACAAAATCATACCCCATTTGGCAGGGCAATCAACAATTACAACATCAAGTTTTAAGTTCTTACCCGGATAGGCTGCAAGTTGCACTACTAAACCCTTCACACAACCAACAACCGGCACTTCCCTTGAATCCATGGTAGTACACTTCCCATATGTTGTGTCACTTTGATATCCAACTCATTCATGACTTCTAGAGGCATGACATTACATGATGCACCGAATCAAACATGCAATTGTGAAGTAACCTATCTTTTATGAGCAAAGTTGTAAAAATGGATCAACATTCAATTGGGAATCAACCAAGGATGTCCCCAAATATACCTCAGGTGCCTCTCCAAGATCTTCCACTGCTGGTGGTGTTTCAAGGCCAGCAATGATTTGAAGAGGAGTCTCAACAATGTTTACATTTCTACTTGGTATACTCTTTTCTTCCTTCAATCCCAAGTATTCAAATGCTCTCTTCTTGTGCTCAGGGTATTCTAAGAACTCAATGATGGGAACACTCACTTTGATTTGACTCAATACTTGGGCAATATCATATGGAACACTCTTTGGTAGGACAACATTGGGAGGGACACAAGTAGATTCATCAGATGGAGAAGGATTCTTGCAGCCTGGGCATGAAGAGGACTGATATTTTTGCATGGGACAACAGGGTTCTTGGCAAGTGTTTCTTTTCTAGGATTGTCTTTTGGAATGCTTGTGAGCAAGGGTGTCTTTGGCTTGGCTTGAGGACCAGCTCCTCTAACAACTTTACTTCTAGTATTATACTCTTTCTCTTGACCAACCACAACATTCATTAACAATTGTCTATCTTCCTCCGAGGGAATACCACCATCATACTTCTTGATCATTAAAGCCCTTAGATATTCAAAGTCATTATTAGGAATTTCAAAATCTTGAACAACATCTACCTCATGAGTTTGAGAGGAGGAAAGAATTGGTACCCTCTTTATGCAATCCCAAAAGGTTGCAGCAGTCCTTGCACTTATCACATCTATTGATGTTGCTGCTTGTTGTGAGCTTGAAGAGCTGCCCATCATACAAATGTCATCATCCATTTCATCTTCATTATCATCTTCAACAACTTGCTGGTCCACTTCACATGGAGGATGAGGAAGAAAACATCTATCACACCAATCCATATCAGCAATTTCTTGAACAACAACAACTCTTGCAGTTAGAGGGTCAGGCACCACTCTATTTTCACGTGCTTGGGGTTGTCTATTTCCCCCACCAACAAGCCCTTTACCTCTATCATCTTGTCTTTGATCACCCCTAGGATGATTGCCAAATCTATCATGGTTTTGAGTTCTTTGTTGTCCTTGTGAACTTTTCCCAATTCCTTTCTCAACCGGCTAATTTGTAAGAAATTTCTTTGACAACCCCTACCAAAGTCTTGACAACATCTTCTAAATCAGCACCCTTGCTAGCTTGAGGCTTCTCAGGGTTTATCAGCTTCACACCATCCCTCTTAAGTGGTTTACCAATAGCTTTAATATTATTTTCAATTTGAAGTGCCATGGTGAAAGCTTGCCTCAAGTTTGTAGGATTTTTGTCTCTCAAGTAATAGGCTACCTTTTTATCAAATGCATCTACATATTTGATCAAACAAGATTCATCACAAGGCCTCAAAATGATAGGCAACCTTCTCAATGTTTTGTTAAATCTTGTATTGAAGTCATGGACTGTTTCATTCGGGTTCTTCTTGATATTCTCAAATTCAGACAAAAGAAATCTAGGATCAGTCCTGTCACCATATTGCAACCTAAATGCATTTTTCATTTCAGTCCATGAATCAATAGAGTTATCAGGTAGAGCCTTGTACCAATCCCTAGCATCTTCTTCTAAGTGTATGAATAAACAACTTAATATACACATCCTCAAACTCTATCTCAAAATCTTCCATCATATTATCAAAAAGTTTGAGATGTTGATCACCAGTGATGGCATTGTTACCTTGGAATTTTGGCAACCTATTTCTGACATCTTGTGGGACAACATTTGGGTAACCATCCATTCCTCTAAAATTTATAGGACCAAAGGTGTTAACAACAAATGGAGGTCTAGGCTGAGCCATATTGTTTGGTGGGGGTGATCTTGGAGGTGAAACAAGCTGATGAGGAGTACAATATCCTTGGGGCTCAAGAATGTGATTCACAAGACTGGTATCCTCTAAGTGCTGATTTTCTTGGAAGTTTTATTTGAATTAAAACACAGAGGTGTAGATTGGAGAGAAGGAACTTACTAGGTACAAGAAGGACCTTCACCAATGAGGCAAACAAGTTTATGAGAGGATTTCTTGAATCAAAATCACTTGAAGAAGAGTGATAGTCCTCTACCAAAGGCTGATCTCTCTCACCAATGACTATATCTTTTCCTGATGTCTAACCTTTAACCACCTTCCAAACTCTTCTCCCTTCCAACTCTAAATTTTCTCAAATCTGAGAACAATTTCTTAGCAGAGTCTTTAAGGAAGAGAGATCTTCTTCCCTCCAGTTTTGTAGAGATCAACAACACAAAAATAAATGACAGAAAGCTCAAGACACTGGTATTTCTAAATTCAAATCAGCATGGAGTCGCCACTAAGGAATTTCACCTCAGTTGTGCAAGAATGCACTAAAATAATTTTATCAAATGTATGCTTATTACTCGATAAAACTTTGCAAGGCCTTATAAATCAGACCTTCTTCTTCTTAAATCAATCAAACAAAATGCAACCAAAGTGTATAAACTGCTAGTAAATGCAAAAGAGCAGGCTGAGCTTGAAATTTTTTCCTAAAACTTGCAGATCTGAAGTACAAAATAATATTTCAAGAATGCAACAGCTCAGATACTTGAATATGCAAATGCTCAAACCCTTCAAACACTCCAAAAACACCAAGAAATTCCAAGAAGTCCCCGGCAATGGCGCCACTCCATGTGTTGGTACCCAAACTTAATCTCCTTCACAACTCAAGCAACATCATGGATCTCACAAGACACTCAAGGGTAGATAAATGATTTGTGTGTCATTTGTAGCTGGGGAGCACATCTATCTAACTTGTTAGCACTCAAGATTTGAAGGAGTGGGTAGCACCTCAAAAGGATTTTGATCTAATCCTCACTATTCTAGGTTGTGCCTTTCAACCAAGGTAAGAGAACCTATATTGCAGCCTTTGTTTGATGAAGGAGGTGGAGATATCCTTATGCTTTGCACATTGTATGGAGATGGCCTTGGGAAAACATGATCAATTATCCATTATTCAAACTCAAAAGAGTTGTCACTACTAAATGATGGAAATGCTTTCAAGACAAGGCTAAGGCTGCACTAGAGACATGATAAAATCCTGATATACTTTGTGCATTTTTGTGAATGGATTGTATTCTTTTGTTGACACACAATGCAATGCAGGGGTAGTATGGGTAGGATGAGTTAGTTTGAATGAAATTTTGTTGGGAGATGTTTAGACAAGACTAGCTAGGAATTACCAACTTCTTTGAGAACCTTTGCAAGAGATTTGCAACACCTAAACAACAGAGATGTTTCAATGGGTTTAAAATACTCCTTCAACCAGGATATGTGCACCAAATGGAGGCCCAGATCTACACTCTTCCACACAACCTTTGATAACCTACCACAAAATCTTGAAGCAAAATACCAACAAAGTATCCAGAATCCCTATTTGATCATGACCTAAGGTGCACCCAAAGGTTTACAAACAATCTCAATATTCAAGGACAGTAAAATGATTTTAAATCTATTTATCTTCTATCAGATGAAGGCTCTTCTAAATATAAGATTGCAAATGCCATTAAACCATCAACAAGAAATGAGACCATGTATGATCAAAGAGATCCTAAACACAAGATTGCAACATGAGTAAGAAACACAAATTGAAATCATTCTAAAACATAAGCATATGCAAATTTTTCCAAGAGATAACACCAAATAATCCAAAATTTGATCAAATACATCAACAGGGAATGTTATAAGAACAATCTCAGAGCTTGTTGATGGCTTTACAACTGAAACCAACTCAACATGATGAAATCTGATGCAAAAATGGAATTGAAAATGGCTCTCAGTGGTTTTCTCAGAGAAAATGGGCTTCTTCCTATTTTTTCCTTGAAAAATTCTACGTCCTTTTTCTCTCTCCTCTCTTAAAAATTCTCCAAAAATGCATGATATACCTCATGCCATCATGGAGTCTTCCTTCCCAAGAAAATAATATGCTTAAGGGATCAAATTTGTTACAAAACCCTTATGATTTCATGAAAATGACATCAAACTGAAAAACAACTCGCATATTGCCAGGGATGCATAAAAATTTTTTAAAAATATTACACAAATTCAGATCCTTATCCATCCTGGGTCACATTTTTTTCATTCAGGCATGCCAACATGCTTTAGTCAATCATTTTTCACCTTTTACCTTTTCATTTTTACCTCTGTACAACTTTGATTTTTACTTTTCACATTTTTTACATCGGGCTAGGGAAAAATTATATCAAAAACATCATAGATCATCAAATTAGCTCATGAAAATGGTGCCATTGCACTCAGAAGGCCAAGAGGATGCAAAATCATATAAAATTTGATGTGATTTGGTGAAGAAATGATGAATCCGAGCTTCCTAGAGCTCCCATGGTGGCAAAAATGAAGAATGCACAATGCATTGATTTTGATCAACTTTTTAATATGCCATCCTCCACGTGGAGGATGAGATTCTTGAATATTCCCTTTTTGCCCTTTGATAAGGTGGGACACATGTCCAAAAACCATTGGATCGGGCCCCATCCTTTAAAATGCATTTGTGACCTTTTTAAATCTTTGGAAAATTTTGAAAATTCCCCACTTCTCCCTCTGGGCCCGCCACGTGTCCACATGTGGGCCCCACCAAAAATGTGGGTGAATTCTATCAATTTTGACACTTTTTTTTTGAAAAGGAAAAAATTTTCTCAAAATTCTCCATGGGCCCGAACACCCACTTTTCCTCCCACGTGGCACTGTCTCCTATTAGCACGGGTCCAAGCTTCCAATTTCCCTCCAAAAATTTT
Organism: Taxus wallichiana var. yunnanensis; assembly: GCA_018340775.1. NCBI lineage: Eukaryota > Viridiplantae > Streptophyta > Pinopsida > Cupressales > Taxaceae > Taxus > Taxus wallichiana. The sequence goes on from CM031239.1 coordinate 892,490,272, forward strand.
AAAGTTTCAAAACTCTCCTCTGCCCACCTCCATTTGACCCCTTTGAAAAATGCCACGTGTCCTTCCAAATTGGCATGGAAAATGCCTTCAAAAATTTTCCACTCTCCCCCCTTTTGATTTTTTTTTTTCTTGGACACGTGTCCTTTTTTTGGGTTTTCATTCGTGTCCAATTTTTCATTTTTACCATTTGAGCTAAAAACTCCAAAATTTCATCAAAATTTCCCACCGCCCCATCCTTCCTTCCTTTCCTTTGGACACGTGTTACTTTTCCCTGATTCATTGGAGCTTTGGCTAAATTTTAACTTTAAAATTTTTTTTTAAAAACTTCAAATTCATCAAAAAATCGACCCCCTGATTTTTTTACTTTTTCATTTGGACACGTGTCCACCTACGCTATTGGATGCGGGCCTTCGGGTCAAAAATTTCCCTTGACACTTTGAGTCAAAAATCACCAACTCCCTCCACCACCCGCATGTCCCCCGAGCCATGTGTCCTCTTCCCATTCACTGCGGGCTTTTGGCCTAGAATTGACTTTGAGAATTTTGCCAAAATGAAAGCCAAAATTCTTAAGGAACCTCCACCACCCGCCACCTCGAACCAATCAGAATGTGCCACGTAGGCACTCTTTTAAAAGGTGGAGCCATGGGTCAAAATTTTCCCTTTAGCCAAAATTTCAAAAATTAACAAGTTAGAAATATTTCCCGACCACCCCCGCCAATAGGAACCCACCATGTTGCAATAATATTATGATGATGAATTTGATGGGTATAATATGCCCGTATGACCATCAAAACGTCAAAAATATAGAGGATGCCCTAGAAATCAAATTTTTTTAACAAGGAAGGCAGATTTCTTGATCTTAAACCAATTGAATCATTTTTGACATTAATTTTGACCCTGGATTGGGAAAATACTTGCACAAATTTGGGATTCGATCAGACTTGAGTTTTTTCATGATTTGACAAAGGAAAAATGACACAACCCGTAAAAATGAAGAAATTAGGGCACAAAAAGGGGGCAACTTGGAAAATTATTTCAGATAAGGGAAAAACAACAACACCCTAGGCATTTTGCAAGCTTTTGAAAGCACTAAACTAGATAAGCTGAATTGCAGATCACCCATTCGAGAGATAACATACCCAAGTTGAAAAAGTACCCGGTTGTTCAGTCAAGCACACCTCCTCACTAAGTTAAACAATCAAGAGCGCTGGTCATAGGTGAATAAGGCATGGTTACACATTGCAAAGAAGATGACAGAAGGAGTAGTATACAATTTGGCCAACTTCATTGTTGAGACCATTGTTGAAGAGGTGCAAAGTGAGAAGATAAGTTTCAATGTGATCCTTCTACGTCTCTTTGTTTTTGTAGAAATTAGAGTTCTTGACAAGCAAAAAGATAAGATGTGGAAATACCTAAAGAAAATAAATCTCTTACAGATAGATTTACGAAGTACACATGTGATGGATCCATGAGCGGAGCCTATAAGTAGAGAACAAAACTTTGGTATGAGCGCCTACATGTTGCATTTGAGGAAGAATGGATAATACCTAAGGATCTTCCTTTGGTATTGGACAAATATGTACAATTTATAGTTTACCAACATTTTTACATAGGGCGTTTTGGCATGAAGGATGGAAAGTGGATCCCTTGGTGCAAGCTCCCATATGCCTTCACTACGTGCTATTTTCAGGCCTCAGTGCAAAAATTTCAAATGCACAAAGGTTTCTCTTAAATGTAGACAAAGTGGATTGTGACTATCATACACTCTAGAAGACATATGTCTACCCGAGTAAGTCTGTACATTGAAAAATTGATTTCAGATGATATTAATATTAAAGCTATGAGTTTGGCAATTGGGAAGTCTGGGGAAGATCTTGTATACATTTACCTCAGGCCCAAGTTGGAAAATGGAAAGTATGTTGAAAATTAATTCAAGCTCCTGGACCACCCAAGGGGAAACATACTATGGGCACGATGCAGGATGAGGAGCCCATTTCACCCCTTAGTGATGTTGAAGAAGAAGAAGAAGAACTTAAAGAAGACAGTGGTGGCTTGGAGAACGGGAGAAGGAAACATCCAACTATGGGAGAAAAGAGAGTGTGTGATCCAACACCTCCTGGAAAAGAAGAAGGTGAGGAAGAAGAAGTGGTGGAAACAGGCATTATGGAGGTAAATATAGAATAGGGCGTTGGGGACCCGTAGTACAAAAGAGTGTTGAGAAGAACCAAAACTCAAGGCATGGGGCCATCACAACCCCTTAGGAGATCACCTAGACACTCCCCTATGAAGGAAGAACTAGAGAAGAAAAAAAGGTGCAAGTACATTCCCAGGAAGGATAGTGAGGGATAAAAATCAAATGATAGCATGCTGAAGACCTAGGATGATACTGAGAATGTTGAGGAAACTCGGGATGAAGAATTGAGAGATGATGCAGGAGGATTAGGGGAACACAAAGTGGGTGCTGACACTATTGATGTAGAGAGGAATGAAGATAAGGGTGAACCAACTGGAGCACCTAATACCACACAAATAAGTTAAGGACTAGTTCTTGATACGGGCATACACATTCCTAAAGGTAAGCACTCAAGAAAGGAGAAGGATGAAGAAGTATATGAGACTCCTATAGTTGGGTATGTCAATTATCCAACCAAAATTATACGCGCTAGGTTCCAAAGAACTTTGGATCCCAAGGACCTGTATGGCTGGGAATTGATGGATTCAGAGATGGAAACCATGCACACACGGAAGAAACTATCATGGAGTATGTAGACTCATATGGATGAGCCTAATTTCGACGTGTGTGAATAATTGTGTGTCTCATAGAGGATGAAGAAAACACCACACTCACACCATGTAATAATTAAGCCTACTCAGATGTTGGATGAGTAGGTGAGCAATGCACTAACAAAGGTATCTGCAGAAGTTACACATAGAAACATAGATAAATCAGCAACTATTCAGTGATTCTAGAAGATAGAAAAGATAAATATACTAAGATAAAATTCCTAACAGAGGAAAAGGAGAAAGTTGAGGCAAAGGAGAGCACATTAGTGAGTATGGAAGAACAAATTGGAGATGAAATTTTGAAGGAAAGGTCACATCTGGAAGATAAAGTGCTGGAAAATTTCCCTAGTAATGCACTATTTGTGCACACTTGTTCATATGGTGATGGATGAAGGTCCAATGTGCATGCAAAAAAAAAAAAGGATGTTATAGCACAGAAGAAAAGACCAAGGCGGTGATTGTGTTCAAAATTACTAGTTATGAGTCTATACTGTAGACCTTGAAGGATGAATTGAAAAAGGTAGATTTGGCATTGAATATGTGTGCAGCCCCTGATGTAATAATAAAGACAAGAACTATGGAAGAGGAGGATGAGGTCCTTAAGGAAATGAAGAATGAAACACTTGGGCGTGAGGAGAGGCTCACTTTGGTAGAAGAAAAGTGTGATGCGCTTGCAGCAGCCCAGGACCCTCATAAGGAAAGGATCAAGGAGATTGGAAAACTCATTGTGCGGTGGATGGATGTCATGGAAGGGATGATCTCGAGCTTGGAAAATGTTCTCAGGGTGTTGCAGAATGAAGGTGATAACATGACTTTGGATGAGTTGGATGGGGTACTCTTGATAGACATCCCTGACAAAACTAATAAGGTGCTAAGTGATTGGAATGAGTTAGAAGCAGAGGTCAAAGTTGAATATCCAGAGTTAATTCTACCTACAAAAGGATAGAGTGCCCAAGTATTCTTTCATTATTTTTTATGCAGATATTCTTTCATTTTTTATTCTTTATTCATGGAGAGATGGATCATGATTACCCATTGCGAGGGGATGACAATGAAGAAAGTGTGGGGTAATGTTGGGCTGATGAATTACAGCCTAATTATTGAAGGCGCATAAGGATTGGGTGTACGTACATAGGGCACATATTTGTACGCGGAATTATAGTAGAACAAGGTGCACCCAAAAAAGCATAAAGTTAGCACTTAGCCATTTTTAGTATGAGGCTAAATATGGATGTTGAGTACAGAGCACGTTTTGTAGAAGACTTGGAAAGCATGTAAAGGTTATTTTGGATAAGTGGAAGATCAAGTGACATGCATAGTTTTGAGCTATTAATAAGATTAGACTGTAATTATATTATTAGATAATCTATTATTAGCAAGATTGCATGCTTTTGTATTTATCATGTAAGGGTGCATGGTTATTCTTAGCATGTAGCCTATTTTTAGAGAGTGCATGAGTAGTGAATGGAAATTCCCACTACCTATAAATATGTATTGATTTGCATGGTTTAGGAGTCGCTTTGTAATAGATTTATGATGTTGTGTTGTGCACATGCATGACTTATGGTGACATTACTATGTATGTATGCAACTTCTATGTTTTACAATAATTAATATAATGGATCTTTGTGGTTGGATATTGGTTGTTGACATATATGTGACTGGTTCTTGCATGGTAAAGTTAATCTTGATTCTTGTATGAGTTAATATTACATATGGTTAAGATCTAGATCTAGTTCATGTTATGATTTATTATTGAATGGATATTATGGATCTAGAATATTTGTATGATCATGCTAAATCCTTGAAAAACTACCATAAAAGAGGGACTTGGTACCCTTGCACGCTTTGGGTGAGTGCTTAGTTCTAGCTAAGTGATGTGCCAAAGACGCCTTGGGCTGTTGTGGGTAAAATAAGACTACACTTGCTAGGATGACTAATGTGCTAACCGACTCATATTCTAAGATCTCTTCGTTAGTCTCTTACCACCATTATAGGAGAGTGTCATCTTTGAAACATATCCTTCCTTTGACCACCTTTTCCACACTCTTAAGCTTTGTGAAGGTAAGATTCTCACTATGGGTAAAATCAAGTATCAATATCAGGCTACCTCATCTTCTAACAAGTTTCCAAGAAAATCTCCTTTCAAACCATCTACTAAGGTCAACGAAGAAAAGGTCATTGTTAACATTGTATCCCCTCTTGAGCAGATTCAATTGTAACCTCCATAGCATATGTTTACAAAATTAACATGTTCTCCATGTATCTTATTACCACAAATTATTGACAACAACCTAATAACGCTTCCTCATTAACTTACTATGGATCCATATTTCCCTAAGGGTCACAACTACAATGAAAATTCCATATGTGACTATCACAAATGTGTTGGAAATTCCACTGATCGTTGTTTCAAATTGTGCCATATCATTCAAGATCTCCTAGATAACAATCAAATTAATCTTCTTAAGCCATCCGATTCTCCACCGATAAATGAAAATAAAAAGGGTGAAATATTTAACAATCCCCTTCCAAACCATGAAAATAAAGTGACAAATCCTCAGCTAATCATGCATATCATGTTGTCCCTCCTCCTTCATTGGGACCTCTCAATTTTCTAGTTGCTCATGTTGATTCATCACAACCTATCATTGCATTCTCTAATTACGATCGCCACACTACATTCTCCATTGATTACTTACACATCAATGCTTCTATTGGATCTACTCCTATCAATAACACTATGATCAATCCATCATTTCAACAAAACACATGTTCTATTTCCTTACTTGTCACTATCAACTATCCACTCTCACATATCTCATATCTAGTGCCTAGATCTTATGGCTATGTCAAGATTTCAGTCACCATCGGTCCTCTCACCATGTTTGTGCCTTTCCTTGTGGCACCAAATGTCCATAATTGTGACATGCTCTTAGGTTCTCCATGGGTCATGGTCACTCAAGAAATTGTTTCCATGCCTCATATGTGTCTTAAGTTCATGCATAACAACCAAGTTTTCACTATCCGAGGTGTCCCTCTATGCACACCGTGGCCTCAACCTCCTCTTGAGGTGGCCCTTGCACTTGTTAGAGCATCTAGGTCCTTGGACCTCTAAAACATAAAGCACCATCTACTCCTATCTCTCCTACTCATGTGTGACATGCTTATCCTCATAGGTCTGCTAGTCCATCACACCAGTCTAGGTCCACCATACGAATAAATCCCTCAACTAGGTATGCCTCACCTATGCATCATGTTTCACATAGATGTCCATCACCTCTCGTGTTCTGATTCACACAGTTTTTATCACCTCCGTGTTTTATTTCACATAGGTGTCCATCACCTCCACGTTCTGCTTCACATAGGTGTCCATCACCTCCGCATTCTATTTCACATAGGTTTCCATCACCTCCACATTCTGCTTCACATAGGTTTCCATCACCCCTACATTTTGTTAAACAAAGGTGTCCACTACCTCCACAGTATACTCATCGGTCACACACATATAGGATTCATTCACCTACACAACATCTATCTCATATACCACCACTCTTAGAGCATGGTCACATGCCTTTATCTCCTCAAGCATCAGGTGGAGGACCCTTGTCTTTCACTTTCATCGATAACATATTCATTATCACACACTTGGGGGCATCAAATTTTTATTCTCCCCCTTCTCGCATCAACGTGCGTCTTATATTTTCATCATTTCACATCTAATCTCTCACATACAAACATACACATATTGATACATTAATATCATCACTACCCTATGACACACTCTTGTGTTAGGTTCACACTTGACTATTGAGGGCATACTATACACATGAACCTCACACAGCACATTTACCATCTACAACATCTTCTTCTTCCTACACATCATACATGTTGTGCATTTCCTACATCCTCTCCTTGCATCTACTACACATCATACGTGTTTTGCGCTTTCTATATATTACACATCTTATGAATCTATAACATCCTCTTCTTGGATCTATTATGCATTATATGCACTTTGTGCTTTCTACACCTACTCATTCTACACACTTTATATATCTTGTGTTGCACACTATATGTCTCTACATTGGACACATTCAACCTACACACTTACAATCTACATCATATTCTACTCACGCATCATGTTATTCTATTCTACACTCTACGCATCATGATCAAACATTTTACAATGCACACTACCCGACGATGCACTCTAGTCTCAAGGTTCATACTTGATTGTTGAGGGTCTAAATTAAAATTGAACCTCACCATTTCTACATCCTGCACTACATCTTCATAATCACTCTTCCTTGCATATTATTCACACATTCTATGATCTATGCTTTAAGCTACATCATCATGCTTGGTCTTCCTAATCAATATTTTCTAGTGTTTCATTCGCATCTCTCTTTACAATCTACACACAATGCTTCATCATCAATCTATTCTACACTACGCACTCTTTTGGTCACATCAACACATCATTCAAACCATTTCCGATGATGCACTCTTGCTATACGGTTCATTCTTGACTGTTGAGGGGTATTGTATAAATGAACCTACTTTCACTCATGCATACATCCATACTCGGGGGCACGCTACCCCTATCACACTCATATTACATTCCATTCCATCTCATCCATATCATGTTGCATATATTGGTTGCACATAGTTCTTACTTGCTTATGCTTACATGTACACTTTATTACACATGCTAGATAGATATCTTATATGTCATTATCTTTATCATACACGCATGCATGTGTTACTTTCATTTCTAGTTGTGATTATAGACTTTACACAAATCATTACACATAGCACGGATGCTTTGCGCGCAATAGTACCTCACTACAGTCCCATAGTGGATCCTGGGCATCCACATTTTTACATATTTCAGTGCTATTGTTTCATTATTGTCTATATAGCACACTAATATATCAAATTATACATGTTTTGACATACTTTATATATTTCTAACATGCTATGGGTGCTTCATGTGCAACATTTGCCTTACGGACCTATTTTCCACCATGGTTATATGATGTTTTCTTACTCTTTTTACCATTATTTGTGGGCTTTGCCTATGCTTTGTCTTGTGTGCACATTGTATGCTTTCGGCCATTGTGGCCTTGATTGTCTTGCGACATCATGAGTGATGTCCCATGTTTATAACCCACTTTTCATGGTCTACATTGTCTTCTTTCTTGGTAGCTTACATTGTTTTCTATATACATGCTTGTTTACACTAACACTTGTCTTCTAGCCACTGTTTGCATGTGCCTTGGTTTTTACCAAGCACATTCCCTCCTACATACTAGTATCACTTCAACATGGGGTCCTCTTTTGGGCTGCATCCTCCTAACAATATCACATGCACCCAAAATGAGGGGGCATCTATTGGGTGAATCAATCACCCCATTTAGCAGATACATCTAATATTTAGCAATCTACGATCATAGTTCAACAAATATAGTCACGATTCAATATAGTATACCAAAACATCAACACACCTATGGACTTAGACAGGGCTTAGAATCAGACTTGGGTCCTTACTTCAACATAAACACTAGCACCCAAAATAAGACTTGGGAACCTAGGCGCTTATGTCCCTTCCTGGGTGCTTGAGACCAAGGCGAGATGCACATCATTTTTCGATTCAATACATTTTTCAAAGCATTTTCAGAGAGGCTTTTCAGAGGGCAAGCATTCCTTCAATGACTTGGAAATTGCATTTGATCGCACCTATTCACATTAGATCATACTTGTACACACCATATGCAGTGGTTTTTACTTTGGGAAGTAATCAAAGGTTAGAGAATGACACTAGACCTTTCTCCCTATACTACTTCTTTCATGGCATGAGATCGCTAAAAATTCTTTCTTTATCAACATCTTTAGGATCCTTTCTATCACTTTTTCTCATCACGGATCAGGTGCACATGTTCCTTTTTCTACTATTTACACATTTTTACACACTTTTACATGCATTTTTACATATATACACACATATTTGACTACTTGTTTGTTCTTCTCTTTTACAGTCCATCCTTATGGGAAGTGGTAGTCAACATCAACACACAACCATCATGCTCCAAGAACATCATCAATAGGTACAACATCACATCTACACGTGTGTTTTCACCCTAGGGTCATTATCATCACTTTTCTTTTTACTTCCTCTTCTTTAGCATCCACACTTTTCTTGTATCACTCATGCTTTTCTTCTACATCTCTTACACATGGTTATCAAGTATGCATCTCTATCTACTTTATGTTACCAAGATTTCTCTCACCAACATAAAGTGGGGAAAATGTAGACACTAAATCATGCACTTTGGGTACATTACTAGGTCCTAATCACATACTATTATTCATATTCTTCTTATGGGATAAAATTATTAATTGATCATTATACTTGGACTCTTAGTTTCCTTTCCAGCCTCCCTTTTCACCTTACAGATCTCACTACCCAGTCTGACCTTCATACTTCACCTTTTCTCGGATCTAGACACTGCATCCATCTAGGACTCTAGTGTGTAGGTGACCTCATCCCCTTCAAGTGCCCTAGACCTCTTTGTACTTTTCTCACTCCTTTTTGGGTCCTTTCTATCTGTTGGGCATCCCTATCTCTTAGGGTTCAACCTTTTAGTGATCAATTATGAAATTTGAACAAGAGAAGCATATAAATATAAAGTTATGTGACCAAATTAAAGGACCAAGCTCTAAGAATCTATATTATCACCTAAGGTTGCATCTCATAAGCACTCAAGAGCATCTTTGCATTCATTTAGCACCATCACAAGGGACAAGGGTTGGTTTTCGCATCACACGCATAGGAGGGAAGTTCATTTTATTTCATGCACACATCTATTACATATTTTTACATCTAGCTACTTTTCTTGCTATCAAGTGTGACACACACAGAGCCACCTAGGGCACGATTCCACACACACACACACATACATAGAACTACATTGGGTCTGAGATGTAGTGCAACACTTAATAAGATCACTTATTTGATAGTTGAGGACAGTTTGAACCCTCATTTTACATCTTTCTTTTTTAGGATTTGATGTTATTTTGAGGGTTTTATAGGTGATCTCTTTATTACAGGTTATCAATGACATCAATGATCATAGTGTGACCATCTAACAACAAACAATGAGGGTTTTGGATCATCCAGGTGACCTGTGAAAATTCATCTTTGGAACTCTTGTGCAAACCCTAGTGCCTATGAAGGGATCCTGAACCTAGGTGCCCTAATACCAGTCCATGCGGCTTAGTCCTTTCTCTTCTTAAACTCCTATAATTTTATAGGTTCAGTTTTGAGGTCATGTACTATCATTCTTCCAGTTTTCCGCCTTCGCACACTTTATTCGATATTTGCAAAATCAACTAAGTAACCTAACTCTCTATTGAACTTAGGGTTTTCGCTTCATTTTCCTATTTGATTGAATCATTTTTGTACTTTACTGTCATATCTTTCTTGTTGTAGCATACATAAGAATTTAACAAAGTAATCTACACACTTTAGTTTATTTTTGTTAAATCATCTACTATAGCTCACATAATTGCTCATTTGATTTAGATGATGTCTTTATGCATCCTTCGCCTTACATTAAATGTTCAAGTTACACCTATGAATATATACCCTCCACATAAGTGACATGTGTATTAACTATCACATCATATGTATCATCATTTTTAAATAGATTCTTTTTGATGCACACACACTTCGCACTATTACCAATCATTTGACATCTTCTTCCCTACTCCACTAGATAGTCACAATGATGTAACACATTTCACTAGTCCTATTTGATTATTGAGAGAAGAATTATTGTGAAGGACCCCACATTATCTCTTTTACCATTTATATAATGTTCCCTATGACCATCAATGTCAATTATACTTAGTAGTTCTATCTTTTCAATCTCATGTACCAAAAATACAAAAATAATATACTAGTAGAAAAATACATAAACAATATAATATTATGAAATTATAAAACTATGATATACATGAGACATGTTCGATCATTTCATAGATTCAATCTTTATGGTCATTAGAATTTAACACTCTAAAAATTTACAAAATTCTTTAGCACTTGAGTTTCATGGTATAAATCAAGAGGTTACATATACCTTAACACATGGACATCACACACATTATAACTTCTACACCGTATCACCTTGGGGAACGTATACTACATGGGTAATTTTACACATCGAACTTTATTAGACTATATATTTAGCATATTGTGGCTTCTATAGTCATAGTCCCATTGGATTCTTGTCACATTGAAGGTATACCTACACTAGGGGATTCTAACCCCTGATCTTATTACAATAATATCCTTATAGACTAGTCCATTATGGGATTTGCACTACTTATATTGCTTTATTCCTTATGTTACATATTATATTGTGCTTTAGTTGATGATCATATTTAAATTTATACTCCATGCTTATTTATATTTATCACTTTTTGATCATATTTGTTTTGTTGTGTAATACTATACTAGTTGGTTACTATCAGTATTGGGTTCCTATTTTGGTAATCTCACATTATTTATTATACTTATTTATTCCTTAGTCATATCCATGCTTGCTTCTATATGTTCTATATTGATTTTTTTTTACTAGAAAATGCACTTACTTATTATATACTTTGTGATATTTTCTTATTTGAATGCTCTAGCCCTTACATATTACATGCTTCAACTTATTTGTGATATTGTCTACTTTGAAAACTCTAGAAAATTATGTGGTGTATGTTCTATGATATTTTCAAAGTATTATTTCTCATTTTGTAGAGAGAAAATTGCATTGAGAAGAGAGATAAATCCCATTTTGGAGAAGTAAGAGCAGTACTTGTCCAATTTTTACAGAAACAATATTGGAAACTTCCTAAAGGTTGAGACAAAAGTGCTTGCAGGTCCTATTAACCATAATGGATATTTTGATGTAATATTTATATTTTTGCATCATTAATAAGATTAGTTCATTATTTTGTGAACCTAGATACATATTCTCATCAGGAAAAAACTCTATTATCAAGTTGTGGAGTTACGTGTCTCTCATTTTCTGTATATTCTATTTTTTATTCAGTTTTGATATGAATTTTAAGTTTATAAGAATATTAAATGTAATTTGCATGTTTTATAGAAATTTGGAAAATGAAGAGATTAACTGCATAATTGATTGTATAATTTAAATTTGATGTTTACACTTTAATTTCAGAGTATTTAAGTGCCAAATTTAACATAGTATGTTAAAATGAGAAAATATAACAAGTATCCTTAAAAATAGTTAAATGAGTCAGTTGCATTTACATCAATTTTGGATTAAGTTTGATATCAAATCAATATTCTTGAAGAGTTTCTAACAATTTTCCACTTGAGATTATTGCTTGGTTCGGTTTATAGTTGGATACGAGTTGTAACATGTTAACCATGAGTTAGGCTCTTAAATTTGAGGATCTAGAATCCATTAATCTCTTGATTCAGGAAGATAACTCTAAACTGAGAAGAATATGGAATTCCTTGGAGAATGAAAAGTTTTAACTTCAAGATAAATTGAAAAGACAAGAGAAATATTCTTAGGTGTCATTGAAACATTGTAATTTGAATTGCAAGCCAAAGATAAGATCTTGGAAAGATATCAAACTAGCAATGAATTGGAGGAGACATAAAATTATATCACACACACATAACCATCTACTGGATATATGTACAAAACATAAAGTTATGCATTGTAAGTGAATCTCCATGTTTACCTTTCTCCCATCATGAATCGGTGTTGATTTTGGTAAATTTAAGAATCATACTAAAGGTATTAGATCAAAATTACTAAATAGGATGGGTTTTAATGGAAAGGGCCTTGGAATAAATGGAAAAGGTATTACTAATCCCATACAGGTAGAGGAAATACCTCACTATGCAGGATTGGGATATGATAGTGGTAAGAGAGAAATTGGGGAATGCTCCAAAATTACAGAAGAGCCTATACCACTAGAACTCCAAAATCAGCCTATTCAAGGTAAAAACAATATTTTTTTTGATAATCCTACTAATAATGATGTTATTTCTTTGAATTTATTAGATGGGCCTAATGCAAATCTCCACACCATTTACATGCATTCATCATTTTAAAACAACCAATTTCAATCAATACTCATTAATACTTTTTTAGTAGTTTCTTATACTAGCTAGAGAATCTCCTTTGTTAAATCTTGGTCATTTGATCCTAAAAATACTCCTTAAACACCATACCTTTTTTTGATAACATCATACAAAGTGCAATACAACTATCTAATTGATCCCATTTCCTGAAAATATGATTTTTACTCACCATACCTATTATTACCTTCACTAGCCTTCTTGAAATCTCATTCCAACATTACATTCCTCATAAATTTTAGTGCTCTTTCATTTCTAAAACTTCTTCTACTTATGTCACAAGATCCCAACACTATTAGAATTATCACTACCATGCTTCAATAAATTCATCTCAACCTCTACTATTTATCTATGCAAACTACCCTTAAGATTTCTTGAGAACAATACTTCTTTCTTGGGCTATGCTTAAAGACTTCTAAAGAAACCCTTCTTGATCTAAACCCACATTCATATACCCTTTAGACTAGCCAAACTTTACCTCCAATTTCAGGTCTCCAACTGTTACCTTCCTCTCACAATTCAACTTTGTTGTTTTCTGGTCCAACTACCTTTACTAAGCGTGGTTCTAAACTTTCCCATTATATTTGTATTTTCCTAGGTTTTAAAGGCATGTCACCAATGCTTTTAGTGTTAGGAAATATTTTTGTTAGTGCTCCATTAATTATTGGTGTTAGTAAAATATATAAGTAAGTTGTTAATACAACTTACATAGGAGATTGAGGAGTGATTATAGGGATGCAAGTTGTTAGAACAACTTGCATATATTTGGGTGAGTGGTTATAGCAAAAACAACTATATATTTGTAACCAGCTCGGTATGAAAATTAATGAAGTTTTTTGTGTGTTTGATCAACTCTGCAATTATCTCAATTCTATATAATATCCTTCAAACTCTATTAGTGGTATCAGAGCGATTCAATCACAATGAGAAATTGAAAATATATGGGGCAACGTCTTGTTCTTCTTTGCCCCATATTATGTATATTGTTAATTGATATCATCTGCTATTATCAATCCATAAACGTTTGATGGTATTGATAAAAATCTCTAGTGTCTAGTGATCTGCCACTTGACTACAGTCTGATGTGTATATTTATCTTCACGCCAGTGGAAATAGCGCTAGTAACTATTGTTTGGTGGTGTCGACCAAGGTTCTTAATGGTCACAAGGATGAGCTGTTCAAAATATATATGATGTAATGTGCTTCCGTCTACAGTCATACAGAGTCACATTCCCATATCCAAGAAAATGGTGCAGTTAAACGATTAGTAGAAGAATTGGATCATGTGAATCATGCATTTTCTAGGAGTCTGGAATAGATCTGTGGCATATTTCTCACATATTTAAAGTCTATGTGCATTTTCTAGACGTCTTTTTCCATATTGCATTGAAGTTTTTCCAGCAAATCTCTTTTTGAGCAGATGCCTTTTCGGGAGTCTTTGATAGACACTAGTTTGTTTTCTTGTTACGGTCACCAACACTCCAAATAAAACCTCAAAGCATATTGACTCCACGTGGTGCGTACAGGTTTGGGAAGTTGTTTTTTTGGCTCAAAATTGACCAAGTCAGTCATATGTCATTGGTTTTAAATTATCAAAAATTCAAAGTGAGTTGGTCTAGAGTTTACTTGGCCTCATGTTAAGACTTTTTATAGTTTCATGACTATAATCCACGTCAAAGTCTCTCCATAGTTCAAAACTATAAATGTTATCACATTATCAATATAGTTGTTGATCGATAGGTGTACTATCATTAACTTTATATGAGATAGTTTATTTAGGGTCATTGTGTGTTAAAGTACATGTTTATTTATTTTAGTAGTCAAAAATTATAAAGTTTCAAGTTTCAATAGTTTAAGTCATATTGTCATTTTGTGCCATCAAAGTTGTGTTAAAGTACATGCTTCCAAATCTTAAATGTATGCAAAAAGGTTAACTTTATATGAGATAGTTTAAGAAAATTTGTGTTAAAGACTTAGCCATTTTAGTAGCAAAAATTGGGTTTCAATAGTTTGAAGTCAATTGTTCATTTTGATAAGGTTGTGTTTCGCCTGAAAATGTGTATTGAGGAGTACCATTGCATAGAAATGGATCCAAATTTAGCTTCCAATTAATCATGACATGGAGAGGCATGCGCACAGGCGAGTTCACCCACACCTTGACACTTGGGGCCGAGATACGAGGCCTTTGGGACGAGCTACAGAGGTTCCATTTGTTAGAGCTCGGAGGCCTGGATTTATAGAAAGATCCAAAATTTAATCATGACATGCATGCGCCCTTGGGGCTAGAAGGCTGAGAGGAGAGGAGACCCTTGGCAAAGAAGAGGTGAGAAGAAAGGTCTGAGAGATTTGTAGAATTATTCTGCTGAGAACTATGGGATGAAAATGGGTACAAAATTCAAGTAAGGATGTAATGGGAAATGGGAATGAAATTTTTGTCTTGTGAGAATACATGTATGGATCCATACATGGCGCATGACTATGGTCTACCTTCTGTAATATTTTATAAGTAACACTATGAATGAATGTGATAAGGTTACCATGACAAATGTATTAAGACTATTTCTTCTGTATTACCTACATATTTCTATTGTACTTCTATTCTTATATAATCGTGAATCTTACTTGAATGGTTAAGTATAGTAGTGGATTTACACTCTTAGTTCTATTATTTCTATTGCGCGCTTTGGTTCTATTATGACTGAAGGGGTATAGAAGTCGTCCTGAGCTCTATAGCTTCTTCATGTCTGTTAAATCACTAAGTCAGAATCATGAACTATGCCTTCCACTAGACTCACATAAAGAGAGACTCGGCTCCCTCTCACGTGCCTCGGGTGAGTGCCCAACACTCATTGGGTGATAGGCCGGCGCACATGAGGTTCCCTTGTTCTTAGTGGGTGCAAAAGTGACTACATCTTGGTTCCATTTCTGGACCTCTTTTCAAAGTTGTAGTGGAACATGGCATATATCATGATCTCTGTAAAAAGTGATGGCGGAGTGCTTAACACTTGAAGGTGTTGAAAATTGGTTTAAGAGCATGGAGGATGAATTCACTCTAGAGATTTAGTACGGATCTGGGTTTGATACGTGAAGATGGGTGGAAGACACTCTTTATCATGAGTTGTACGAAACCTTCTTCTGTTGTTTCCCAGTAGAGTTATTCGAATGGCTCTCGGCTTATACATCTAGATCGGGGTGGCGTTATAGATCACACCCTTGGACCCAAGAAACATATCAGAACCTGCAAGATGTTGATCTAATGTGGACCCGTGCTATAGATCATTGGTGGAAGGGAGTATTGACTAGCTACACTCTGGAATACACCATTTCCACGTATTCTGTCCAGAAGTTGTTGAGTTTGAGTTCTTGTGAGATCCCGAGGATCATTTTTGTGTGTTATTCCCCTTGCGATCAAAATCTTGATGGTAACCATGGGTTTAGAGGCATTCCCTATGGCCGGCTAAACCACCCTAAGCACTAGGCAAGGAAGCTAGGTTGGGGAAGGATGGTTGATCTGATGACTAAACAGGAAAGGGAGGAGAGGCGGCTCAAGTATAATGAAGCACGTGAAAAGGAGATTAATAGACAACATGGGATTACAAGTGGGTTATGGAGCCAAACATGGTGGAAAGGAGTTGAGGTTCACGCGGAGGATGTCGAACCCAAATAGTCTATGGTACCCCATCTTGGTAAGTGCAGAAGAGAAAACCTTGCGGCTTCTGATGAGAGTCCATCATGTAGAGAGAGAAGAGTCGTTGGCATGCATCTAACCCACCTAGCGACCGAACCTTGGCACTTGGTTTGTTCGAATGAGGAAAAGTACAGTTGATCCATTTGATATCAGTGGAAGTAACCGATTGGCACCTAAAACATACAATTTCTTGTTTGGGACTTCTATGGCTTCACACACTATTCCGGTATTTGGTGGAATGTTTGGGAAAGGCATGTATATGGCTGGTTTTGGAAGTGTGTTAGGAAGTGGTGGAGGAACTACGATTGGGAG
Source organism: Taxus wallichiana var. yunnanensis (assembly GCA_018340775.1). Classification (NCBI taxonomy): domain Eukaryota; kingdom Viridiplantae; phylum Streptophyta; class Pinopsida; order Cupressales; family Taxaceae; genus Taxus; species Taxus wallichiana. The sequence continues at coordinate 892,507,236 of CM031239.1, forward strand.
TGGTACTAGTTCACAAACTATCTACGCATAATTCAGTGGAATGATGGGAGCACTCGGCATGACAAACATAGGCCCTATACCTAACACAGGAGGATTTGGAGGTGGAAGTGGTGGAGCTGGTGGCTCAGGATCTAGTGGATCGGTGGAGGAGGAAACACCGGAGGAAACCAAGGGACTAGATCGGGAGGGCAAGGGCCTCAGCCACCTCCTCAAGTCTTTTTCGAGATGTCTCTACACTTACCAGATTACATTGGAATAGAAGATGCCACGGAGCATGTGCATAAGTGCGAGCTGCTATGGCGAAGGGAATCACGACCCAGGATCGAAAGGCCAATCAATTTGTGATGACCTTGCAAGGACATGCACATAGTTGGTATAGAAAGTATGACCCTCATCAGACTATTGTGGATTATACCACATTGAGAAATGCATTCTTGGTAGAATTCCACATACCTGAGTTTGAACAGAAGAGCATTAGCTCTCTCAAAGAAATCCAGTAGGGAATGGCAGAGAGCATGTGGGAATATGATGTGCGCTTTAAAACTCTTTTGTCTAAGTTGTCTTATGATATCCACCCTTCACAACATGCTCAGTGGTTTTCGGAGGGTTGATTGATCACACCCTTTAGGAGGGCCTTATCTCATAAAACATTCACGGACCCACGCGAAGCATTGGAAGCTGCTTTACACGCTAAAGTAGTTGGTAGTGTTGACACTGGTGTTAGCCCATTTCTGGAGGCTCAGATTGCTGCCATGGCTAAGCAATTGGAGAAATTATCTGCCAACACAGTTCCAGAGATTCACGGAGGGATGTGGTGCATGGATTGTAACGTGGAAGGACACACAAAGGATAATGGTGGGATATGTACTCGGAAGGTGGTACGCGCCATAGCAGTAAACTATGAAATATGTCACGAGGACCATGATGCAAGTAGGTGCCCCTGTTGCAGTGCGTGATCCATAAAAATGTATCTTGTTATTGTAAGATATGTACCTCAACCACACATGACACCAAGGATTGTAGATTGATTGACCAAATTCATGAGGCAATTGATCTTGGTGTGCACCAGACTGCATTGCCAGCAGTTCCAAAGGAGATGAACGTCATGAGGAGCGCAGAGATGGAGATGCGTGGAAAGAGGGTTTCATGGAGGATTTCATGGTCATGGTAACCATGGAGGAAGAAGTGAGTTCCCATGGGACGTGTTTTAATTGTGGAGCCACAGACCATTATAAGTGCGAATGTCCAGATCTTCTACAATGCTCCTGGTGTGGAAAAAACATAAGTACGAAGAATGCCCAGAGTTGTACGAACATATGAGTCAGAGTACAGGACTGAAGGATAAGGGCACTTTGCCATGGTGAGTATTAAGAAGGATGACGCGCATGGGCTTCCAGAGTAATACGAGAATCATAACTAGAGCTTGTTATGGTAACAACGAGGGTGGAATCCATGCGTGCGAAGGGAAGTGCCTAGGCGAGAGACCTCTGGTTTTGAGAGAAGTAGTACATGGGAAGTATCCAAACCCATCTCACCGAGAAAAGAAGTTTACCAAGAAACCATGGACGTAATTTGAAGTTTACAAGGGGAGATCCAATGCTTAAAAGAGCATACTAGAAAGGATGAGCAAAGGAGAACCATAGAAGCACCAAGGGATGACTTGGATGAGGTTAAGGAGGTGTGTAAACTACTGAGGTAGGAGAATATTATTCCCCTACTAGGGGCATGGTTGAGAGAAAAGGTTCCACGCACCAGGGAAGAACACAAAGGTAGATCCTGCATGCAAACCTCCCACCTCACAGCCTTGATTATGACAAAGAGATTACCCTGAACGTAGTAGTGGATGGATGGTTGCTTAGCAACATCCTCATTGACACAGGCGCGAGAGGTTAATGTTCTCACTCTGGATGCCTGAGCATCAAATGGGAAGACCTACATTACAACCATCTTCAAATGTGTTGTATATGGAAAATAAGACAAAGGTGATGCCCATAGGTGTCTTGAAGGATGCAACCATTACAATTCAAGGGACTAGGTTCACTGGGGATTTTGAAGTCTTGGCACTTGCCGAGGTAGATAATTTCCCAGCTCTACTTGGGTGCCCATGGTGTTATAAGAATAATGCAGATCTCCGGTTTAATAAGGGGTACATAAGCTTTGAAAAATAAGGAAGAGTGGGTAGTTATACCACTGGTTGATGGGAAGTCCACCCTATATCTTGAACCCCTTGGGAGGAAGTCTGGACAGAATATATGTGCACTCCATAAGAGATCCAGAGACCATCCACCCTACAAAAGGAGTCATCCAGTTTGATGATGCTCAATCTATCAGTGATACTACCAGTATAGCATGTGATAATTGGGCACATGGGACTTATGAATTGATTGGGTGACATCTGAAAGGATCAATAACCAAGGTAACAATGCACGTATAGTTTGATTTGGCCTAGGAGGAAGGCAAATAACAAAGTATTAGGGGATACATACCACGAGGTATTTTTGAGAGAGATGGAAGCTCATTGGAGGGAGGATGAGTGATGAAGTATGCTAGGTTATGTTTTGATAGGCATAACAGTAAGGTGGTGGGCCATGCATAGTGAAAACTTGTTGGAATGGCGTGAAGTTCAAATTGTGCTCACTATCCGATTCTTGAAAAACAACATACCCACCGCTATTAAGGATTACAATGGAAATGGACCCACCTCTTCCCACATCCAGGCATGTGAGAGGGTCTAGGGAGAGAAGGCATGGAAGCTTTACCACCCTCTCTTTGGGTGCACAAGTTGTATTCAACACTACTGAGGTTTGCGCACGTGCTTGGTATATCCATTCTGAAACACGCCACCAAACGGGAAGTTGGCAGGAATTAGCGGCTAACTTGGTTCACACTTTCGAGTACCAAAGTACCAAGCAACTAGTTGATGAGGCATTGTAGACTATCAAGTGCCTCACTTTGGGGGATTGTGCGCCATGGTGGAAGATAGGTTAGTAAACTTACTCGGTGGACCTAGCTTAGAAGCATGGTTCGAAGAGGAGGAACCAGAAGACATACAATTTGAGCGCACGTGTGTGCTTGAAAAGGAGAAAGGAAAGATGGTATACCTTGTTGATGGAGAGGAGATAGAAAGCCTGAATGTCGACCATTCGGTTGGAGTGCGTGAAGTAGTTGATAGTGTGGATGCATGTGTGCGTGTGTATCATGAACCACTCAAAACCAAGAAAGTTAACATCGGCTCGGAAGAGGAGCCCAAGGAGGCTATCATTGGGGACTACTGGTCGAGACAGGAAGTATCAAAGATCATCGATCTCTTACGTGAATTTGAGGATTTATTCCCACGTGGATACCATGAGTTGAAAGGCATCCACCATTCATTGGGGAAATGAGGATAAATTTGAAAGATGGTGCATGCCCGGTCAGGAAGAGGCCTTACAGGATGAATCCCAACATGCGTAAGGGTTAAAGAAGAACTAGACAAGATGATAGCATCCGGTATCATTGAGGCTATGGAGGAATCAAAGTGGATAAGTCCAATGGTGATCAACATAAAGAAGGATGGGCGGATTAGGATATGTGTGGATTATAGGGAATTAAATGTTGTTTGTATCATAGATCCTTTTCCCACCCCCTTTACTGAAGATATTTTGGAAGGAGTTTTGGGCGTGAGGTCTATTCCTTTACGGATGGATTCTCGGGATATCACCAAGTAAGGATTGCCAAGGAAGACCAAGAAAAGACAACTTTCACCACAGTGGGGAAGTTTTGCATATACGGTCATGCCCTTTGGGCTGAAGAATGTGCCCATTGTATTTTTGTGCATAGTGGTACAAGCATTTAAGGACTTCATCCACAAGTTCCTTTAGGTATATTTGGATGATTGGATAGTGTATGGATTAGTAAGGGACCATTGTGATAACTTAAGGTTGATGTTTGAAAGATGTTGGCAGTTGAGGATCTCCCTCAACATCAAGAAATGTATCTTTGCAACTCCTTTTGGAACATTGTTGGGGCATATCATATGTAAAGAGGGCTTACTGGTGGATCCCATGAAGGTTGCAGTTATTGTGGGGTTAGGGAGCCTACCAGCCAAAGCACCATGTGTGTGATTTCTTGGACACACTGGGTACTATAGAAAGTTCATTAAGGGATATGCCAAGATCGCCACGCCTTTGGAAATATTGCTCAGACACAAGAGTGCCTTTCAGTGGGGAGAGGCGCATCAGAGGGCATTTGACACTCTAAAAGAAAGGCTTATCACCACACCTATTCTACGATTCCCATCATGGGATAAACCTTTCCATGTCCACGTGGATGCCTCTAGTATAATGATGGGAGTCATTCTTTCTCAACCAGGAGAGGGGATTGTTGATCATCCTTTGTGTTTTGCAAGTAGAAAGTTGACACCAATGAGAAAAAATTATATATAATGACCAGCGTGAGGCATTGTCATGATCTACATGCTCCAAAAAATTTAGGCAATATCTGCTTTGAAACTCCTTTCATATTCTACACGACCATATGGCCTTGAAGTATCTCAGTAAACAAAGTAGTGTTGCGGGCACATATGTCATTGGGTTCTTCTATTTCAGAATTTGAATTCAAAGTGGTGGTAAAACGAGAAAAAGAACAATTATGGGCCAGATCATTTATCAAGGATTGATTCGGGAGAGGATGCACAGAGTATCGAGGAAACCATGCTGGATGCACAACTGTTCAGGTTGCGGCGTGCCCTCAGAACTAGAAGACATTGCTATCTTTCTCAAGGAAGGTGTGGCACTGAAGGGATGAATGCTCTAGAAAGGAAAAGGTTAGCCATACACGCAACACCCTTCATGTTGATCAATGGGGATTTGTATAAAATGGGCCATGCGATGAGGTTTTGCGCGGTGTGTATTAGAACATGAACGCATAGCTATAATAGAAGAGGCCCATGGTGGGATTTCCGGAGGACACTATGTAGGGAACTGCGACCATGCGTGCACGTAAGATCCTAGTCATTGGACTATGGTGGGAGATGATTCACCAGGATTGTATTGAGTTTTGCAAGGCTTGTGACCACTACCAGACCTTGGAAAACCTAGAAAAAGGGATGAGATGCCCTTGTGCCCCATCACCAGCATGGAACCTTTTGAAAAGTGGGCAATAGATTTTGTCGGACCAATCTCACCAGTTGCGTGAAGGACTAACTCACGGTATATCATTACATGTACTGATTATCTGAAAAGGTGGGTAGAGGCCGCCCACTAGGGATTGCACCGCAGCCACCACTTCTTAGATTTTTTGGGGAGAAAACATTATCAGCAGGTATGGGTGCCCATTAAGTTTAACAAGTGATAGGGCACTCACTTCTTAAATGAAACAATTAGGATTCTATTGGTTGAATTCATGGTAGCCCATCACAAGACTACCCCTTATCACCCTCGGGAAAATGGGATTACGAGAGGCATTTAACAAAATCCTTAGTCACACATTGACTAAGATATGTGATGTGGGTAGGCAAGATTGGGATGACAAGGTGTCAGTAGTCCTTTGGGCATACAAAACAACATATAAAAGGTTGAACAAGGCCACACCATTTCAACTGTGTTTGGCACGGAGAGGCTATTTTGCTGGTTGAATTTATGCTACCATCACTGTGTATAGCGCACACAGGAGGGTTGGATGATGAACAAGCATTGGAAGAAAGAATTGATGAATTGATAAAGTTGGATGAAAGGCGCTCACTAGCAAGATGGAGCCAAACAACTGAAAAAGATAAACAAAAGGCATGGCATGACCGCCACATTAAAAACAAATAGTTTGAGGTTGGCCAAATGGTATTGCTATATGATTCTAAATTTCTACGCCATCCTGGAAAGTTGAAGGTGCATTGGTTGGGTCCTTATGTAATTTCATACATCCTTGATTCGGGCGTGTGCGATTCTGACAATTTGGATGGAACAAAATTACCTAGACACTTCAATGGGAGTAGGTGAAGCCCTACTTATAAATAATGCTTCTTGGTGTTTGTAAATAAGGTAGTTCTTCCAGTTAGTTTAGAGTTTCCTTTTATGCTTTTCCTTTCTTGTTTTTCCTTTCACGTTGTTGTCTTGTTTTGCACCTTGGGCACTAGAAACCTTATTACTTTTTAAACTTATGATTGCGAGGACCATGCATCAATTTAGTGTGGGGTGAGGTGATTAAGAGAGGCATGAAGTTATTTTGTAGGAAGATTGAGTTGGTAGACCATTCGAAGCCAGCCTATTGAAAAGATGCATTAGGAAGGTAGATGGATGACAAAATAGAGTTCCATTGGAAATCCACGTCTGAAAGGAGAAAAAGTGCAAAAACACGAGGTAGGAAAAAGTAAGAATCATGAGGATGGAAGAGGTGCCTTTGGTGCTTTGGTAACATGCACACAAAAAATTCTTACTCAAGATGGATTGTCTGCGCGCCAGAAGGTTGGAAAAGTTTTCATGCACAAGGATTGGGCACGGGTGAAAAATGTTTCACGTAAGGATTGGGCGCGAGGAAAAGCACTTGAAGTCGGGTTTGTTTGAAAATGCCACATTAAATATTGTCATATGGTGGTAGGTAGCCTAGCCTTTAATGCATAAAAGTGGGAAAAGCTATAAATACAAGGATGGGAAGTTCATTATTTTACTTTGCGAAAACAAGGAGAACAATTTTCTTTCAAGAGCTAGGGTTTGAGAGCTAACTCATGCAAAGGATAATCTCATAAACTCATGCACAATCAGTCTGGTTGATCTACAAACTAGAAAGTGATTCACGGGTGTGAGGAATGTTGGGAAAGAGTGTCGTGATCAAAGGAGGAAAGTCAGAAATTAGGGTTTGAACTCTAGGGCATGGGGCGCGTGAAGAAAACTCTCAGACAACTCGAAGGTAACTAGGGAATGAAAGCAAAGGGTAAAATGACAGCCACGAAACCAGTTGATAAGCCTGTAGTACAATCCAAGAAGGAAAGGGGAAGGGAAAAGGAAAGAAGAAAGAAGATGAAATCCCCTTGGATACCAATGAGGAATGGTACTCAGAGATGCAATACCCGGATGGGGTTTTGCTAGGGCAAGAGTGGGAGTCCCACATCAAATAAGATGACCATAATCGATTACAATCACCAGTCAAGTATAATTGTGAAGGAAATGGCATTGGAGCTGTGTGCCCACAAACAAAAATGAACACCTGATGGGATGCTGATCTACAGTGATGTAGTCAAGGTGAAAATGGAGAAGGTAGGGCTTCTCCAGCTTTATGAGTTTCCCTACTTTGGGAATCCCAGAGCACCTATACCAATGGTTAATGATGCGCATGCATGAAGATTTCTTACTTTCATAGGGTGCAAAATGCACATAACTCCACAGTTAATCTCACACTTTACAGGCCTGAGCTGTAAAGGGGACGCGATCTTAGATGACCTCTAGGATGAGGAGGTAATTAAGGAAACCATTGCATCCCAAGATTATAAGAAGGGATCAAGGTACTACGACGTCATGGATATCAGTGATCTGGTGATGAAAATGGCTGCACACCTCATTTCCAAGTTGAATGGACAAGAGAGGTGGACCCAGGTGAGCAAGCCCTAGTTGAATGTCTGTAGAAAGGTCGTGGAAGGCACCATGTATAATATATCCCAGTCACATAGCAGAGATGAAATCATAAAGCGCGCGAGAAACGGAGGAAATATATTGTTTGGGAACATTTTATTAACCATTGTGTTCTCAGAAATTGGGGTGCCAGATGCATCTAATAAGTTCGTATGGGAATACCCCGATGAAGACCCTTCACCCATGAGATAGGTTCCGAAATATACTTGTGATCAATGATGACAAGGTGCACAAGGCACACTTGGATAAATGGTATACACACCTTAGGAATGCATTCGGGGTAGAATGGTGGATCCCAGAACAACTCCCCATGGTGACTAAGGAGAAGCATAGTTCGTGGTATACCAGCACTTTTGCATTGGCAGATTTATCTTGGTGGATGGCAGTTGGAGTCCCTGGTGCAAACTCCCCTTCTCATTCACTACCCAATTCTTCCAAGCAGGGGTAAACAAATACAAGGAGTCGAAGAAGTTAAAACTCAACCTATCCACCCTTGACAGTGAACACAGAGAGATGAGAAAGAAGTTGGTCTACCTAGGGAAACATGCGTATGTTGAAAGGTACATGTCATAAGATGTGCACATCGTAAGGCCAATGACCTTACCGATTGTTGAGAGCGCTGCTACCATAATTTACCTATGCATAAGGCTGAAGTTTGAAAAGGAGTGCATGTAGAGAATGAAATATCCATCCTAGACGACCCCATGGGAAGGAAGAAGCTAGTGCTAAAGCACAAGGAGAAAGAAGAAGAAGAGAGGAGGAAGAACAAGGGGCGGTGGAAAGGTAGAATGTAGGTACCGGGGCCGAGTACCTATGTCTGGAAGAAGAGAAGAATGGTGGTCAGGGAAAAGACCCCGGAGCCTGCAAAGCCACCATCTCCTAAAGAACCTTCAGATGAAGAAAAGATAACATCCCCACTCCAGAGTTTTTGCAAGGGAAGAAGAACAAGAACAAGGAGCATCTTAAGATACAGATAACCTGAACGCCTATGTAGGCAAGAAGGATGTTAATGAAGGGGAAGAGTTGGAGGTGGATCAAGAGCCAATTTATGTCCATGACTCGGGAGGAGAGGAAGCTGAGGATGCAAATGATGCCTTCATCTTTGTAAGGAGGAAAGGCACCCAAAGGGAGGAAGGCGTGCGCAGCGAAGAGGGGAGCGAAGGGGCTAGTACCAAGGAGCTAGATATGCCCAAGCTCACTCAGGAGGAGGTGAATGAAAAGGAAACAAGGGAGGCAGAGAGGATAATTGATGCCTTGGTCAATGAAGAGTTGGGGCATAGTGCAGAGCTCATGCTCGGTGAGTTCAAGAAGGAGCGGAGGGAGAAGAGTGGAAGTAGCATGAAAGGCCCAACTCTCTCGGTAACTATTCCCAAGGGTGTGTGCATGGGAAGTAAATGCGCGGAAGGGGGAAGAACAACGATGGGTTACATTGATGACCCCAACAAAGTTTTACGTGCATGCATTTCCAAAGTATCATGCCCACCAAGGAGCTCACCACCATGGAGTCTTTTGATCCTGAGGGTGGATACCCACGAATGAGGAAGATGCTTTCATGGGCATTTGACTCCCACCTCGATGAGCCTAAATTTAGATTAACCAAGGAGCGGTATTGAAGCTATCCAAAGGAAAGGGGACAACCCCATTGTAAACACGCAACAACTATCGGATGAGCAAGTGTGTAACGTGCTCAAAAAAGTCTCCATGGAAATCAAGGCTAGGCTCTTCGGTAGAAATGATAGGGTTAGAGTCTTGGAGGACCTGTTGGAGAAGAGGAAGGAAGAAGTGGTGAAGCTAACGAAGGATCTCAGCCTGGAGAAATTAATCAGCGCTCAACTGCAGAGGGAGCTTCAGGAGGAAAAGGCCAGGGTATACGAAGTTTCCAAGAAGGTGGAGCTCATCTCCCAATCAATTATCACAAAGCACCCGGACCTTAACCCTCCTGCGTAAAAGTATAGATCCTCCCTAGAGTGCCTAGAGGACTTGACTCGGATCCTCACCATGGAGAGGCAGCCCTTGGCATTAGAGTTGGCAGAAGAGGTAGCGGCGCGCTTGGAGAAAGAATACAAGTTGAAGGTCATCACACTCATGGCCAAATACAACAAGGTGCTCGCCGACATAAGAACAGTTGCACAAACCGTGGGGTAACCTCGACCATTGCGTAGATCAAGACAAAGTGAAAAGCATACTGCTTTCCAGTGATGAAGCTGAGTTGAAGGAATTCAAAGAAAAAATAATAAGGGCAATAGAGCCGAGTGGGAAAGGATCATAGCCAAAGTAGAAAATAAATCTAAAGCCATTGAGAACCGGTGAGTCTCAATCAAAACCTGGCTAAAAGAGCTCTACAAGGTCATCACAAGGAAGATGGATGCCTGGAAGATCACGCTAAAGAACTAGAGACTGTGGTGGAAACCATTACCACACAAGGGGAGGGGCTAACTTTCGACGAGGTGAGCACCTTGGTTGGTGACATCTACACTAAAGCGCAGAAGGAAGTCAGTGCTTGGAGTGTGCTAGAGGCCGACCTCCAGCAAAATTTTCCCCTTCTTCTCCTTTAGGAAATTTTCCCCCTATTCTTTTCTTTTTCCCATTCTTTATTTCCCCCATTCTTTTCCAAGGCAAGGCCTTGCATTATTTTTGTACTGCATTCTTTGAGAAGGTTCCCAGAGGCGAGAATAGGTGAAGTGTGGGGTAATGTTGGGCCCCTAATTTAGCTTCCAAATCTTAAGGGCGCATAGGTACGCATGGCCGAAGGAAGTGCAAGTGAAGGCGTGCAAGGCAGAGTTCAAAAGGATTCTTGAAGAACCCAGGACACACGTGCCACATGCGAAGAACAATTCAGACTTAACCATTTTTGGCCTTTGGGATAGAACACATGAAGAACATGTTCCATTTGGATAAGGTTCCATCCTGGCGACAAGGTTTCCTGGAGGGAATATACCTTGCGATAGAAAGATCCAAAAAGTTAATCATGACATGGAGAGGCATGCACCTGGGTGACCCACACCTTGACACTTGGGGCCAGATCTGAGGCTACAGAGGAGTTTGTTAGAGCTCAGAGGCCTATTTATACATGCTCCTTTGGCAAAGAAGAGGAGGAGAAGAAAGGTAGTGAGAGCTCTACATAATTACTGCAAGAACTATGGGATGAAAATGGGTACTGAATTCAAGTAAGGATGTAATGGGGAAATGGGGAATGAAATTTTTGTCTTGTGAGAATACATGTATGGATCCATACATGGTGCATGACTATGGTCTTCCTTCCTGTAATCTTTTTAAGTAACACTTTTAATGAATGTATAAGGTTACCATGTCAAATGTATTAAGACTATTTCTCCGTATTATGTGATATTTCTATTGTTTTTATTCTTATATAATCGTGAATCTTAAATGGTTAAGTATAGAGTGGATTTACATCTCTTAGTTCTATTATTTCTATTGCACGCTTTGGTTCTATTATGACTAAAGGGGTATAGAAGTTCCCAGCTCTATAGCTTTCATGTTCACTAAGTCGAATCATGAATATGCCTTCCACTTCTCATAAAGAGATCTTACTTGAATGGTTAAGTATAGTAGTGGATTTACTTATCAACTCTTAGTTCTATTATTCCTCTTATATAGTCGTCGTATATGATTTTTTCTTAGGGCAAAAAGTGACTTTAGTTTCTATTGTCTTATCAACATCAAAAAATATCATTGTAAAAGTCATGATGCCAAAAGTTGTAAAAAAATCCTTGCGAACACATTTTTGGTGGTATCTGACGTCTGACTGAGGTTTGTAAAATTAATCTTCATGATCAAATCTGGTTGAGCTAGTAGCATGATATGGAGGATGGAGGCATTGGAGGAAGGAGGTCATTCAATGACCTCTCGTTAGTCACCAATGATGGGGCCGCATAGCAGATGTGGTGGCATATATATAGTGTGATTATATGATTTTCAGTGTACTTTAGTTTTGTTGTGAATTTATTTGCAGTGTTCGTGTTGCATTATATATTGTGTATACTTGAAATCAGTTGTATAGGATGGAATAGAACTACAGTGATCCTTTGACTATGGTGATCCTCTGACTTTCATACTTCATTGGAAGATGATTAGTCAGTGAATATGTTTATTAGCAATAGTGATCATGCGTGCAAGATCCATCCGCATGATAAGAAGATGCATACAATGGATACAACATGATATAATTTTCCTTTTTTGTCTTCCTATTTGGAATTTCACATTGTGGGGGGAATATTAACCAATGTTCCATTCCCATTCTGCACAAAACGGCTAAAGTCAAGGGTAGCTTCCAGTGGCAGTGGCGGTTTCCTATGTTGTTCGAGATCGAGTGGCAGCGATCGACAATAGTGGCTGCAACTAAGAACATTGCGATTCTTAGAGGTGGAAATGTGAAATATTTCCAGTATGTGTTCTATTGTTCAGTTTGGTGAGTTGTTGTTTCCTATATTGTTCCCTACAGTGTGATATTGATGAGGGATAAAAATAGTACTTGGCACATCATGATGTGGTTTGTGGTAAACCACTTGAAAACCACCAATATCGGTTTGTGGTCAGCCGGTGTAAAACCATCCATCGGGTTTGTGATTTTCCTGTGAAAATCACCTAATCATGAAAGTAGGTGCAAGTACAAAGATAGGTTTTCCCCATGTTCACACTAAGGGGGAATGTTAGGAAATATTGTTGTTAGTGCTCCATTAATTATTGGTGTTAGTAAAATATATAACTAAGTTGTTAATACAACTTACATAGGAGATTGAGGAGTGATTATAGGGATGCAAGTTGTTAGAACAACTTGCATATATTGGGTGAGTGGTTTTAGCAAAAACAACTATATATTTGTAACTCATTTCTGTATGAAAATTAAGGAAATATTTTTGTGTGTTTGATCATCTCTGTAATTATCTTAATTCTGTATAATATATTTCAAACTCTATCATTTATATCCCTATTTCCATTATTTATTTGAGTAGAAAAATTCAAAATTGAATGATCAATCCAAATTATACTCCCTTTTAAACTGTCAATCTTTAACTATGCCTCTAACTGTGATTTTTGTCTTAGTTATAGATTGGTAAAAGTATCTTCTCATTTACATCGTGGACACCCAAATTTCCTCAAAAATATTCAAATACACCTTGACACGGTATTTTCTTTCAAATTTCAACTGAAAATTTGATGGTTCAACACCTCAACTCTTAAATCTTGGTCTAGTCAATGTGAGAACCCGAGAGCTTTAAAGGCTTATAGAATACGAGTTTTTATTTTCAAGACCTGAATTTTTGCATAAAGGATTATTTTGTCTCTATCTAGAATCTTATTCTATCATAAAGGTGAGAAGTTAAATACTCTTGGGTCAACAATCAAAAGCTTCCCTATGTCATGCATTGGGACATGGTATGCAAACCCTCAACCATTAAAATTGAAAGAACAAGACTTTGGTCATTTCTTTACCTCCATTCATAGACCAATATCAACTAGTTCAACTCACTTTTCATGATTTACTTACACAATCATACCATTTTATATCATGATAAATGTTAACCTTGTTAAAAGGGAAATACCTTGGTCATAGTTTGAATTCATGAAGAAACTTAAAATATGTAATGGAACAACTAAGAATTGAAACACAAGTAATATAGTGGCATTCGAAGGCATATAATAATACTTCATTCATATATTTATCTTTGGAAGAATCTTATCTCTGAGACCACAATTTACAAATCTCAAGTTCTTGCAAAACTCGGACTTATTGTTTCACACCCAACATTATTGTATGCATACTATTAAATACACCAAGAATCTTATTATTCACCTTTAAGATGGTACCCAAAGAACATCATAGTTTTATTACATCTTAATCATTCAAATCTCCAAATAATCCATCCAAAACTCTAAAGCCAACATTAAACACACACGATCATGCATATCCCAAATATAAAATTGTATGTTAAAACAAGATATATGTTACTCAACTTCCATGAGATGTACCAAACAAACCCCCATCTAGATTCTCATTAATAGGCTCATAGTATTTTTTCATGTCCACAAAGAGTACTCCTAGACATATAAGAAAAAAAGAACAATTTACGCTTAACAAATTTGTCTATTCAAAAACATATTCAAAATTACTTATTTCTCAAGCTTCCATCCTCTCCCTCGAGGAATGAGCCCTTCAACCGATTCTTACTCAATTTTAAACTCATTTTACCTCTCTCATCAACCCTAAGTCATCATGAATCTTCATATGATTTTTCAACACAAAGAAGGTACTATTTTGAAAACTTCATGACTTATACTCTTACTCTAGGACTCTTGTTCATTGTTTAGACATCAACTATATGCTCCACTATTAAGAAATTTATTTCCACTTCCTAGACAAGCTTTCATTTCACCTTTACAACCATTTTATCTTTTACATGTTTTCATAATTTGAAGTACAATTTAGGATGGAAAACCTCTAATCTAAAAATTTAAATTTCTTACCCTCTCAAAACTTCACATACTCTAAAACTCTCGACTCAACCTCATAACCTTGGAAATTTGCATTTGGGATGTCTTCTTGGTGATGCTCTTGCATCATACTCCCAAGGAGGAGAAAAATATGTCCATGCACTTGCTTGCATCACCTTGTCTTTATATTCTTTGCATGACTTGAGTCTTCTTTCCATTCTCTCACTATATTTGCTCATTCTTTGGCCACTTGGATCCCATACTTTCTTCTTTGACCTTGCATCTTCCTTGAAATGGATTCCTTTTATCTTGAGCTTCTTCTTCATCTCTTTCATCTTCACCTGTAAAATCAAACATAAAAAAAACATACATACATTGTTTCATATGATTCTTGAGCTTTTCCACCTCTTCATAAGCTTTACTCACAAAAAATTCATCATTTTCTTTTTTCACATGGGCTAGAAACTGCCCATACTCTTCATATTTCTTCTTTTCACTATCCTCATCTTCCTCATCAACTAATTTTTCCTCTTTTAGACCCTTTTCTAGGTCCACAAACTTTTCCCCATGAGCTTCCTCATTATCTCTTTCATCTTTCATTTCCTTCTTTTTACTCTCTTTTCCAAGTTTTTTCTCATGCACTTTACTTAATTGGCTTACCTTGTAATGCAGTGAAACTAGTTGCAACATGTGTTGTCCTACAAGATGAAAAAATATATAATCAAGTGCAACATATCAAAAATAAGTATAAAATGATTACGTAATTGAAATCAAAATAGTAGACTTACCATTTAAGTGGGGTTAGAAATACTACTTTTTTGTTCATGCCTCTATGACTTGTCAAAACATTTGAAAACATAGCTATATAATAGTACATTGAAAAGTAAAGTGGAAAGAAATAATTATAGAAAATATATGGTTTTCATGGAATCCATAATGGAGTACACCAAACAAAAAATATTAAAATTATAAACTTTACAAATTTTGGCCAAAATTAACCTTAATATATACCAAAATTTGCAAAATTTGGAAATCATTTATGTAAGAGAGAATATAGGAATTTTGAGCTCTAGACAAATGGTGACCATTTGGTGAATGGAGGTAGGCTACGAGATGGTGAGAGTGATATGATGGTAGTAGCACCAAAGGCAGCGAGAAGGATACACAAACATGTGAGTTTTATGCATTTTTGTTTTGGGCGGATGTTTATTTTACCTTGATTTGTTATGTGAGGGAATTATTTCTTGCAAAATTAGTGTAGGAATGTTGGGTAGAGACATAGGTTATGAATATGCAAAAAAATGGTTTTGGCTAGCTTTGGGTAGTTTTTTTGTCAAGTTTTTCTTTTAGGTGCGATGAGGCAAAACCTTTTCTTATAGTATGGAACTAATGGTCTATGCGGACCAGTGGTTATGTGCTTTACCATGTCAAAAACGTGACCCCATGTTAAGGTAATATTTTCCACTAAAGGTGTTTCTAACACTATCGAACATGTAATCACCACCGTAGGAATGAAAATGTAACCACCTCCTATAAGAAGCGGTGTTTGCATGTTATGTAGTCAAAAACTATATTTGTTTTATTGAAGTCATTTTTTTGGTTTTTTCATATTCTAACTTTTGTTTTATAGTTTTTTTGGTGTTTATTGGGTGGATATGCTATATGGATCGATCGAGAGAGTTGGATTAGTTAGCCGCAAGACGTGATAAGCCAATTGACTCCATAAGAGACTTTTCTCCTTACTACCTTAGAAATCTTGAAGCTAACTTGAGACTCCCTTGGTTGCTCGTGCAAGGAAACTATTATGTGACATTATTACATACTAGGATGCATATTTAAACATTTTCCATTTTCCATTTTTGGCAAGAGAGTGGAAAATCACTCCCGAGGATTTTTATAGGATTAAAGGCTTCTCGATTATAGGCGGGAGGTTATATTATCCCCTTCCATAGGGGTGACCTAGACCTTAAAGTGGTACAATTATTTTGGTGATGCACAGGCACCCAAAGGGAGAGCCACGTAGGGAATTAGATTAATGGAAGTCTAGAATTCTCATATTCCAAATTCCTCAAGGTGATTATTGGTATCTTATTCTCTCAAGTGGTTAAGGAGAAGGGCATGCATCATTTTCTTTACTATTGGGATCCTATTGTCGAGAGATCCAACATCATGGTCATAGGTACATTTAGTATTAGGATATATTATCCTACACATAAAAGGATTTATATAGGGTGTTAAGGCTAGATTTAGGATTTCATCTACCCTACATTAGTTATGAGCTAGGTATATAAGTAGTTTAGACAATATGTTAGGGAACTTCCAAAGAGACCCATCTAGATACATTAAAGCACGTCATTAGGTGAACACAACCCCATTTTAATATATTAACAAATCAGTTTCCACACTAATAGACACAAATATGATCATGGAGCCATATTTTCTGCTATAACACTATCCTAGAGAGGTGCTTCATTTATGGCCTACTCCTTACTAGGAAATTCAAGGATAGATTGGATTATGTTGAGGTACATATATTCAATAGAGTGCCTCAATAGTTTGGGAAATTTTTATTTGTTGTGTTTATATACATACCAGTTGTATACATTGGTGCACGTGAGTGGTAGGACACTCGATTGAGTAGGTCAGAGTGGAATCCTTGACACCATGAGTTCCTATTATTATGGATGTTGGTGGGTAAGTAATGGATTGTAGGAGGTGGATACGAGGGAGAGGTTTAGTACCACCACCACCACCACATAGGAATTCACAGCCATCGGGCCCACAACTAGCATCATTAGGGCATGGTCAAATACTATCACTTATATAAAGTGTGCACCAAATTGGTCAAGGTGAGAGATTGGATGGAAAAGGAGAGGTCAGCGAGGACCAAGGACACCTCAGAGAGGAGGAGTAGGAGGATGATGATTATGATTCTTCCGATGCTAGGTTATACATTGAGTGGTAGGAATGGGATCCAATAAATCTCTTTTTGATTTATTTTGTATTCGCACTCCTAGTTTCATGTAGACTACTATGATTTCAGATTAGTGACTTTGTTATATCTAGTAATTAGTTGATAATTTTTGGAGACATTTTATAACTCTATGATATTGTAAGTGTGTGTAGATACTATTGGTGAGTGGTGAAATTTTATATAGGATAACTTTATTGTCATGTTTTCCCGATCTTGGGAAGATCCTCGATGAGATATAAGTAGATTTTGGGGTTCCTCGGAGCATTTGGTGACATATAGATGTCTTCACAAACTGGATACCATGGTAAACATATCTTGGCCACTAAGAGGACCAATAAATCAACATTGGATGTTAAGGTGTGTACTTTGAGAGAGTTTATATGCATGTGATCGGGTGGGTATAGACCTCTTCGAGTAGGGGACATGCGTAGAAAACGTTGACACCTCACATGAGTGGATCTCATGACAAGAGAAGGTCGAGGATTCCTTGTTGCTCTACAACAAGGTCAAATAGGTGGAAGACTAGGATTATTCCACATTAATATATTAGAGGATCACAATAGTGATTCTAATTACACCTAAATTTTATATATATCGTGCATAGAGGTGATTTTATGCCCCATTTTTGTATATATTTTTATTTTTGAACCCACACCTCCCCATTCAAAGGTGTGGATATGATGAAACATTGTATAACATTAGATTAATCTATATATACTAGAATTTTGATGACATGGCATCTTTAGACTCCTTTACTTATGCATGTTTTGGTTGTTTTTCCTACTTATAAATGTATGTAATCTAGTAGATAACAAAATGGATGGAAAATAATGTAGCTTTTAGACTTATATGTATGATGATGTAATAGATGAGATATAAATATATTCTTACGATCTATTTTGCAACTAAGATAGAGACACATAATCCCATGGATGGTTCTTACAAATTGGGGAAACAATGTGACAGATGAAGAATAATTGATCCGTGCATAACATGGGATTATCCTCAGTAGTGTGGGACCTAAAGTAGGATAATCCTCCGAGAGAAAGCCAGACTTCTTCTCCTAACCTAGTTCCAACTTCTCCAAAGTGCAAGAATGGAAAACTAAACTAATCCTACCCTAATTTTTCCCAAGGAGACAGGGATAGAAGAATGCATAAAATTAAATCTACTCTAAGGAAAGGTGATGCACCAAGAAAGGGAGTGAGACATTATGAGTGAGTGAAAATAGGGAGTAAATAAGGTGAAGAGAGGGGCAGTAGAAGTGCCATAAGCTAAAACAATATTCAGTCTCCCTATATTCATAAAGCACAACAAATTAAAGGTCCTGTAAAAGAGATATAAGTATGCACAATATACTTGTAAACATAATGGAAGGAAAAGATGCAATATAACTTGAAAATTAGGGTGAAAAATGCCACAAAAATACCAATTTTATTGCTAAAAACATGCACAATCCATTACAATATAGGCACAAGGAAAAATCCTTTACAATAAGCCCAAATTTGAGGCCTTTAGCTCACAATAGCTTTGGAACAATTTTGACATAGTTCCTTTGTAAAAAAATGAATCCCTCAAAATGAGGTGGATTTTACAATATATAGGCAAATTTGGGTCACCAACCGGCATGGATGCATTAAAGAGGTATGGGAGAACCATACAATTTGGTACTTTTCTTACACGGGTAGTCATGGGCACCATGCCTCATTAATTTTAGTTGTTGCGTTGTCATTCATCCACCTACCTTCTCCTAGCCTCATGACTCATCCATCCTTTGTTGGTCTTCAACCATGTGGGGTTAGACGAGCATCCATCCTCATTGGGTTGTATAACCTCCTTTGAGAAAACTACCCAACCATGATCTCTTCTATATATCCATGTTGGATGACCATCCGTCTAACCATGATCCATACAAATTTGAGTGAGTAGGTCATCTAACCTCATTACTTCTCAACCTAGAAAGGTTAGATGATGTCTAACTTCTAGGTCATACATTCTTCTTCTTCTTGTTGACCAACTTGGGTCACCATCTTCACACCACCATTTTCCATCCAACCAGGGAGGTTGGATGACATCTATCTCTTAAGATCATAGCTAATGGGGTTAGATGATGGTCCAACCCATGCGTCGTACAATGTGCCACCCGACCATCCCATGGGCCATCTAACTCTGCTCTCCAACTCAAACATGGGGGTTGGATGGTGTCTAACCCTGTGATGTCTAACCCCAAGGGGCTTGGATGCCATCCATCTCATCCATACACTTCCATCCTACCCATCAAACCATGAGCTTGTCACCAACCCACCTTCCTACTATAACTCCTCGACCAACCTCGATAACCAATCCATCCATCTCATCCAACATCGACCAACCATCACCCATCCATCCAACCTATGCCAACCTATGGCGTCTAACCCCTATGAACTTTTTCCCATCCAAACTTCGTCCAATTTTACAATAAGCCCGGTCATCAACTTCCCCATTTATCACAATTTTCCATCTCGCCACACCAACTTAAGTTAAGACCAACTCGGAGAGCCAAAACATGAGCTTTCTTCCCAAGATTACAAAGCATTTCCTTTTTTCCCATCAATCGCAATGCTCTTAACTTGACTGATAGTTGTCCATTTTATAAGGGGTGCAAAAATGGATAACAATTGGTGACTTGCAGGATGATCTTCCTACTAGATCTTGGAAGACCAATGACCTTAGATCCATTGGGCATGGAGTCATACTAATTATTGAAACTAGTTTTCCATTTGAGAATTTATCCTTTAAACTTCAAAGCATTCTACTAGGGGCCTTTCATTCCAAAATAAATCTTGGGTTGAGGACTGGTTGTTTCTTCACCAAACTTTTCCTAAAACTAGAAAGTGCAAGAGAAAAAGGCACAACTATATACAAAGATAAAAAATCATACACATCCCAAATGGAACATGCAGAGAGTGCACAAGCACTTATTACAAATTAAACCTAAACTAAAACAAAGAAATGTTAAAAAGCACTTGAGGAATTACAACTCTAAACTAATATGTACAAGAAGGATATTTCACTCAATAACAATGCTTGAGATAGATTCCATTTACTAGAATCTAAATTCTTCTCCATCCAACTTGATAGCTGGAAAGCATTGTTTTCTTTACATCTTGAAATCATATAAGGGCCACTCCATATTGCATCAAACTTGGAGTGCCTTCCCCATTTTCCTTTCTACATCCCATTTTAGGACCAAGTCTCCTTCTTGGAAGTTTCTATTTTTCCTTCTTATCAAAGCACCTCTTGATCAAAGCTTGATCCTTCTCCATGATTTACATAGCTTGGTCCCTCAGCTCCTCCAACTCCATGATCTATGCATACCTAGCTTCCATGGGTTCAAACTCGATAGCTCTAGCTACTTCATGAGCTCCAATGTGGGAAACTCAAGGATATAGGCAACTTTCCTCCCTTCCATAGACTAACCTGTAAGGAGAGTTCCCTGTTGACTTCTTGGGAGTAATCCTATCAGCCCACAAGGCTGATTTCAACTTGGTGTGCCATGTTCTCTTGATTCTCATCTAGAGTCCTCCTTATAATCTTCAAAATATTTTTTTGTGGACTCGCCTTCCCATTACCATGTGGGTAATAATTTGATGAGGTGCTCAAATATACTCCATTCCTAACACCCATTCAATGATCTTGGTACCTAGGAATGCCAAAGCATTTTCTGATATAATGGTGGTGGTACTCCAAATCTTGTCACTATCCCTTCATAAAAATCTAAGATGTTGGCCTCATTTTCTTCCTTGAGTGCAACCACCTCCGTCCACTTGGTGAAATAATTTGTGGTTGTGAGGATCCACTTGTGGCCCAAGCTAGAATTTGGATTAATCACCCCAATGAAATCCAAATCCCCCATTGCATGAATGGTTCATTTACAAAAATGGGGTGGAGTGGAAGGGTTGTTAACCTCTCTTTTCCTATGAAGAAGAAGGCACATTTTTACATTTTCCTAATCCATGCATAACAATCATTAAAGAGGTTAGGCCAATAATACCCACCTTCATAATTCTAAGAGTTATCACCCTTGGGGAAAAATGGCCACCTATTTCTCCATCATGAAACTCATGTAACACCTTCTCTATCTAATCTATCTTGATGCACCTTAGGAGGACACCATTGACATCTTTCTTGAACAAGATACCATCAACCAATGCAAAGGGAATACAATGAAACCTGAAATACCTTCTTTTGGCCTTTTCTCATCCCTTGAGGACATTGACCTGTTTGAAGGAAATGGACTATATCCTAGTCCAACAAGGATCGGGTGAGGCATCAGTTGATTTCTCTTGATCATCTTGTAATACCAAAACAACCTCTTCTCTACCACCTGACTCAGCATGTTGTCCTAAAGCTAACTATTCACATAATCCCTTTCCCTGACCAACTTGGTCACCTTAATATCAATGTCATATTCCATGACCTTGGTTACCCAACCAACTCTTTTTTCATTGAGGTCCTTGTTTAAAAGAAATTATTTTATACCAACATGTGTGACTAGTAGATGAATCCTATTATTTGACACTAAATGCCTAAATTTCTTCAAACTTCTAATCACAACAAGGACATGTTTCTCAATGAATGAATATATCTTACCTCATAGTCCACAAGGCCTTGGCTAAAGAATGCAATAGGTTGTTCTAGTCCTTCTTTATTTTGTTGCACCAAGATTACGGAGATGGTGTCCAACCACCAAAGGCATAGAGAAAGAAGTCTTTGGAGAAGTCTTGGATTAATGAGAGTTGGAGCTTGAGATATGGCATGATTGATAGCTTTAAAACTCTTTTTCCTCCATTTTCCATTTGAATGCCAAATTATTCTTCAACATCATCATTAATGGCTTCACAAGAGTGAAAATATGGCATGAACCTTCGTACAAAGTTAATCCTCCCCAAGAAGCTTTGGAGAGCCTTCTTATGACTTGGAAATGGTAGAGCATGGATGGCTTCTACCCTCTCTGATCAATAGTCAACCCTTCTTTCGACATGATGTGGCCTAGGAGCTTTCCTTCATGTGCCAAGAATATGCACTTTTTGGGATTCAAAGACACTCCAAACCTCCTACACCTTTGGAATACTTTCCTAAGGTGAAAGAGGTGGCTTTCTGCATTCTTGGAAAACACAATGATGTCATCAAGATAGAAAAGCACTATTTTTTGTTCAAAATCCCTTTGAACGCCATATCCATAGCCCTCTGAAAATGTTTCTCCAACATTTGACAACCCAAATGACATCTTCTTATAGGCATAAGTGCCCCATTTTGTGGTGAAAGTTGTTTTAAATTGATCTTCCTCCTTCACCATGATCTGATTGTAGCCCAATATCCATCCAAGAGGGAGAATATTTCTAAACCGCCACTACCTGCAATATCTACTCCATGGAAGGAAGTGGGTAGTGGTCTTTGAGGAGGCCTATTTAAATCCCAAAAAACACACAAACCTGATTTCCCATTCCATTCCTTTTCTTGATTGACACCAGATTTTCTACCCCAACTTGAGTGCTTGATCGGGAAAATGATGCTCACCTCTCAATGAGCTTATTCAACTCCTTCTTCATGAGAGGCTCTATATGAGGATTGACTCCTTTTTTTTACCTAATGGGTTTAGCTTCTCCAGATCCAATTCATGTGTGTTGTGCCAACTTAGGATTAAATCCCTTTAGGTCCTCATAGCTCCAAGTGAAGACATCCGGGAACTCTTGGAAAAGCTTTATGAATTTAGATTTTTCTTGATCCATGCTCACCTTGCCAATTTGGAGCATTTTACCCTCTCTAACTAAAATGGGCTCTGAATCTTCCCTTTGACTTGAATGTTTGGCCTTCTCTTTTCAGAATTGATCATTTGGGTTGAATATTGACTCTAGAGTCACTAAACCCTTTGGAAATTTGTTTGTCTGCAGTCTGCACCACTTGATCCCCATACTGTTGCTCCAATTTCTCCTATTTTTAGCTAAGAACTCAACCTCCTCTATAAAAAATTAATGATCTTGTTGATCATTCTCAAACACCTACCAACTTGTGTTATTGTTCTGTACAACTTGGCCTCACAATTACATGAATATGTGGTTGCATTTTATCTCTCTTTAATATTGTCCACCACATCAAATGTTGCTCCAATTTCCACAAGCCTATCCACAACCTCATTCTTCTTCCTCGTATGGCCTAAATGTTGAATGCTTCAAGGTATTCAATTTGATCCCATACCCGATGCTTGTAGGCTTTAAGAAGATCATTCTTAGCATCATGTTGTCCTCTAACCTGGTTGACAATTAACTCACTATCCCCAAACACTTGCAAGTTTTTTATACCCCTTTCTTTCCCAATGCAATCCATGGATCAAAGCTTCATACTCAATTGTATTATTTGAACAAGCAAACTAAAAATGGAAAGTAAGAGTAGTACTTCATACCTTGTGGTGAAAAAAATCATTGCACCTCCTCCAACACCCTTTCCTACTCCTTGAACCATCAAAGAATAACTGCCACACTTCATTAACATCCTCATTTTTTTTTGATTCTGAGGTTGGGGGTGGGTAGGTTCTCCTCATGTAGACAATAAATGCCTAACCTAACTCAGCTTCTTCCATCTCCCTATATGGGTCATATCCATGCCTTTTGTGAGCCCACTCATCAAGTGTCAGATCAAGAATAGTCCCAACCTTGGTGTCTAGTTCATAGGCATCTAAACAATCCTCCCATTCAAATACTACACAATTAGCATTTATTGGGCTTGGCACATGGGGTTCAATGTGAAAATGTGTAATTGGCTCTAACCTGATAGTAACCTTAGCTCCATACCTTGTCCTAAATAACATGTGGGACCAATCACTGACAAGTACCCACCAATCTTGGCCATGAAATCCCTTGAAAGGCACAAAAAAATAGTGGTGGAAAATCAATCACCGATACATCTTGTAAAACTATGACATTTGGGAAAGCATGGAGCGTAAGGCTCAGTTCCTTGATCACTCCAACTATCCCTACTATTTGTTCCCATCCAATTTCACTACTACTCCCTCAATACTTGCTCATATTTTAAGCCCAATTTATCTGTGATTTGCTTTGGCATTACTTGAGTTACTCACCCCTAAGTCGATCATGCAATTGTGTACTAACTTATCTCCAATGATCAATGAGACATAGAATGGTGGAGGCTTCACATTCTTACCTAAATGACCTTCTCCTTATTGCATGTACATGTTAGTAAGAACCCTCTCCTAATTTTTGGATGGCTCATTAGAAGGGGACCAATTTTCCATAGCTGCTTGCAATAAATCTCACTATCCCTGAATTTCCAATGATTCCCACATGGAAATGCTAACATTGTCTTCTTCATTTGATCGATGATATTGAATGGATGGGTTTTCTTTTTTTTTCCCTTGATGGGCATGACCTTTTCCGGCATTTGGACTGGTCCATGAGATGATACAACTAATACTCTAGACTGATTCTACACATTGGGGGCTCGTTACAACAGTTTTGTCTTAGGTTGGTTTGTACACTAGGAGTTGTGTTTTGGTCTCGCTAACTCTTTGTTGTGTGAGAGTGGGATGAGAAAAAACTAGACTAGATGATTTCCCTCCTCTATGTTCCTTTTCTTTGACCATGTATTGAGTTAAGCTACACCCTGGAAAGGAGATTGATTAATTCCACAAAATTCCTCTACTTGCCAATTGACTAATGTGGTTTCAGTTGGAGAGAGTCTCTTTGTTGACTTTTTTGCTTATTTTCTCTCACTTGGCTTGGCCTCTTGAGGCACACCCAAATGGTTCGCACCATCAAGGCTTGATTTGAGCAGTGATCTTTGAAGTATGTTGATTTGATCATAATAGGTAGATTATAGGGGTAACACCATTCATACTCTTGTGCCATGTTGTTCTGAGATGGAACCAAGGCCCTTGATGTTGATGTGCATTGGATTATAAGGCTTGAAAAGGCCTTAGTTTGAGAGGTTGCCCTTGACTTGAGATTTTTTTTTCTTTGAGCAAGGTTTATTTTGTTGATATGGGGCCTATTCTTTGATATTGGGGCAGTATGGTCTGGAAATTTGAGCTTGTTACCTTTGATCATCCACTAACTCATTCCCAAATTTTTTGCATTTGCTTCATGACTTCCTGAGTTCTTAAATTTCAAAAAGTACTAGAAGAAGTGGATGCCTCACTATTGCTTTGATTTCTAGGGGCTAGGATAGGGGCTATTTCAGGTGCTTGACTAGTAGAGGGTTTCCCAATTTCTAGATATAGGGGCATAGGTGGCCTAGGTGCTAGTTTACCAACTTGATTAGACAATTCTCAGCTCTAATAGTTGTGGCATAAGCATCTAGTAAGGTTATCCCTCCCATAGATTGTATCATAATAGATATATCAAATTTAAAGCTTTAAGGAAATAGAGAAATGCACCTTCAACAGTTAGCCTTATGAGAATCGGGATCCGATCCCACATGTCCACTGAAATCAAAAATTAAAGTCTGTCATTTGTTCATTGGGAGCCCTCTTGATTGTAGTCAATACTCTCAATAAGGGACAATTATCTCCTCTTTCTCCAAACTGGTTACAGAGGGTTGTGCATATTTGATCCCAATTTGTAATGGACCCCATTACTAAGCTCTAAACCACTACAAGGCCTTTCCTTTGAAAGAGGAAGCCAACAATTTAACTACAACATCCACTTCATTGATCTCATGAATGGTACATATATTCACAATATCCTGAATATGGTCAATAGGAGAGTCATGTGGTTCTCCCCCATGAAGTAGGGAATATTTTTAATGTTGCAAACTAGAATAGGGTTCTGGGCATTGAGGGAAAGTGGACTACTACCCATGAAGTGGACATAGGGATTTGGTGGTCCTTGTGGTGGTGGTGGTTGATGCACCATCTTGATTGGCCTGAGAACCCTAGTTGATTGAAGGAAGGGTCTACCTAGTGGGAGGTGTGATAAGGTTCTATTTGGTGGAGATGGAGACCTTTGTACTCTTCTTCCTCTCCTTCCTCTTCCTAGGGGATAACTACAAATACTCAAAGACACCTTCTTCTCTTGCTCTGACCAAGTTTGGATCCTTCTCATGTACTTGGGCCACTAGTACTACTGAAACCAGTGAACTATGACCCTGGGAGTCACCAGATGTGCTGCTAAAAGCCTCCAAAGGCTTGAAAATTCACCAAGATGCACATCCAATCTTGATAAATCTAAAAATTGACTTCTTGTCCCACCGGGCATGCCAAAATTGTTATTACAAAATTACAACACCCCTGATTGCTTGTGATTTGTGTGTGAGGAAATCAGTGTAACTTTGCATAACATGGGATTATCCTATAGTGTGGGACCTTACAAGTAGGATAATCCTCTCAGAGAAATCATTGACTTCTTCTCCTAACCTAGTGCCAACTTCTCCAAAGTGCAGAGAATGGAAAACTAAACTAATCCTACCCTAATGCTTTCCAAGGAGACATGGATAGAAGAATGCATAAAATTAAATCTACTCTAAGGAAGGTGATGCACCAAGAAAGGGTGAGACATTCTAAGTGAGTGAAAATAGGGAGTAAACAAAGGTGAGAGAGGGTAAGTAGGAGGTGCCATAAGATAAAACAATATTCAATTCCCTAGATTCATAAAGCACAACAAATTAAAGGTCTCTGTAAAGAGATATAAACATGCACAATATACCTGCAAATATAATGGAAGGAAAAAGATGCAATATAATTGAATTAGGGAAAAAAAAGCCACAAAAACATGAATTTTATTGCTAAAACATGCACAATCCATTACAATATAGGCACAAGGAAAAAATCCTTTACAATAAGCCCAAATTCGAGGCCTTTAGCTCACAATAGCTCTGGAACAATTTTGACAGAGTTCCTTTGCAAAATAAAATGAATCCCTCAAAATGAGGTAGATTTTACAATATATAGGCAATTTGGGTCACCAACCGGTAGGATGCATTAAAGAGGTATGGGGAGCCATACAATTTGGTACTTTTTGCATGCAAGTAGTCATGGGTGCCATGCCTCATTAATTTTGGTTGTTGAGTTGTCATTCACCCACCTACCTATGTGACTCATCCAATCCATCCATGTTGATCGTCATCAACCATGTTGGGTTAGATGGATGTCCATCCATCATTGGGTCCGTACAACAACCTCCTTTGAGAAAATTTCCTGCCCGTGAGCTCTTCTATATATCCAATTTGGATGGTCATCTAACCATGATCCGTATAATTTATGAGTAGGTCGTCTAACCTCATTACCGCCCAACATGGGAAGGTTGGACAACGTCAAAATTCTAGGTCATACATTCTTCTAGTCACCAACCAACCTGGGAGTCACCATCTTCACACCATGGGTCATCCAACCTGGGAGGTTGGATGGTCTTCCATCTCTTAAGCCATACACTGATGGGGTTGGATGTCCGTCCAACCCTCACCATCATACAATATGCCACCCAACCATCCCGATGGACCGTCTAACTCTATGTGTCATCAACATGGGGTTGGATGACATCTAACCATGTGATGTCCAACCTCGGGGGTTAGATTCCTTCCATCTCATCCGTGTTGCTTTCCCGACCAAACTATGAGCTCATCACTTGCGATGCCATAACATTTGATCGACTAACCCATATATCCATCATCCGACCAACCTAGTTGACCATCTCAACCCATGAACCAGTCGACACACCCATCCAACCAACTTGCATTCGACCAACTTGTCCAACCATCTCAACCAACCAACCCCAGGCTTGTCCAACCTTGTGAACTTTTCCTCAAACTTAGCCAATTTTACAATAATCACAAACTAACTCCCCATTCACCACGTATTTCCATCTCACCGTGAGTTAATGCCAACTCAATCGAGCCAAAACATGATCTACCCTGAAGATTGCAAAGCATTTCCTTTTTCCATCAACTACCAATGCTCTGACCTGCTAAGTTGTCCATTTTGTAGGGACATCTAGATTCTAAATCTTTGAATAGCCAATTGCGACACAATGGGTGATGGGAATTATCAATCTATTTTTATTGTAAACAACTATCTTTTCTCCAAGGTTTAAAAATCTCATTATTTCAAGTTTTCTTCTTTATTGTATATATTTTTTGTTTTTAAAGACCCCATATCTAGACTTATGTGACATGGAGCATGGGCTTATTACCAAATACTATACATGGGAAAGTAAATACATTACTTCAAATGTCACCACATGTGACCATGAAGACATGTGGGATCATCACCAAAGAACAACAAGGGCAAGTAATGTGGTAGATTTGTCAAAAAAATCAAAATATGTATTCTTTTCTTGAGAATGAGGCGATACCTTTCTCCCATGCTCTAGTTTCATGTAACTAATAAGATACAAATGTCTCATCTCACAAGGCTAGAATGAGTAAGGAAGATCCCAAGGGATGAAATACATATGTTTTTATATTAAAAGAGAGAGATGTAGGGAAGTGTGTCATAAACAAGCCTATGGAGACCTACACCTTCCAATATCATTACATCTCACTAAGGTTTTCTATGGAACAAGAGAAATGCAACAATATAAAATCAATGACCAAAGCTATACCATGGAAATGATCATGAAGATAGTAATGGTCAAAATATTACTAAATGAGACAATAGATATCAACATAAGAGTTAAGAATCATCATGTATATAAGGAGAATAAATATCAACTCTAAACAAATTTGTCAAATAATAAACATGGTGAGGTGAGACAATAAAAATGAAAAATGAAAATACAAAGGGAAATGCAAAACATGACACTAAACATAGTATCATATGAGATAAAGGGATTTTAATGACTCACCAATATCCTCACTTTCAAGTGTACGAGAGGCAAAAAAACTCCATTATTAAAGTCCTTAATGACTAAGTAAGGACCTAACTAGTTTGGTATGAAATTGCACCCTTAATTAGTATTCTTTTCTATATGATTATCTCGAGAAGTACAAGATCATTAACTTGAATAGGACACTTGTGGATGTTCTTGGTGTACCTTTGAGCCATGAGGGCAACATACACTTCATTAAGTTGTGTGGATTTGAGACAAATCTTTTCTAAGTTTTCTGGAGGAAGTAGATGTGCTTCTATGTATTCGTATTCATTTAGGATACCCTGAAGAGAGACACACAAGATAGGAATTTGAACCTCCAATGGAAGGATTGCCTCAACTCCAAAGACTAGATAAAAGAAGTAGCACATGTAGACGTGCATATACTAGTTCAATAATCCCAAAATGCAAGATATAAATGTAGATATCAATCCATCTTGGTGTTTTTTACAACTTTAAGAAAAATGGTTTTTAAATTTTTCTTTATTGTCTCGACTTGTTTGTTGGACTGAGCGTAGTAAAGAGATATAGTTTAGTACAAGATGGATAATTTTTTTCATTATTCCTGCATCTGTATATTCTTGAAGGATCTCCCATTTTCATAGATAATGATGTGTGGGATTTCAAATTTGTACATAATATGATTCGAAACAAACTTTCCTATGACTAAACCGGTGAAATTGGTTAGAGGTATTGTCTTTACCCATTTTTTGAAATTATTTCCGTCTATAGAGGCAGGAGTTAATTTTCTAATTAAGTCCAAGCACCAAATAGAAAAATTCCATGGAATAGCAATGGGTAAAATTTCTTATGTCATAACATGTATAATGTGTGCAAATTCTTGACATTTGGGATATTTTCAAACATACTCAATTGCATCATTCTCAAGGGTGGGAAAAAAGTATCCCATCCTATAAATTTTAAGGGTCATTACATGGCCACCAAGAAAGTGTCATGAAAACCCATCGTGACATTGGAATGATACACATTTAGATTCCTCCACATTTACACAATGAAGGATTATCCAATCAACAACTCTCCTACACAAAATTGAATCTAAGTTTACATACTTGGTAAAAATGACATGGAGGTACCACTTTTATTGAAAACTAGCATTTTATAGATAGGTGCAATCGATGAGGTAAGTGACTATATCTATATACCAAGGAAAATATTTGATGTCAAACTTATCTATATAACAAATTAACTCATCGAGAAGCTCAACGTCTACTAAATCTCTCTTAGTCTAAGGGGTTTTTTAGCTAGTCAATCAGGTGAACATTTTCCCCTTAACATATTTTTGGTTTACGTAAGTCAACTCAAACTCACCAAAAAGTGTGATTAGATTTATGGTCCTGTTGGAGAGGGTTGGTTATGTTAAAAAAATTTGAATACCTTGATATTTAATGATCACCATAGTTTCATGATTTGACATATAATGTCTTTAACTATTTAGTGGTGAACACTATGGTGAGGCATTCCTTTTAGCCTAATAATATCGTGTTTCATAGTCCAAGAGCATGAAACTGATAAAATACACACACCGTTCTTTTTCATCATTTTCTTATTGGGAAAGCATACAATCTAGATACATATCACTCATGTGTATATAAAGAATAAGTGATCTATCGAACATGGAGCCATCAAAGTAGGAGGAAATAAAAATTGAATTGTTTAATGGATTTGAAGGCTTTGTTAGCATTCTCTTTCTTTAAAAATTTGTTAATCAAGTTGACAAGATAGCTAAGATCTGAAATGAATCTACATATATCCCCTAATTTCCCAAGGAATCATCAAATTCATGATTCAATTGTTGGTGGAATCATTTCTAGAATAGCACAATTTTTACAAGATCAACATTGATACCCCATTTCAATATGATATATCCTAAGTTTTTTCCACACACCATTCCTAAATAAGTTGCATGAGAAAGATGCATAAATCCCTACATGATATTCTCTTTTTATATCCTTAGTTAGAAGATCATCAACATAGGACTCAAAAAAATTTTGAATCGGGTCATGAAATGTATGAGCCATCATTGGTTGATAGGTTTCCCTACATTATTAGATCGAAAGACATGACTATATCATAAAAGGTTTTCTAGGGGGTGGTAAACAAGGTTTTTTTCTGATTTTATTCACAAACATGGATCTACTATAACTTGAGAACATATTCATGAGTAAAAATAGCTTATATTGGTCATCTTATCAACAATCATGTCAATAAAAGGAAATGGAAAATAATCTTTGGGACATGCTTTGTTAATATCATGGAAATAGATGCAAATTTGAATCTTGTTATTATTTTTCAAGACTAACATAATATAAGATAACTAATTCATGTAATCCATTATCTAATGAAACCAACTTTGAGGAGTTTGATGACTTCCTCTTTTACCATTAGTGATATTTAGGTTTCAGTGGTCTTAGTTTTTATTTGACTAGTTTGGTTTGTGTTTGTGTTACTATATTGGATATGTACAAAATAGGAGAAAGAAAAAGCCTTGGATAATTCAATGAGAAATATCTTGTGGTCTTCAACTTATTGTGGTGACAATGAAGATATGATTTTTAAGATCCTTTTCTTCTCCTTTATTTCTATGTTTATATTGATGGTATCTTCAATGAGAAAAGTGTTACCTTATTCAAACTCTAGTGGCACTAGAGGGAGGTCAAAACTCCTCTTCAGTTTC
This sequence comes from Taxus wallichiana var. yunnanensis, assembly GCA_018340775.1. Lineage (NCBI taxonomy): Eukaryota > Viridiplantae > Streptophyta > Pinopsida > Cupressales > Taxaceae > Taxus > Taxus wallichiana. Next base: position 892,538,814 of record CM031239.1, read on the forward strand.
ATAAACATCAAGGTGTTTTATGAAAAAACCAGTATTTGATCTTGTAATAAGAATCATAGTACTCATTTTCGAAGGGGGCGAAGATGCCAAGTCATGGAAAATATCCTCTTATGATGCAAAGGAGGCGAAGTGTTCCTAAGTGTGTAGATACTCTAGAATGGCTTTGTCATTCTCATCTATGTCAAGATTCATCATCTTGATGTTGTCTATCTCGATGGAAACTTCCTTGGGTTGGGATCCCATATTGAAAAGAGGATTTCCTCTTAGTATACAAAAAAAAGTTCATCTTTAATAATCCCATAAAGGAAAATACCATGCAAAAAAAGTGTTAATAGCATCAACTAGTTGGTTTTAATCACTAGGATAGACTAAATCAAGATATGAAATTAAAATCCCCAAATAACCTTTGAGCGGTGTTTTATATAGCTACAAGTGTTAGGCCTTCATTGTTTGATAGACCTCATCCACTTGATTAGTGATAAGATATAAATTTCCAATGATCTAAAGTTTCCAAATTTTGAGTCTACGAATTAAGAAAGACCGTTAACAAGACTTTATATTAAATTATATTATTAGTTCATTCAAAATTTAAAAGGAAACCAAAGGGAAAGATCCTCCTCCTAGGAGAAATAAAAACTACACATGATCTTTCCCCTGCCTTTGTGGCACATATTGTTCCATCATAGTACATGGTCCATAAGTTTCCTTCAGGAGGGGATCATAAGATAAAATGGATGAAGGGACCTAGTTATCACTAATCTTGACCATATTCACATCTGCCACTATATTCAAGAAGGTTGGTATTTTTGTTTTCAAGTAAGTGGAAATTGTACATGGAAGACCCCTTTAGGTTAAACAAAAGTATGAGAGGTGAATCCTTTTCTAGAATGTTAATAATATGTGTGGTGATCTTCAAGGATAGAGTATTGATTTTTATTTTTAGGACTTTCAATTGATACAGAAATTTACTTTCTTGGTGTATGATTCTCCTTTGTGATTATCTTACATGGGGAGGATCAAGAGCTAAGAGAGCGAATTTATATTCAATATAAATCTTGGTAATATGGTTCTTTCCTTTTTAAGGGTGTGGTAATTTTTAATTTAGTTGTAGGCAATTTATGATGAACATGGGTTCTGGTAGCTTTATAATAATTGATTAGATTATATCGAACGTGTTTAGGTATCCTTTATTAACGAAAAATCTTTTCCAAAATGCAAAAATTGTATTTCCTAAAAGAGTCTTAAAGGAATGGCCTTCATTTTATGGATCCATGGTTATCCTAAGATCATGTTATATTTGGTTTCCTAGTCTATGGCATAAAATTTAGTGATGATAATTTTGGGGCCAATAGTTATGGGGAAGATAGTAGTACTAATTAATGTGGCTCTAAAACTTTCATACCCACAAAGAGTGTCTTAAATTGATAAGTTGAAAATTAAAATTTTGAGGTTAAGTGTCTTTTACATTGTCTGGTGAATGATGTGAAAAGTCGAGAAAATTGGGAAAATCTACGTTTTTTGGGTCATTTTGTGTGTTTTTCGGGCTGTCGGACATTTTTGTCCCGTCCCAGGTTCATTTGGGCTCTCTGTTCCCCGATCGGCCGGTTTACCCAAAGTCCATTCTTTTCGGGCCCGTCGGAACTTTTTGTCCCACATGTCCCAAGTTCACCCGGACCCGTTGTTCCCTTTTCATCCCGATTCGGCGATTCACGTATTCCACGTACTTTCGTCCCACATGTCCCAAGTTCATTCACCGGACCCTTTGTTCCCTTTTCACATTTGCCGAATCGTTATTCCGTCTTTTCATCCCGCATGTCCCAAAAGCATTTGTGCGTCTTTTCCCGCATCTTTAGCCGCATGAATCGGCCCCAATCGCCCGACCGAACCACGTTACTTCACGCTTTCGCGTCCCTCGTGTCCCAAATGAACCAAGTGCCATTCGTGCTAATTTTCCCTCTCTACCCGAATATCTTGCTTTTCATTTGGTAGATATGTATTTAATGCACATTTATTACCTTTCTCTCTCTAAATGGCTATATAATGAACTACCCCTATGCGTTTTTGCACTTTTTTCACTTTATCTATTGCTCGAACCCTTACTGACCAAAATTTCTGCGCGCGTATCCATTTCCCTTGCGATTCCATCCCAAGTCTAGCTTGCTGACTTTGCTCTCAGAGTTCTATCACATGAAGATCAAATTCGGGCGGGAACAAGTTTCACCACTCGAGTCTGCCGTTCCCGATATCGGGGACAGTGAAGTTCGCCACCTTGATTTTGGGGATTTTGGGCAAGGATGACAGATGCAAACCCTTTAGCTATGGCACAGATGATTCATGACGGTGGCTTGGCATTCGCGGTGGCTTCCCAATTTCAATACAATGTGCAGACACTGTACTCGCTTGCGGAGCTCATTTCAGTCCCGACTCAAGTGAACTAACAAACGTGCATGGAGAACTCATTGCCAAGTTAGATGCCACCATCTCCACGACACATCGGTCCCACGTGGCGAGAGACATAGCCGAGGCGTTGAAGAGATTCGAGACAACGGATCCTTAAATCGGTGGGTCCCTCCCATCTTGAACGCTTGTCTTCTTCTCCTGATTCTTCTCCTTCTTCTCTTCTTCATCATGAATTTATTGTATTTAGTTGGGGTATTGCGATTTGCAGCCCTTTAACTAATCATTAGTTAAAAGTAGTTCTGGGAGTAACTAATTTGTAAACTATATAATGGCCTCTCCTCGCCATTTTGAAAGGAGGAAGAACTTGGCTTATTTCTGAAAGTGTAAATAAATCTTAAAGAAATCAATACAGAAGGATTTTCATTCTTTGTCTATCTGGTTTCCTTTATTCCTAAGCTATTCATTTAATCTTGTTAGATCATTTATACGTATTATCTTTGAGAAGCTTTGTATTCTTGCGAGATGTTATTTACTGAGAACTTTGTGTCTTTTCAAATTTCATCTTATTAATGTGATCTGAAATGATCTTATTCCAATTCGTTGTACCCTCGCATGCATAAGGAATTACTCTGTCATCTATAATTCTGAATGGTGCCTTTCTGCTCGTTCTCACATTTTCATTCCTCAGTCCTTTTGTGATTGATGATCCTTATAGAAAACACTTTCATAATATCCAAGTTCCACAAGAAAATCATGCTTTGTATATGTGTAAATAGGTTCGTTTTACGAATAAGGAACCTCTCCCATTAAAGAGGAGGGACTTCTTGTCCCACATTTGTTTGCTCTTCTTGAAGTCCTTTTTGACGACCAACAGTTTTTGGCGACTCCACTGGGGAATCATATTCCAGTTCTATAATCATTTATTGATCATCTTTTGATCTGGCGACTCCACGTTTTACTCGAGGGAGAAGGGCCCTTGGTATTGAAGATTCTCAGTTTCACTTTTGGAACAGCAGGGTTTTCCTCTCCCTTCAACAAGGAGAAATAGAAAGGCTCGTTCAACAAGCACTCCACCTGTCCAAGATAGAATCCCTACGGGTGGTATTCCTTCAGAAAAATCAGTCCTAATCTTCGAGCTTTGATTCTTGCTGGTGTTTCAGTTCCTCTTCAAGCCATTTTTCCAAGAATGGCGGTACCATTGCCTTGGGGCCATCGTGTTGGGCCTCTTGCCCTTCCTCAGCCTTTGCATGAGTTACCCAGAGGTAACCGGAAGAACTTTCCTAAATTCAAGAGGCGATGGTAAAGTACATCCTGATGAACACATCGCAGCCTTCATAGTTGCATGCGGAGTTCTGGGAGTTGAACATGAAGACGTCTCCGTAAGACTTTTTGTTGAGACTTTACAAGATAATGTTGCTGATTGGTTCTATCACCTTCCAGCCGGAGCTATCACTAGCTGGAACACAATGAGAACTAGGTTTGAAAACCGTTTCAAACCGGCGGAAGACGTGCATGCTTTGCTAGCCCAAATTTCTCAAATAAAGAAGGAATCACAAGAGCCCATGAGAGAATTTGTGGCTCGATTCAACAGGTTGATTAACAAAATTCCACCAAATACTCAACCTGTAGATCAAATTCAAAAATGCTTCTTCTAAACGCCCGATTGCACGAAGTTAGTTATGCATTTTGAGAGAAGGGGCTAATCTCGCAACATTGGCTGAGGATCAAACTCTTGTTGTTAGTGTTGAAGATGATTTAATCATGTCAGGGAAGTTGAGGAGAGACCCTTCTAAATCTAAGTCTGCTTCTTCCTCCTCTTCCACTCCTGGACCTATCTTGATCCATTGGTACAAAAACTTGCAAATGATCTCATCGCCATTAAGAAACAATTGGCTCGGCATACTCCTATGCGAGGACGTTCCAGGAGGAATTTTCAGCCCGAAATCATTTGCACTGCTTCTCAAACAAGGCTAGCGCTTGAAGGACCTCTATTAAAGTTCTGTCAATGCTGACTTTGTGAAGTTGAGGAACCGAGAGGATGAGGAGGTTAATGAAGATTGTGAGGAATTTGTTGAAGAGGTTGATGATGAAACAGATGAACTTGAGGGATCTCGAGTTAATTTCTTCACCACTTGAAGGCATTGATGAAGGGGATGATTATGATGAAGTAGTAGCGGACATGAATAGCGAATCATACGCTTGTCATGACTCGAGAGCGAGACAAATCGGAGGAGAAAGTGATGCGGCCCACGAAAATCTAAGGAGCGGTGACAACTATCCTGTAATTGCAAAAGAGGATCTCCGATCCCCATTTCATCTACACCAAAGGTGAGTCTGTCAATCTACTACTAAAAGTTACTTCTTTTTCCCCTAAAATTGATAAAACTAGGATCTCAAGTGATGATAACCCGTCCACTTCTAGGTCTTTCGATATTATTGATCACTTAAAAAAGACTAAGGTTCAAATCTCAGAGGCTGAATATTATCAAACTCATCCCAAGGCTTTTGCTAAAATGATTCACTTTGTCAATTCCCATTCTAAAACTACCTCTAAAGGCCTTTTACCCACTCCTTCTTCTGCACCACAACCTAATCTGGTAGCCATTGTCACCTCACCCAATGACAAAATCAAACCATTTTATGTAACACTCCTTATAGCTGGCCATAGGCTCAGTAATTGCGTCATAGACTCAGGAGCATCAGACAATGTAATGCCTGCCAAAGTAGCTCATGCCTTAGGCTTGACTCTCACACGCACTTACGGATCTTGTTATTCCATGGAGAGTAAGGAAGTGCCCTTGGTCGGAAGAATTAAGGATGCCTGAGTGGCTTTTTTACTTTGCACGAGAAGAAAGTTTTGGCTACTATCTTAGTAGCAGATATTCCTCCTTCATACGGGATGTTGCTAAGCAAAAACTTCTGTAAGGATGTGGGTGGAGAAATTCAAATGGATTGGTCACATGCCCTCATACCTATTAATGGGAAAATGAAGAAGTTGCTTGCACGAGAAGCGATCAGTATATTGTACAAAAAACTGATGATCCCAAAGCACAAATACTCTATGAGGATATGGGGCATGGAAACTACATGATTATGTCTCCAGAAGAAATCCAACTCCCCAAAGTCTCACCTAAAGATCCTAATGATGTTTGGATATTAGAGTTTGATGGAAGTTGTTCTTCAGCTGGTTCTGGAGCTGGTGTCATATTGGTGTCACCTGAAGGAAGCATTCATCCTTTCTCATTCAAGTTGCAATTTGAAAATACCAATAATACAATAGAGTATGAAGCTCTCATTCTTGGACTCCAGGTGGCAAAAGAACAGGGTGTGAAGAATCTTCTAGCTCGTGGGGATGCGGAATTGATTGTCAAGCAAGTTAGAAACCTCTTCCAGGTAAAGAATGGAAGGTTGAAACATTACAGGAATCAGGTTTGGGACTCCATTGAATTTCTTGACCTTCTCCATCGAAGCAGTGCCTAGGGAGAAGAATACCAGGGCTGATTCTCTAGCAGTCTCAGGGTCATTGCTTATTCCTCATCCTGACTTTTCTCAAGATAAGTTCACCATTGAAATGATTCATAGACCCAGTGTACCTGATAATACAAGTAACTGGCAAGTTTTCAATAACGATCAACACTTGCTTTCTTTCTTAGAACTCAAGGATAATTTTGAACAGTTGTACTTTGAAGGAAGTGATAATTTGCCTCGTGAAAGTGTGCCCTTTAACGAAGAAGCCACCCAAGAAGAAGAAGCGGATCAGGATGGATGTATCAAACTCAAAGGAAACAAGATTCCAAAAGGATTGGTGAGTTTAGAAAAACTGTTTGACAAACACGACAGGTATGTAAAGTTTAGAGCTTCTACTGGACCCCAACAATCAGCCGAATATGAAAAAATCAATATTGGGAGTTCTCACGATCCTAAACTCGTGAACATTGGAAAATGTTGCACCTCGAAAAAAAGAAGAAGGTAATGAGTCTTTTGAAAAAGTATAAAGATGTTCTTGCTTATTCTATGAAGATTTAAAAGCTTTCCACCAAAGGAGATGCACATTTTATCCCTCTCAAGCACAGGATTAAGCCTTTTAAACGAAGCGAGAGCATATAATCCTAAAATAGCTGACACCATTTTTCAAGAAATACAGAAGTTATTGAAAGCCAAAATCATTTTTCCTATCCATCATTCAACATGGATTGCCAATATTGTGCCCGTTAGAAAGAAAAATGGTGAGATTCGTATCTGTGTTGACTTCAGGAATCTAAATCAAGCTTCCTTGAAAGATAATTATCCCTTACCTATGATGGATCAGGTCTTGCAAGTAGTAACGGGATCCGAAATGTTGTCTATGCTTGATGGATTCTCAGGATATAACCAGGTAGAAGTTAATACCACAGACCAACACAAAACGGCTTTCACTACCCCTTGGGGTACCTTTGCTTACAAAAGGATGCCTTTTGGGCTCATCAATGCCGGTGCCACTTTTCAGAGGGCTATGGATTTGGCCTTTGGAAGTTTGAAAGGAAAGTGTATCGTCGTATACCTTGATGACTTGACTGTATTTTCTAAAACAAGGGCGGATCATTTCCAGCATCTAGAGACAGTTCTGCTAAGATGTAGAGAACATGGGATCTCTTTGAATCCTAAGAAATCTATTTTTTGTGTCACGGAGGGGAAATTATTGGGGCACGTTGTCTCCAAAGATGGTATAAAAATCGATCCTGAGCGAGTTCAAGCTATTCAGACAAATTCCTCTTCCAACCAGCAAAAAGGGAGTGCACTCTTTCTTTGGTAAGATCAACTTTTTGAGAAGGTTCATCCCTGATTTTGCAGAGCTAACTTTGAATATCTCCCAAATGATGAAAGGAAAACAAACGTTTGGTTGGTCTCCTGAAGGGAAAGAAGCCTTTGAAGGTATTAAAAGGGCCATTGCTAAAACTCTGTTTTAGCATGTCAGTTTCAAAAGATTTCATTATCTATTGCTACGCCACGGATAACACCTTGGCTGCTGTTTTGACTCAGGAAGATTCTAATGAGCACGAACTCCCAATTGCATTTATGAGCTATATTCTAAAAAATCATGAGTTAAAATACACCATAATGGAAAAACATGCTTTTGCAGTGGTTAAAGTATGTCAGCGAGTTTCGTTTTACATTCTTAACTCTCACTCCACGGTGTTGGTACCGGATCTGACTATCAAGTCAATTCTCACGCGGGAATTTGGATCGAGAGAGGAGGCTGGGTGGCCAAGGTTCAAGAATATGATATTGACATCAAACCAACCAAGCTCATCCATGGAAAAGGCACATGTGAACTCATCGTTGAAGGAGCTAGACATGAGTTCTTGGAGGATAAAGTTGGTCTTCCTACCATTACTGTTTCTTAGCTCGGTTGATGAATGGTATGCTTGATATCGCTCACTTTCTCACCTATGGAGAATGCTCCTCTCATTTGACTACCAAAGAGAGAGAGAGCCCGTTAAACTAAATCAACCCAATATGTGTTGTGGGAAAACGCCTTGTTTAAACGTGGGTTAGATGGAAGGTTTTGAAATGTGTGGACAAGGAGCAGCGATGAAGAAGCTACTCTCGGCTTTTCATGATCGAGCATGTGGAGGGCATTACTCATCAACTATCACTTTGCTCATAAAATACTTCGTGGAGGATATTCTTGGCCTACCTTGTTCGAGGATGCATCAAAATGGGTTGATAAATGTGAGGCTTGTCGGACTTTCGTGGGTAGACCCAACCCAAATTGGCCTCCTTGCCCCTTAAACCGATTGTGATCGAAGAACCTTTTCAGCAATGGGGTTTAGATTTCATTGGAACACTTAATCCCTCTTCTAGTGCTGGTCATACCCGTATTAACTACCACATTATTTCACCAAATGGGTAGAAGCCATTCCGGTAAAGTACTACTTGAAGTAGTATGCGGTTTTATCAAAAAACATCTTGATAAGGTATGGTGTGCCAAACAAGATTGTGACAGATAATGCTTCAAATTTTTCTTCAAGAGATGATGGATTTTTTTATGGATATGGCATCTCCTAGCTCACTCCTCAGATTACTATCCTCGGGAAATGGACAAGCGAGAATCAACAAATAAAAATCTGGTGGCCATAATAAGGAAATTAGTCATGAATCCCAATGGAGCTGGCACAAGAAACTCTATGATGCTCTTTGGGCAGATAGGATCACACCTAAGAGAGCCATTGGGATGTCTCCTTTTCAGGTAGTATATGGAGTGGAGGCCCAATTGCCAGTTACAGTGGAGCTTCCAGCTCTGCATTTAATGAAGGCCATTGAAGATACCAGTTTCAATGATTCTTTGGATAAGAGAATCATGTATCTTCACAAATTGAATGAGGATAGATTGGAAGTTGCTGATAGGATATCTGCTCACCAGCAGAAAGTAAAGTCTTATTTGATAAGAAAGCCGGGTTCGGGGATTTCAAAATTGGAGACAACTTTTTTTTGTGGGATAAAGGCATGAACCTCGTGGCGGCCATGGCAAGTTTGATTCCCTTTGGCTCGGACCTTTCAAGATCGGGCACTTCATTTGGTAAGAATTCTTTTTACCTTGATTATATGGATGGTTCTTCTCTCCCACTTCCTTATAGTGGGCAGTACACTGAAGCTGTTTAAGTCGTAGGTGATTAGGAGTCCTGTGTATATTCTGTATAGTGTGTGTCCTCCTTTCCTTCCCTTGTTTTTGTGTATTGTTTGCGGTGTTGTCTTCTGTATTGGTTTGCTTTTTTTGTTCCATGTGCCCATGGATAAGGTCTTGGTCTACTTCCCAGTTTGTCTAAATTCTTGCCTTGTCTCATTCTTTGAATTTATGCCAAGTCATCCCCGAGAAGGAGCAGTTTTTGTCCACTCAAAATTCCCACTTTTAAGAAGTTGAAAATTAAAATTTTGAGGTTAAGTGTCTTTTACATTGTCTGGTAATGTGAAAAGTCAAAAATTGGGAAAATCTACGTTTTTGGGTCATTTTGTGTGTTTTTGGGCTGTCGGACATTTTTGTCCGCGTGTCCCAGTTCATTTGGGCTCTCTGTTCCCGATCGGCGGTTTACCCAAAGTCCATTCTTTTTTTCGGGCCCGTCGGAACTTTTTGTCCCACATGTCCCAAGTTCACCCAGGACCCGTTGTTCCCTTTTCATCCGATTGGCCGAATCGCGTATTCCGTACTTTCATCCCACATGTCCCAAAGCATTTGTGCGTCTTTTCCCTTTTCGCCCGAATCGGCCGAATCGGCGTATTCACCGCGTACTTTCAGCTTTGTCCCAAAAAGCATTTCGTCTTCCCATCGCCCAAATCGAATGAACCAAGTGCCATTTTGTCGTCTTTTCCCAATCGCGAATCATTCCGTTTTTCCCTCTGTCCCAAATATCTTGCTTTTCAATTTGGTAGATATGTATTTAATGCACATTTATTTTAATGCCTTTCTCTCTCTCTAAATATCTTGCTATAAATGAACTACCCCTATGCGTTTTTGCACACTTTGCTTTCATCTTATCTATTGCTCGAACCCTTACTGACCAAAATTTCTGCGCGCGTATCCATTTCCCTTGCGATTCCATCCCAAGTCTAGCTTGCAGCTTTGCTCTCCGAGTTACTATCAACATGAAGATCAAATTCCAGGGGCAGGAACAAGTTTCACCACTCGAGTCTGCCGTTCCCGATATCGGGGACGGTGAAGTTCGCCACCTTGATTTTGGGGATTTTGGGGCAAGGATGACGAGATGAACCCTTGACTATAGCACGAGATGATTCATGACGGTGGCTTGGCATTCGCGGTGGCTTCCCAATTTCAATACAATGTGCGGAGACCACGTACTCACTTGCGGAGCTCATTTCGATCCCGACTCAAGCGAACTAACGAACGTGCATGGAGAACTCATTGCCAAGTTAGATGCCACTTGCCACACATCAGTCCCACGTGGCAGAGACATAGCAGAGGCATTGAAGAGATTCAGACAACGGATCCTTAAATCAGTGGGTCCCTCCCAATCTTGAACGCTTGTCTTCTTCTCCTGATTCTTCTCCTTCTTCTCTTCTTCATCATGAATTTATTGTATTTAGTTGGGGTATTGCGATTTGCAGCCCTTTAACTAATCATTAGTTAAAAGAAGTAGTTACTGGGAGTAACTAATTTGTAAACTATATAATGGCCTCTCCTCGCCATTTTGAAAAAGGAAGAACTTGGCTTATTTCTGAAAGTGTAAATAAATCTTAAAGAAATCAATACAGAAGGATTTTTCATTCTTTGTCTATCTGGTTTCCTTTATTCCTAAGCTATTCATTTAATCTTGTTAGATCATTTATACGTATTATCTTTGAGAAGCTTTGTATTCTTGCGATGTTATTTACTGAGAACTTTGTGTCTTTTCAAATTTCATCTTATTAATGTGATCTGAATGATCTTATTCCAATTCGCTGTACCCTCGCATGCATAAGGAATTACTCTGTCATCTATAATTCTGAATGGTGCCTTTCTGCTCGTTCTTTCATTTTCATTCCTCAGTCCTTTTGTGATTGATGATCCTTATAGAAAACACTTTCATAATATCCAAGTTCCACAAGAAAATCATGCTTTGTATATGTGTAAATAGGTTCGTTTCTGAATAAGGGAACCTCTCCCATTAAAGAGGAGGGACTTCTTGTCCCCCATTGTTGTTGCTCTTCTTGAAGACAATTCTTTTAATTTGTGGTTATTATTATTATTTGGATGATTAACCATGTTAGGAAGTTGGAATTTCTCATTTTCTATAAGACCATTCTGTAGTGGTACAATTAATTTTAGGTTATTGGATTAACCATGTTAGAAGTTGAACTTTGATCAAACCATTTGGGCGTTTTTTGAAAGTTTGTGCATTATTGTTGTTATTTTTTTATCCCCCAAAGCTTTGGTTAAGAAGGATAAGTCCTCCATTTAAACCATAGGTCATACAACCCATATCTATCATTGTTTCGTGGTCAATTTTTAAACATGCTCTCTAAATATTCATTATAAAACTTGTATGGGAACTTATACACATCTTCCCTAGTTTCCCTATTGAGGGCGTGAAGGAAAATATCACATAGTTCCCTTTGATCCATGTTTGGGGTGCTGATGGAGGAGTATAGCACTTGTCGCCATCTCGTGATAAAATGTGTAGAAAACTCATTGGGTTATTTTTAATATCAAGAAAACCCTTAATACCAATCTTTACTAGTTTTCTAATATTTAAAGCCTTAACGAACTCAACTATAATCTTCCTAAATGAGTGTATAAAGCATTAGAGAAATTTGTAATAGAAATCAAGTAATTTTCCTTTAGGATCTTTGGAAAATACTCTTTGCCCATCCCATGGAGTAGTTCATGAATTGTAATGGCGTATACCTTTATATGAGTATCGAGAATCTCCTTCACCCTTATATTTTGGTAATTCGGAGAGAGGAAGATGAATAAATGACAAAAAAGTAGAGATAGATTCAACAGAATAAACACATAAATCTGACATAAGAAAGATTAAATGCTCATAACACACATATTCAACACAAAGTCTTAATATTTGTATTAATGTTTTCTTCTATTACAAAAAGCTCAAAGTCTTTTCTTCTTACTTCTATTTTTCATCTAAAAAGTATCCACCCTTGAATACACAAGTATCCAAGTATATATAGAAGAAGGAGAAGAGAGAAGGAAAAAAGCAACCAACAACTAATTACAAAATATCTACAAAATATCTAAAAGTCAATGTTGACTTTGGACAACTTGGTGGATGACAACATCCCATGGTGCAACATGGATGAGGTCATCATTTGTACCAACATACTCTTAGATATTTACAAAAAGGAAGCCAAGAGGAAGAAAGCTATTCATCATCGTCTCATGGCTGGAAGGGGGTATCTTGCTTTTGTTGTTCGGGAGAGGTGATGTGGAACTGAGTCTGATATTCCATGAATTTACTGATCATTGGCTGAAGTTGATCTGGGCAGGACCCTTCGTATGATCACCGATGACCTCACAAGTCTCCCGCTCATCTCTGAGTTTTTCAGGGAGTTTGAAATATTCATTTCCTGCCTCCATCAGGAACCCCACAAAATCACGGCAAGCCAGAAGGTTGTTGATGCATTCGGTGTCGAAAGTGGCTTCTGGCCCTAACCCTTGCGAGAGCGATCTCCTTAAAGATCCGGATAGTTTCATCTACCTTCCTCAAGGTGAAAGAAGGAGTAAGCAAGCCTGGAGACATTCTCAGAACAATTTGCTCCATTTGATGCATTGCATCCAGGGCTTCCTCCTTGACTTTGTCAATCTTTTCCAGGATGAACTCCATCTGATCGACCCGGTAATCCAACGCAGCAAGGATCTTGCTGGGTACCCTGGGGTGATTGAAAATGCCAATTTCACTAGATCATCGACTGAGCAGTCGAGCATTTTCTGGAATGTCTCGTGTTGCAACCTTGCATGGTCCAACTCTTCGGAGATAGGTCCTGCGATCACCTGGAGATCTTTGTTCACCCGACTGATATTCTGATATAATTCGGTGAACTTGACTATTACCTCCTCATTGTCTTTGAGGATTTGATCTCTCCAGGTGGAAACTACCATACCTTGTTCACCAATTTTGGCGTACTCGTTTATCTTATCCTGGCTTAGGACCTCAGGAGTTTCAGTGGCAGTTGTAGGAGGTGCACTGCCCATTTTCTGTAGGGCGTGGAGAAGATGTTTGTTTTGTTCTTTTAGTAACCTCTTCTCCTCCTTTGCTTCTTGAAGTTTCTTGCAAAGGGCATCCACCATGCAGATAGGGCCTCTCCTTGAAGACTTTCAGAAGACGTTCCCATTGTGACTTGGGTCACTGTATAATCTATCGGAGACAGATCCTTTTTACCCTTTGAAGGATCGGGATATGTACGATCTCCATTACTCTTTCTCCCGATGCACTCTAAGAGAAGCGGGTTATAGGCTTTTGCTTCTTAGCCCCCTTTGTTGGGATGACGGAGAAGTCCATCGGTGCGATAGGGACTTTCCTCTTTTGTTGGCTCAGATGTTGGGAGATCCATGCTGGACTTAAGGGAATGGGACCAGAGGTAGAAGAGGGCAGCTGCAGTGGATGAGGGAAATGGGTAGAGACACTTGGTGGTGGCATCGAGAGGAGGCCGAAAGTGCTCACGGGAGGAAGGGATCTGCGGGGAGGTAGACATGGGAATGGAAGGGAGCTGAGAGATGAGAGAAGAAATGGTGGGGGACAGCTCCGCGAGAGAGAGAGAAGATGGATGACGAGGAAGGGGAGCAGTAGAAGATGGGGGAGAGGATACGACCAAAGGAATGGTCACTTGAGTCACGCGAGGAGGAGGAGGAGAGGGAGAAGGGATAGAAGGGACCTCGGTAGTTGTAGTAGTGGCGACACCCTGAGTGGATGTGCCCATCGGAACACCTTCCGCCACTTCTTCTTTCTCTAGGGATACCAGACTTACAACTGTTCTTGTGCAGTGGAAGGAGGAATTTCAGGAGCTCCTTCTTGAGCAGAGCTTGATTCACCCTCTTTATCCTTGCCTTTGACCTTTGGCAGATGCTTTGGCCTGACAGGTGCGTTGCCCAATGGGGATGTAGTGAAATCTACCCCAAGGTAGATAAGGCCATTCATTACGCACCGGTGTTACTGTCCTCATGATGTGTCTCCTTGACCCTTTCTTGATGGTGTGGGGTGCTTTTGTTCTGTCGATTGCGAAAAAATGGCGATTGTCCCCATCGTGTCCGGAGATACACACGATCAACTTCTTGATCGGTAGTTTGATAACCCTTTGGAACAATGGCCACACCGTATTGAATAATCTCTGCCAAAGCCAAGCGGGAGTGGTCCTTCCTTCTAAGTTCGACCTCATGATACAGGTCGATATAGATGTCCTCGATCTGTGGAATGTGGATTGGATCGAGTTTTTCCTTGGGAAGGCAATTCCTTGGATCAAAAGTGGGCCTCGCCGAGGAAGTTGTGCTTTAGATTGAGCAGTTCTAGCTCTGCAAACATTTCCCGGGCTTTGTGGTGAGAAATGCAGGTGTATCTACCCACTGTAAGGGGGAAAGGAGTTCCACCCTTCTTTCTCTTCAAACATTTCTCATGGTAGGTTATGAGCTATCTGGACAGCTCTCAACAGGATCAACTTGGGGCCGGCATATCTCGGCAATTTGGTGGGCTCCCCCAAGAAGTTGGCCACTCTGAGATAGGTGAAGGTGGGGAATTGGGTAAATAGTGCCCCCACTTCTCGTTCATTTGTGACTATGCTCTTGGTCATCCGACCATGAGTCATATTTGGCCTCAAAAGGTAGATGATGCCATAGAAGAAAGCATCGTTGATCTTAGTAAACTATGGGATGTTGTTCTCCAGCTTCAGCTCCAGGTAGTATTCATATATTTTTACCTAGGGCCAAACCCCACATCGGCTCAGTCTTTGGATAATCCCTCTCCGAGGCTGCAGTGTAGACTACGTAGGAGTTCATGTAGAACCTCCCCGTTGTGGTGAGTTGTTGGAGCTGCTCGGATATGGTGCTTGCTTATGATCTCTGCCCACTCAAAGCGTTGATCTGGCACATTCTTGTTCATAGTTTCAAGGTACCTGAGCATCCATTTGTGAAAGTAATGGGCATCAGAAAGCCCAAAAACTCTACTTAGGAATGTGATGGTGTCGCTCAATTCCTCGGAGAAGTCACTGCGGTGAATAACCTGTGGCCATCTGGTTATTACCTTCTTGTTTTTCAAGTACACTTCATTCATCATTGCATGCACTTGTCTTCATTATCCTCCCATGCCTTGGTGCGTCCTCTTGGCTTACTGACCCTGACAAAGTGTCGGTGGTGAGGATGCCTAGCATGATTTTGAAGTGTCGGGCAGTGAGGTTGATTATGACCTCGCCCTTTTCATTTTCGACACACCTTGTGTCTTTGTTGTAACAACGGGCCACTACCATCATAAATTCATTGTTTACTTTGCACTTGTGGGATCCCCCAAAAAATGCGTCCACTTTGCCCACCAGCTTGTCCATCCAAGGACTTCCTGTGACTCTCCTGGTTCTGGCCCAGAAATCCTCCATGTCGATGTGACCGAGTTCGAGTCTCTTATGTCCAGGTCACATTCTACCTGGGACTCGGGCATTCTGACCCTCTGGTATTTATACTTCATCTCTTCTTTCGTAAGCTTAGCCTTACCCTTTGACTTGGTTGGCTTCTTGCTTGATGTAGACATATATGGATCTGAGTTCAGTTGTTGATCTGCAAGAAGAAGAAGAGAAGTCCAACGCCAAAGAGCCATATTAGCTGTCAGATCTTCCATTAAAGCACTACAGAATGAGGAGTTAGCAATTTTAAGGCCTCAGGGCGCGGGCGCAGGAACTGCAGGCTGCAGAGTTAATAGAATGGCACATTGAATCAGAGTGTTACAAGGAACAAATCAGCGCCAAAGGGCGCAGGGCGCAGGATTTTGCATATGACATTATTGTTATTGTAAACGGGGATGCGCCTGTGCCGTTTATGTAGTTTTATACTTGGCACAAATAATTTTGGTGTTGCATAGGGGCAGGGTGCGCCTGGCGCATGCAAGTATTTGACATGCAACATGGAAGTTTGGTGCGCCAAAGGGCGCAGGTTTATTGCGTGTAGCACTAACTTTAGGTGCGCAAAAGGGGACTTTGGCGCGGCGCGGGGAAACTTGCATGGCATTTGTTGTTGTAAGTGGGGATGCGCCTGCGCCGTTTAGGATTTACTTGGTTTATACATGGCGCAGGGAGCTTATGTGTTGTTCAAGTCAAGTGGCACCTTAGGTGCGCTGTGTGTTTTGTATGCAAGAGGTGGCGATTGCGCCAAGGGAAAAATGCAGCCCGGAAACAATTTTTCAAGTTTTCTTTTCTCTGATGGATTTGTGATCCTTTAGGCTTTCTTGACATTGATTTAGATGAAGGGGGAACACAACAAAGAGGTTTGGATTTGTTTTTAGGCAGAGCCCTCTTGGCCAGCAGATCTGGAAAGAGGATGGAAACGGCTTGGGAAGAGAGATTTGCAAGAATGGTAGGGGGGTTTAAGCCTTTCTGATTCATTCAATCCTCCACACAAACAAGCAAAACAAAAAAACACAAGAGGGATGAGGACCACTTACCCGGAAATATAGAAAGTGAGAGACGAAGCGGGGTCCACGAACGTGATACGAGGAGGACGGGCGTGCTGACAGGTGCAGAGGAATAAAGTTTATCACGTGTTTTCAATTGTGAAAGTGACAGGGTGGGTGCGCCTATATATAGGCAAAGGTGCAATAAATGTGCCAACCACTTTTTCAAGGGCGCACCAAAACATGTGTCGACACGTAAAACTTTGCGCCCTTTGGCGCGGATAAATGCGTGTCAACACGGAAATATTTGCCCTTTGGCACAAATTTACTACTGTCAACACTTCATTTTGAGCGCCTTGGCACCAAACATGGCGCAACAATTTAGTTGTTAACATGAAGGTGCATGCGCCTTGGCGCATGCAAGAAAGGTGCATCACGGGAAGGTGCAACAATTGATGTGTCGACACATCAAAGGGTGCACCAAAGGAAATGAAGGGGGCACAAATTTAGTCTGTGTTACACAGATAAAAGGTGCGCCCAGCCAAAAAAGGACCAAAATGACTAAGTTCGGAGAACTAGATTTCCCGAAAAGGGATTTTGTAACATTCGAATGCTAGAGGGGTCCCTGACGAGGGACCAGGACAAAATTTTGGTATGGTTACCTGTAAAATTTCCCTTGTCAATTTTACGGGATAACAACTGGCTCTTTCTGGGGACTATCTTTGAGCGAAGCTCAAGGGTAGAGAACCCCAGATCAACATGTGCCTATCCATTGGGCAAAGAGGGTCAAAAAAGGGCGATGAAAAAAAGGCGAGACGATGAAAAAAACACACACACAAACACACAACATAAAAGCAAAATGCTATAAAGAAGAGAGCAAGCTCTACTTCCTGAATATTTTGAGATGTCTGCCCACTATAGGGAAGCGGGAGATCAGTTCCATCTAGATACGAGAGATAGAAGCTATTCTCTCCATTGAGCTACTTGATCTTGAAAGGCCCTCTCCATAGAGAATCAAATTTCCCATGCATGCCCTTTGGCTCTCTTCGTTTGTCCCACAAAAGGATGAGATCTCCCACTTGGAAATCTCTTTGCTTAGCCTTTTATCAAACAATCTCTTAACTTGATTCTGATGTTCGGTGATCCTGTCGACCACTCTTACTCTTTTTTTCTTGAGCTCTGACGTAGATACATGATCCTCTTTTGAGGAATTTTGGAAAGTCTCATCTTGATTGCTCGTGCCAAGCGCGAGCGGGGAGTTCTGCGAGAAATGGGAAGTTCGGTCGATCCCATATAACACTTGAAAAGGTGACATACTAGAGACCTCTTGGGAGTAATGCGGTCCACCCACAAAGCGTCGTCTGATGACTTGTGCCACGTCCGCTGACTCTCATCAACTAGCTTCCGTATGATGGTCACTAAGTTTTATTCTTTGGATTCTACTGACCATTTCCACAGGGGTAATAATCGGGCGTGGGCCAAGATTATCCGTGTTCATAGCAAAAAACCAACAACTTCTCGTGAGGAGAAGTTGGAAGCGTTATCAACAACAATCTTGTTTGGAATGCACACAAACTCAATGATATTTCTCTTTGATGAAACTGCAAACAACCTCGGAAGTGGCATGCTTGACAGGTATGGCCTCCACCCATTTGGTGAAGTAATCTATTGTTGTCAGGACATAACTATGCCCGACACTTGATTGGGGATGGAGTGCTCCGATAAAGTCGATTCCCCACTATCTGAATGGTTCATCAATAATGACCGGCCTGAGGGGAAAAGCAGCCAATTTTGGCTTGCCAACAAATTGTTGGCAGAGCTCACACTTTGCTACCCAGGTGGCTGTATCCTGGAACAACGTCGGCCAATAGTACCTAGCCGAATGATCTTGTGTGCCATCACGGAAGAGGAGAAGTGACCACCACAGGCTGAATCATGAAAACTCTCAAGTAACTTTACTGTTGTGGCTTGTCAACACATCGCAAGAAGATGCCATCTATTCCACGTTTGTATAAACAGTCATCCCAGATGACATATCTGGCCACTCTGAGCTTTATAGCATGTTTCTCCTTTGAAGTTAGATGAGCTGGACACTCACCATAAGTGAGAAAGAAAGTGATATCAGAATACCATTCGTCGTTGGTGGCGACAAATAGAACCATGGGTAGAGAATCGGCTTTCTCCAGCTGGCTTTGTGCTCCCTTGGTGCAATCATCCTTTTCCTCAGGGTCTTCTGAATCTCGGTTTTCAGCCATGAGCTGACATAGGCCCTTGCCTCTTACCAGCTTGGTTGGTTTTATATCTAGATCATACTCTTGGACTTTTGCAATCCAATTTCCTCGCAAACTCCCTAACTCCTGTTGAGTTAGGATTGACTTACTTGCCGTGTCAGGGACCAGTACCATTGTGTGAGAATTTAGAATGTAATACCTGAAGTTCTTGACTTGCTTTGACAATGGCGAAGGCATGCTTTTCCAACTGAGACATCTTTAATTCATGAGGCTTGAGAGGAGAGCTCATGAATGCAATCGGGGATTCAACATCTTCAGAATTCTTTTGCATTAAGATAGCCGATACTGGTATGCTCGGATGCATAGCTATACATGATAAAATCCTTGGAGAAATCGGGACATACCAGGACTGGTGCGTGAGCGACGGAGGCTTTTATATCTTGAATGACTTCTTTCCTTCTTCGCTCCACCGGAAAGTTGGTGATCCTTTCATCATGTTTGATATGTGGCGAGTCTTTTCAGCAAAGTCGGGAACAAAGCGCCTGAGAAAATTCACCTTCGAAGAAAGAGTGAATGCCGGTCTTGCTTGTAGGTAAAGTAAGGCTCTGAATAGCCTTAACCCTTTTGGCATCTATCTTCATCCCTTCCTTGCTAACAACATGTCCCAACAACTTTCCTTCTGTGACTCCGAAAATAGACTTTTTGGATTTAGGGAGATCCCATGTTCCGGCATCTAATCAATACTTGCTCCAAATGATCACAATGATCATTTCACTTTGTTTAGAGAACACAGTTAAGTCATCCAAGTAGACTACGATGACTTTTCCCATCATACCTTTGAATGCAAAGTCCATGGCCCGCTGAAAAGTGGCACCGGCATTGGTCAGACCAAAAGGCATCTGCTTTATAAGCGAATGTACCCCAAGGGGTAGTGAATGTTGTTTTGAATTGGTCTTGGGTGAGACTTCAATCTGATTGTAGCTTGAAAAACCATCAAGCATGGACAACATTTCGATCCGATTCTTCTTGCTTGAACACGATCCATTATGGGAAGGGGGTAGTTGTCCTTCAAGGAGGCTTGATTCAAGTTACGAAAATCTACGCATATGCGTATCTCACCATTCTTCTTGCGTACTGGCACAATGTTTGCCCCAGGTACTGTGATGGATAGGAAAAATGATCCTTGCATCCAACATTTTCTAAATTTCAGCCTGGATAGTACCTGAGATCTTAGGATTGTAGTGCCTCTGTTTCTGGTGAAAGGGTTTGACATCTTCTTTCAATGGGATGTCATGTTGGACGTCTTTTGGCTTGAAAGACTTTAGATCGGCATAGGACCATGCCAATACATCCATGTATTTCTTCAGCAATTTGATGAATTTCCACTTCTCTTCGGGTGTGCAACATTTTCCAATGTTCACAAACTGCGGATGTTCTACCGAACCTAAATTGACCGGTTCGGTTTCTGGGGAGGAGTTAGGATCATCTCACCTTTTCTTCTTGACAAAATGATCGTGCTGTCGAAAAATGCTCTAGAGAAACCAGGCCTTTTGGAATTTTATTTCCTTTGAGCTGACATATGCCATCACTTCCTTGCATTTCTTCATCTTGATCAGTAACAGACTCACGGCATGCGAAGTGGATCCTTCAAAATGAAGCTCACTAAAATTTTCCACCTTTTCCAGAAAGGCAATAAGTTGATTGTCATCGTTGAATACCTGCCAGTGCTGAGAATTGTCCGGCACGCTTGGGTGGAAAACCACCTCAATGGTATATGTGTCTGTTTTCAAACCTGGGTGAGGGAGCATGAGGGATGCTGAGATGGCTAATGAGTCGGCCATGTCATTCTGAGCTCTCGGAATGGATTTTATTGAAAAAGCATCAAACTCCTCGATGTTGTCCCATACCGCGTTGCGGTAATGTCTGAGCCTTTCATTCTTCACTTGGTATATCCTTTTAACTTGATTTACGACCAGCTCTACATCACCCTGTACTTTCAGATTCTTGATTCCTCTTTCCCTTGCGGCTTGCATGCCAAGTAGCAAAGATTCATACTCAGCAGTATTATTCATGTTGAAAAACTACAACTTGAAAGAGAGAGGGATAATCTCCTCCTCGGGAGATATTAGCACGGCTCCAGCGCCGCACCCACTAGTCGTGCGCAACTGCCATCAAACTGTAATGTCCAGATCTTGTTAAGATCCTCTGCTTGGATGAGGACATCCATTTTGTCAGACTCAGTAGACAAGAAATAGTTTCCCATCCCTGATGATTCGAAGAGAATTTGGGCTTTGGGGTCATCGGAGTTAGTAACCAAGTACTTCTTTTGTGATTCCGGCTCCAACGTTTGCATTATACCTTTGACGGGATTCTAGCCTTAGACCAGTCCATATGAATCTCTCCACCAACCTCACTACAAAAACTCCTTCCTAATAGAATTCCATATCTTTGCTTGAGAATATATCAACAGGACGGTCATCTTTACTCTTTTCTCTGGGAACACCCATGAAATGCAAAAATTACGCGTCTTTGATTTGACCGATCAACGGAACCTGCTTGGTTTCCAAGGAATAACATCTGCCAAAAGGCTTGGTAAGGGTGAGGCCCAGGGCATGGGTGACCTTTGCTGGCATGACGTTATCGGAAGCCCCGGAATCAATTATGCAGTTGCTTAGTTTGTGGCCATTGATTAGGAGGGAGAGATAGAAAGGTTCTATCTTTCACGCACAGATGTCGAGGCAACATTTATGCGAGATGCAGAAGGAGTAGAAAGGATTCCTTTTGGGGAAACCTGAGTAGTTATGATAGCTTGGCTTTGGATGTATTCGGTCAACCTTACAAGCTGCTCGGGATTTGACTGAAGATATTCGGCTTCAGACATTTGGATCTTGGTCTTTTTAGCGTGATCGATTATGTCAAACGCGGCCAAGGGTTGCGTTGATGAAGGAATGAGTCCCTCATTTCACGATGGTAGGGTAGGATTACCGGTCTTGATAGGAATATGTGAGGACTGATTCGGAGGGGAGATAGGGGAAAAATATCTTTTTGAAAAAGACTTAATAACAGGTTGAGCAGGAAGGGGACTACCTCGTTTAGCGATGGTTGGAGGCGTGTGTGACACGGCCTTCTCTTTCTATATTGGCAGCCACTTCTGCTTCTTTTCCTTGCGAGCGGGTAAAAACAACATATGACTACCCTTGCATATCCTTGGGTACCCTCTTCTTCATCAGATTCTTCCTCATCAAATTCCATATACCCGATAGTAGAGTCGCCAGTCGGTTCACCGACATCTTGATCATCTTCACCTGGTGATGAAGGTTCTTCATAATTTTGCTCCTCTTCTTCGATTTCGGCTAAAGCATTGACCGGAGGGGCCTCGAGCGCCAACCGTGGAGCAGCTGCAGGTAGGCGCGGCCTTTGTGAGATGTTGTTAGAAGTAAAATTCCTCCGTGGGATATCCCGGTATGAAGAGTCTAGGAGAAGACTGAGCTAGCTTTTTTTAATGCGAGCAAGTCATTTGCCATCTTTTGAAATGCCGGATCGGATGAAGTGGCGGGAGAAGGAGCTGAAACTTTTGGCTTGGATGGCTCTCACTTTAATTCACCAGATATTAGCAAGTTATCTTCATTCGTATGGCAGCAGCTTGGCGAGAACCAAAGTAGTGACCTGTTCTTGTAAGAGTAAGAAACTTACTTTTGAGCTCATGGCGTTCACGAAGAAACATTTCTGATTTTCTGGCGTTGGCAGCATGGTAGGTGGAACCGGTTGATTAGTGAATTGAAACGGGTGATGAAATCACGCATGGTTTCATTGACCTCCTTCTTCAGGTGAGTGATCTTGGATAGTAATGCGAATGCGCATCCTCTGAAGGCTTATATCTTTCTTCGAATGCAGTTCGTAAGGTGGCCCAACTAGTAATAGATCCGGCCGGCAAATGCTGAAACCATTCCGCTTTGGTCCTTGCAAGGTTTCTAGAAAAAGGTGAACTGACACATCTTCATGGGTCACATCCAGGATACTGCATGACATGATGAATGCGGATATGTGTGAATCCATGCTTTGGTTTCCGCTACCATCAAATTTAGGAAAATTCTTTCGGTTTCCGTGAGGGAGCGCATGAACAGGGTGTGGCAAAGCGAGTGGGCCCATAGCATTTCCCCATGGCACTGCCATTTGGATGGCTGGAAAAAGGATGCGAGCTGGAAGCACAGTTCCACTAAGCAGCAAAGCACTGCAAAGAGATGAGGATATTCCTTGTGAGAGATGCTTCCTTCGTGGAGGTGAGACACTCTGGATGACCGGTTAGCTGAACTTAGCGATGGGAAGCGTGCTCGGTGTAACACTGAAGTTGTGCCTTTGAAGTAGATCAAAAGTAGGATCGATTACTCCACGAGCTCTTCTGCTACGAGTGAATGGTTCACCCGCCAGTGTACCTTCCAGATCTGTAATATTTTGGAGCAAATCCTAAAAACTCTTTTTGGTTGTACTTGCTGATTTTCAGAATTTTTTGACAAAAATCAGCAGCATGTACTTTTCTAAATATTTAATTTTATCCCTCTTTTGAAAACCGATTGCGGTTTAATGACAAATGTTAATGAGGATAAAATAACGGCCAACTTAGTAGGCTGATTTTCAGATCTTAGAGTTGACTTTTGGCAAGGGTTTGAAATTTTGCAAAATAGTCAAAAACTCAGATCTACGGAAAAATACGAGGTTTTTGTAAAAACTCAGTGAACTAAAGATCTCTAACTAGTCCCGATCTATGGATCCTGAAGAAAATTTTCAGTTTGGATCACTTTTGCAAAAATTTGGATTTTGAACAAAAGTTAAAATTTGCAAACAGGTAGTGATTTTTGATTTTTATTGATTTTCTAACATACCACTATCATAGATCTTGTAGATCTGTTCGATCCCCAGTAGAGTCGCCAAAAAATGTTGGTCAAAAATCTGTCGGGTGGACAGATCTATGGATAGACAGAGCCAACAGTGTGCAGGGCATAGCCCCTCTTTGAGTCAGCAAAGTGAAACTGGTTTATTGCTATTCTACCAGCAGGAATCATGCAAGTCTCACAATATTCTACCTTCGGGGGTTGGGATCTCATCCCAGTAGAGGTATTTCCAACTGTGAAAAGAAGGGAAAGAAATGAGGTGGGGAGATAGAATAGATCTGAAGGGAGAAAAGAAATGAATTCCAAAGCAGAAAGGTCAGAGGGTCTATGTTTTGGGCTGGTAGTAAACAGAGCCGAACCTACTTGCATAGATGAACAAAGCAATACTGATGAATAAATGACAAAAAAGTAGAGATAGATTCAACAGAATAAACACATAAATCTGACATAAGAAAGATTAAAATGCTCATAACACACATATTCAACACAAAGTCTTAATATTTGTATTAATGTTTTCTTCTGTTACAAAAAGCTCAAAGTCTTTTCTTCTTACTTCTATTTTTCATCTAAAAGTATCCACCCCTTGAATACAACAAGTATCCAAGTATATATAGAAGAAGGAGAAGAAGAGAAGGCAAAAAGGAAACCAACTAATTACAAAATATCTACAAAATATCTAAAAGTCAATGTTGACTTTGGACAACTTGGTGGATGACAACATCCCATGGTGCAACATGGATGAGGTCATCATTTGTACCAACATACTCTTAGATATTTACAAAAAGGAAGCCAAGAGGAAGAAAGCTATTCATCATCGTCTCGCGATGGTGGAAGGGGGTATCTTGCTTTTGTTGTTCGGGAGAGGTGATGTGGAACTGAGTCTGATATTCCATGAATTTACTGATCATTGGCTGAAGTTGATCCTGGGCAGGACCCTTCGTATGATCGCCGATGACCTCACAAGTCTCCCACTCATCTCTGAGTTTTTCAGGGAGTTTGAAATATTCATTTCCTACCTCCATCAGGAACCCCACAAAATCACGGCAAGCCAGAAGGTTGTTGATGCATTCGGTGTCGAAAGTGGCTTCTAGCCCTAACCCTTGCGAGATGATCTCCTTAAAGATCCGAGATAGTTTCATCTTGCCTTCCTCAAGGTGAAAGAAGGAGTAAGCAAGCCTAGAGACATTCTCAGAACAATTTGCTCCATTTGATGCATTGCATCCAGGGCTTCCTCCTTGACTTTGTCAATCTTTTCCAGGATGAACTCCATCTGATCGACCCGGTAATCCAACACAGCAAGGATCTTGCTGGGTACCCTGGGGTGATTGAAAATGCCAATTTCACTAGATCGTCGGTGACGAGTCGAGCATTTTTGGAATGTCTCGTGTTGCATTGCACCTTGCATGGTCCAACTCTTGGAGATAGGTCTGCGATCACTGAGATCTTTGTTCACCCGACTGATATTTTGATATAATTCGGTGAACTTGACTATTACCTCCTCGTTGTCTTTGAGGATTTGATCTCTCCAGGTGGAAACTGCCATACCTTGTTCACCAATTTTGGCGTACTCATTTATCTTATCCTGGCTTAGGACCTCAGGAGTTTCGGTGGCAGTTGTAGGAGGTGCATTGCCCATTTTCTACAGGGCGTGGAGAAGATGTTTGTTTTGTTCTTTTAGTAACCTCTTCTCCTCCTTTGCTTCTTGAAGTTTCTTGCAAAGGGCATCCACCGCAGATAGGGCCTCTCCTTGAAGACTTTCAGAAGATGTTCCCATTGTGACTTGGGTCACTGTATAATCTGTCGGAGACAGATCCTTTTTACCCTTTGAAGGATCGGGATATGCGATCTCCATTACTCTTTCTCCCGATGCACTCTGAGAGAAGCGGGTTATAGGCTTTTTCTTCTTAGCCCCCTTTGTTGGGATGACGGAGAAGTCCATCGGTGCGATAGGGACTTTCCTCTTTTGTTGGCTCAGATCTTTGGGAGATCCATGCTTGGACTTAAGGGAGCATGGGACCGAGAGGTAGAAGAGGAGCAGCAGCTGCGTGGATGAGGGGAAATGGGTAGAGACACTTGGTGGTGGCATCGAGAGGGAGGCCGAGAAAGTGCTCACGGGAGGAAGGGATACTGCAGGGGAGGTAGACATGGGAATGGAAGGGAGCTGAGAGATGAGAGAAGAAATGGTGGGGGACAGCTCCGCGAGAGAAGAGAAGATGGATGACGAGGAAGGGGGAATAGTAGAAGATGGGGGAGAGGATACGACCAAAGGAATGGTCACTTGGGTCACGTGAGGAGGAGGAGGAGGAGAGGGAGAAGGGATAGAAGGGACCTCAGCGGTTGTAGTAGTGGTGACACCCTGAGTGGATGTGCCCATCGGAACACCTTCCACCGCTTCTTTCTCTGGGGATACCAGACTTACAACTGTTCTTGTGCAGCGGAAGGAGGACTTTCGGGCTCCTTCTTGAGCAGAGCTTGATTCACCCTCTTTATCCTTGCCTTTGACCTTTGGCAGATGCTTTGGCCTGACAGGTGCGTTGCCCAATGGGGATGTAGTGAAATCTACCCCGAGGTAGATAAGGCCATTCATTCTGCACCAGTGTTCTGTCCTCCTCAATGTCTCCTTGACCCTTTCTTCAATGGTCTAGGGTGCTTTTGTTCTATCGATTGCAGCAAATGGCCAATTGTCCCCATCTGTGTCCAGATACACCTGATCAACTTCTTGATCGGTAGTTTGATAACCCTTTGGAACAATGGCCACGCCGTATTGAATAATCTCTGCCAAGGCCAAGCGGGAGTGGTCCTTCCTTCTAAGTTCGACCTCATGATACAGGTCGATATAGATGTCCTCGATCTGTGGAATGTGGATTGGATCGAGTTTTTCCTTGGGAAGGCAATTCCTTGGATCAAAAGTGGGCCTCGCCGGGAAGTTGTGCTTTAGATTGAGCAGTTCTAGCTCTGCAAACATTTCCCGGGCTTTGTGGTGAGAAATGCAGGTGTATCACCCCCATAAGGGGAAAGGAGTTCCACCCTTCTTTCTCTTCAAACATTTCTCATGGTAGGTTATGAGCTATCTGGATAGCTCCAACAGGATCAACTTGGGGCCAGCATATCTCGGCAATTTGGTGGGCTCCCCCAAGAAGTTGGCTGCTCTGAGATAGGTGAAGGTGGGGAATTGGGTAAATAGTGCCCCCACTTCTCTCGTTCACTTGTGACTATGCTCTTGGTCATCTGACCATGAGTCATATTTGGCCTCAAAAGGTAGATGATGCCATAGAAGAAAGCATCGTTGATCTTAGTAAACTGCGGGATGTTGTTCTCCAGCTTCAGCTCTGGGTAGTATTCATATATTTTTACCCAGGCCAAACCCCACATCGGCTCGTCTTTGGATAATCCCTCTCCGAGGCTGCAGCGTAGACTACGTAGGAGTTCATGTAGAACCTCCCGTTGTGGTGAGTTGTTGGAGCTTGCTCGGATATGGTGTTGCTTATGATCTCCACCCACTCAAAGCGTTGATCTGGCACATTCTTGTTCATAGTTTCAAGGTACCTAAGCATCCATTTGTGAAAGTAATGGGCATCAGAAAGCCCAAAAACTCTACTTAGGAATGTGATGGTGTCGCTCAATTCCTCGGAGAAGTCACTGCGGTGAATAACCTGTGGCCATCTGGTTATTACCTTCTTGTTTTTCAAGTACACTTCATTCATCAGCTTGCATGCACTTGTCTTCATTATCCTCCCATGCCTTGGTGCAGTCCTCTTGGCTTACAGCCACAAAGTGTCGGTGGTGAGGGATGCCTAGCATGATTTCAAAGTGTTGGGCGGTGAGGTTGATTATGACCTCGCCCTTTTCATTTTCGACACACCTTGTGTCTTTGTTGTAACAACGGGCCACTACCATCATAAATTCATTGTTTACTACACTGATGGGGATCCCCCAGCAAAATGCAGTCCACTGCCCACCAGCTTGTCCATCCAAGGACTTCCTGTGACTCTCCTGGTTCTGGCCCAGAAATCCTCCATGTCGATGTGACCAAGTTCGAGTCTCTTATGTCCAGGTCACATTCTGCCTGGGACTCGGGCATTCTGACCCTCTGGTATTTATACTTCATCTCTTCTTATAAGCTTAGCCTTACCCTTTGACTTGGTTGGCTTTTTGCTTGATGTAGACATATATGGATCTGAGTTCAGTTGCTGATCTGCAAGAAGAAGAAGAGAAGTCCAACGCCAAAGAGCCATATTAGCTATCAGATCTTCCATTAAAGCACTACAGAAATGAGGAGTTAGCAATTTTAAGGCCTCAGGGCGCAGGGCGCAGGAACACTGCAGGCTGCAGAGTTAATAGAATGGCACACTGAATCGAGTGTTACAAGGAACAAATCAGCGCCAAAGGGCGCAGGGCGCAAGGATTTTGCATATGACATTATTGTTATTGTAAGCGGGGATGCGCCTGCGCCATTTATGTAGTTTTATACTTGGCGCAAATAATTTTGGTGTTGCATAGGGGCAGGGTGTGCCTATGGCACAAGTATTTGACATGTAACATGGAAGTTTGGTGTGCCAAAGGGTGCAGGTTTATTGCGTGTAGCACTAACTTTAGGTGCGCAGAAGGGGACTTTGGCGCGGCGCAGGGGAAACTTGCATGACATTTTGTTGTTGTAAGCGGGGATGCGCCTGCGCCAGGTTTAGGATTTACTTGGTTTATATATAGCGTAGGGAGCTTATGTGTTGCAATCAAAGTTGGTGCCATAGGCATGTCTGTGTTTCCTGTAGCAAGGGTGGCGATTGTGCCAAGGGGAAAATGCAGCCCGAAACAATCTTTCAAGTTTTCTTTCCTCTTTAGATGATTTTCGTGATCCTTTAGGCTTATTTTGATTTAGATGGGGGAACACAAAAGAGGTTTAGATTTGTTTTTGAGGCAGAGCCCTCTTGGCCAGCAGATCTGGAAAGAGGATGGAAATGGCTTGGGAAGAGAGATTTGCAAGAACAATGGGGGGGGTTTAAGCCTCGAGATCAATTTTCACCTCACAAACAATCAAAAAAAAAACACAAGAGGGATGAGGACCACTTACCCGGAAATATATAGAAAGTGAGAGATGAAGCGGGGTCCACGAACGTGATACGAGGAGGATGGGCGTGCTTGTCAGGTGCAGAGGAATAAAGTTTATCACGTGTTTTCAATTGTGAAAGTGACAGGGTGGGTGCGCCTATATATAGGCAAAGGTGCAATAAATGCGCCAACCACTTTTTCAAGGGGCGCACCAAAACATGTGTCGACACGTAAAACTTTGCACCCTTTGGCGTGGATAATGCGTGTCAACACGGAAATATTTGCGCCTTTGGCACAAATTTACTACTGTCAACACTTCATTTTGAGCACCTTGGCGCACCAAAACATGGTGCAACAATTTAGTTGTTAACATGAAGGCGCATGCGCCTTGGCGCATGCATGAAAGGCACATCACGGGAAGGCACAACAATTGATGTGTCGACACATCAAAGGGTGCACCAAAGGAAATGAAGGGGCACAATTTATTTAGTTACGTGTTTGGACATAGATAAAAGGTGTGCCCCAGCCAAAAAGGACCAAAATGACTAAGTTCGGAGAACTAGATGAGGATGTCTCTTAGGTGTGGTTACATCACATAATTGGCAAGAAGGTTATGTTTCCTCTCATGAAATTATTGCATTGGTTAGACATAACTTTTTGTCGATAATTTGAATCATGTCTGGCCTTTTTGGTCTATGTTTTGAGAAGGTAAAACATTTTCTAGATCTTGAATTTGTCTGACTAGGGTCGAGATGATGTTACTTGATGATTGAACTGTGATCTTGTTGAAAACTCAACTTTGCATTTGGTTGTAGAGGGGAATGATGATAGCCTTTGATAAATTTCTATGTAGTTACTTCTCCTCTTTTATATTGTCTTCCAAGCCTAAATGAGTAAAAGAAAAATTATCTTGCAAGAGGGTGGGAGTATATGCATGCATCCTATCTAAAAATTCATCTATGGTTTTGATTCGGTTGGTACTTTAATTGGACCACTTTAGAAGTTCATCATTAGGT
Source organism: Taxus wallichiana var. yunnanensis (assembly GCA_018340775.1). Taxonomy (NCBI): domain Eukaryota; kingdom Viridiplantae; phylum Streptophyta; class Pinopsida; order Cupressales; family Taxaceae; genus Taxus; species Taxus wallichiana. Next base: position 892,568,471 of record CM031239.1, read on the forward strand.
TGTAAGTAAGGTGGCAAGGATCAAACCGCATGTTGATTTGTGACCTTGTCATGACTTCCTAGCAGTAGAGTGTGCCTTCCCCCGAATAAATGTCATATTGTTAGAATTTGAAGGGTCCATGAAAGAGCCTTGATAGGTCGACGTCGATTGATTTCTTCAATCCTTACATTGGAAGAGAAGTTTGGCATTTGAACGGAAGAGACATAGGAAATCATGCACTTTAAGAATAGCTATCAACCCAAACCGATAATGAAGCTGACCGTTGGGAGTGCATGTAAGTATAGTAAGCCTCGAGGCCAAAGATAGGCTTGTCAAATTCCTGACCCAACATATTTAGGGCATGTATAAACACTTGCAAAATAATGGGAGAGTGAAAAGAAAGAAATATAATATGTGTAAAAATACTAAACTAGTCCTTCGTGTTGAGTTCACCAAATTTGTACACCCTAAAAGCATAAATTCCTTTCATGCATACTTGAATCCTCATGAGTTTGGCCCAATGCAGTCAATGCAGAGAATGATAGGATGTTTGTGGGAAAATTATATGGATTTTATAATGATAGTGTGGAGAAATGTAAACAAGACAATAAAATCTTTCTATCTCGAGCACTTAAGAGAGAATTCCTACTCATTAGGAAATGGCTCTTACAAGCTTATTCATGGTGGATGGTGTAGTCAAGAATGATTCTAGTGTGAAACTCTAAATCTTCATCTTGGTCTATGAAAGAGGATGTTAGGTTGTGCAAATTGGATGAAACGGTTTTTTGAAGATGGTTAGCCTTGATCCGAAAAGGTCGTATAGGATGGTGTGGTGAGATATGTTATACAAGCTCGAGAACACTAAAATCTCTAATGAAATTAGTTATCCGATAAGATGGAGAAATTGATTGTTATCTTGTGGGGCTTCACCATCAAGAATAATGAGTTGGGGAATTATGTGTGTTGGACATGGTGAAGAATGAAACACCTTTCACCCGAGTCCAGATAAGGTGTCACCCTGGATGTTTTGTTTTCCAAATGGAGGGGGAACATAAGAGAAATGTCTAACTCTTCTGGTAATATCTAGTTATCCAAATTCATTCACATTGAGAATATACAATCATTTTTTGACGTGTTTTCCATTATTTGGAGAAAATCACAATAATATTTTGTGTTGAAATTTGTTTCGAGATGATCTCGGAAAAGTACCAAAGTCATGTGGAGATGTGTTGTAATAATTTTTAATCAAAATTATAGTTTGTTTTCATGAAAATATTTGAGCGTCATTTTTTTTCATTTTATTTCACTGAAATAGTATAAATATGTATTATGGTTGTTGAAATATTGTTTTTGGATATTTTTGTGCGTCTTAGATTGAAGGTCATGTGTTTTGTTGTATATGACTTAAATTTCAGGTATGTTGTCTATTTTTTCTGATTCGTTTTTGTATGAATTATTTCAACACAATTAAATGCAACCAAGTAAAATGAAATGATTGCTAAAAAAGAAGTTACTGATAGCTTAATTTCACGATGCCTGCACGCAAACTAGATATGACAATTAATGCTTCTTTTTCACTACTCTAGTTGATGAAGATATAAACAAATATGTTTTTGGTGTTTTTCTAAATTTGTAAGATGAAATGTATGTGAAAACAAAAACAAATCTACAACAACAAATTAAAGTTTGTTTTACTAATTTGAAATGTGTTAAAAACTAAAAATTTATAACACCATTATTATTACATAGCCACTTGCTTTTTCAAATCCTAATTTTGTACGTTGTTTGATGCAATGATGAGTCCATAAATTGACTCATCATAGCATCTATATAACTATAAATTTTACTCCTAAAAACGTTAATCTATGCATGGGAATGTTCTAAATAGTTATATCTAAAGTAGAAAGTGATGCATTTCCCCTTATTTTGTCTTATGTGAACTAATGACCAATGGAACTTTCACTAACTACTTTGTAGAGTGATTTGGTGACATATGCAGGCTGATGAGGCACATTTTCTACCATTTTGAGCAATTACAGTCAAGGAGACCAAGTCCATGACACTATGCCATTTTGGAGGATTGACCCATAACCAACTATAAATGAGGGCCCCTATTTCCAATAGAATTATAGGGTGTCATGGAACTTTTATGAAATTGTTATCGGTTAATCATTGTCTATATTTGTGGCATGTGTTGTAATCAATTGTGTCTATAAGACACCTCCTTTGAATTGTTTCTTAGTTAGTCTTTTTATAGTATTACGGTAGTTAATAGAAGAAGTTATTTTCAATTACACTGGAGTATGTGATGAACTTATTTTTATCAATATAATACATGTTATTTTGAGTATACATTTGTGTTGAGAGCCTCGATCCCAAAGTAGAGCAAGGGCCCACTCGACTGAGGAGATTGAAGGACTGGTATTTCATGCAAGATCTTTATATTTTCTCAGTTTCAATTTCAGTATCTTGGTTTGATGATTATCTGAATGCAATATTGTATTTCTTTGTTTCAACACATTCCCTTTACTATCATTTGATTTAAGCAAGTATTTCATTTCAAGCAAACATTTCCTTTAACAAGCATTTCATTTAGTAACTTCATTTCTTTAGCATAGATGCATTGGATATACTTTGATTTATGTTTGATAGTTTAGAAGATTTTGATATTCAATAGTTTAGACCTTTACTCACTTTCAGTAGTTAAGTAGTGTAGAACAAGAAAACTGACACTAAACAAAAACCCCAAAAATTAGAAACACCATAATACTTGAGTTACAAATTAAATTCTTTAGATATAGCCTTGAACATAAACTTGGTCTATAATGACATCGACGTTTGAATAGGTTGATTAAATGAATGGAATTTACAATGACCCATAATTTTTGGGGTCATTTCCAGGGACACCATAAGAAAAACACACCATTCTATTCACACTTTATGATATGGGTGTTATTGAAGTTAATTTATGCCACCAGTAATGATCCTAAGCCTTTCCTTAATGATAAACATTGATGCATAGGCCAAGGGATGCTAGAGGGAGATATATACCTCACAACACTAAAATAATATCCCCAACAAGAGAATGTGTAGTTAAAAATGATAACACTACTCCTGAGAGTGACACTCAATCTAATACTACTCCCCGACAACTGTGATACTTGAATAGTCTCAATCAACTTATGCAAAACCACGAAGAGCTTGCGAAATGGAAAACAATGATGATAGACCCTTGGGTAAAACCTTTACCTACCCCATTATCTTAAATGAGGAAGAGGAAGCACCTATGAAAAACATTTCCCCAATGTCTATCTTTCAAGGATTTTCCACATAAGATCTAGAACAATTCTTGTTTAAATTCAAAGTCCTCTGACCAAACATATGAATAAAAAATAGATAACCAGAAACTCAATCTCTTTCCTTCCACCCTCAAGGACTCTTCCATGAGGTGGTTTATGGGATTACCCTCTAACTCCATTCATTCATGGGAACAGATGGAGACTTAATTTTTAGACAAATACCAAGACTATTACAGGGGGCGAGATAATTGAGGGAATATTTCTTTCAGATGAGACAAAAAGAAGATGAAAATTTGGAAGATTACCTAGATAGATTCCTTTTGTCCATAGGAGAAGTGGTTATGAGTTGAATGCATAAATAACCAAGACAGTCTTCCTTAAAGGACTTGATGATGAAACCAAATAATCCCTCCATCTCATGGGAGGAGGTGATGTACACAAACTCACCATGGCATAGATTGTTGAGTTATGTAGGAGCTACTCTAGAACAAGGGGAGGCATTAGAAGAAGGAAAACATCAAAACATGCCTTTGGTACCTCATAACTTCTAGAAGAGATGGCCAATATGAAAACAGACATCTTGACATCCTAATTGACACCACCAAACTGGATGGCCTACCCAAATCCACAACCATGGATGCCTCCATATAATCAGCAAGGTTGGACACCATCAACTAATGCACATCCATGGCCAAACCAATAATGGTCACCCTAGTAGAACTATAATCAGCCAAGGAGGTTTACACAACAACAACAAGATTTAATGCCTCCACCACAAAAAAATTACCAGCAAGGGTAGGTAACACAAACCCAACTTCCAGCCCACTTGTCTCAAACCCCAAAAATCAACAAACAACTTCAATTAATGAAGCAAGCTAGGGTGAGACAATGTAAGTTAATTTCATTAATAACTTACAGCTTGAGATCTAGAAAAACAGTGAACAATCCTCCAATAATTATTACTGAGGTACTTGAGGAAAGTGAGAGAACTGAACATGTTCCAAAAACACAAGACACTAGGGATGACCAAGAGAAAGACAAGAATGTGCATGCAGCTCCTTTCCCAGAGAGATTAAAAGAAATGCAACATGGGGAAGAAACAACACTGGTTCAAGAGCTGAAAAAGTTGAATATTGAGGTCCCACTCTTAATAGAAATAAGGGACATTCCCGAATTAAACTATACCATTAGGAACCATTGTATAAAGACACCAGAAGGAAGAAGAAATAACCAAAAAAATCAAATTAGAAGGAAATCTAGCTGACCTTGTAGCTGGAAAACTTCTTTCACCAAAATATGGGGACCATAGGAGTCCAGTCATCACTATTTCGTAAATGGTCAGTCAATATCTAACGTTTAGGTGGATGTTGGTGTTTCCATCAATGTCATAACAAGAGATACATTTAATTTTTTGTCCTTGATAGGATTACAACCAACCAATACTATCCTCTAATTAGTAGATCAATCTATTGTTGTTCTAGATGGAATAATTGAGGACGTGATGGTTATGGTTAAATTATGGAAGTATCCAATAGATTTTATAGTCTTATAGCCTAAAACTCAAAATATGGGATATCCAGTTATCTTAGGAAGACCCTGGCTAGCTACTGTTGTTGCATACATTGATTGTAGGTCAGGAAAAATGACTATTTCAAATGGGCAAAAAGAAAATAATATTTCTCTTTATCCTCCTGCCCAGCCATATGTGGATGTTTTTGAACGTGTGTGGGTAGATTTTTCAGATAATAACAATATGAGTTCTTCTTATCTGGCCACCATTGCAGTAAAAAATCATATGGAAGAAATTACTAAGACATACCCAATGTTTGTTGAAGATGATACTGTGGCTATGGAAACCAAAAATGTGGCTACGAAAACTAAAACTATGGCTACGGAAATGACTGTGTTGAACTCAGAAGAGAACAACATCACCTTGGTAAGTGAAATTTCTATAGAAGGTTGTGGAGAGACCTATGATTACCATGAAGGCCAAACATCAACTGATTTTCATTGTCCTTTAGCCAAGATTGTATCTTTTGAGAACATGACTATTCTTCACACGTTATAGCCTCATGCTTTGTCCATTAAACTCTCTAATTTCTGAGACAGAGCTTGCTATTTTGAAAGACACTAAACAAGTAACTATTGAGATAGGAAAAGAATTGACCATTGGTAACAACTTAGAAGACAACCAAGAGACTAGGGTCATAGACATCTTGAGGAATCATTCGAAATATTTTTCTTGGGATTATACTGACATGAAAGGGATTCATCCAAGCATCTGCACTCATCATATTTACACTGAGGATGTCAAACCAGTCAAATAGCCACAATGAAGGATTAACCCAACACTAAGAGACATTTTCAAAAATGAAATAGAGAAACTGTTGAGGGTAGGATTCATCTATCCAATATTTGATAGTCAGTGGGTATCACCGCTTGTTATAGTTCCCAAGAAAAATGGTAAGTGGAGAATCTATATAGATTATAGGGATCTTAATAAAGCCACCAAGAAAGATTACTTTCCCTTGCCCTTTATAGATCAGGTTTTGGACAATCTGGCAGGTAAGAAATACTTCTCCTTCTTGGATGGGTTTAGCGGATGCAACAAAATTAGTATAACATTTGATGTTCGGGATAAAACCACCTTCACTTGTCCACCTGGGGTACATTTACATACGAGTTCTACCATTTGAACTTTATAATGCACTCCGCCACCTTTCAAATAGCAATTTTAGCTATTTTTGCAAACCTCACAAATGATTGTGTTGAATTTTATATGGATGATTTCACTTTGTCTATGGATCTACACCTTTGAGGTATCTTCAAGAAATCTTGAAAAAGTGTTAACCGAGATGTGAGAAACACCAACTCTTCTTAAGTCGTGAAAATTCTTGATAATAGTTGACTAGGAGGTTGTCTTGGGTCATCATATCTCTACTAAGGGTATCCAAGTTGATCCTAAAAATATAGAAGTCATTACTAAGTTTCCTACACCAAAAATCAAATAGACATCAAAAGTTTCCTTGGACATGCAGGTTATTACAAACGGTTTATAAAATATTTTAGTAAGATTGTTGCACCAATGTTCTCTTTGTTGGAAAAATACTGTGTTTTTGAATGGACTCCTCAATGTCAACAAGCTTTTGAAGTTATAAAGGAGAAATTGACCACTACCCCAATCTTGAGAGGACCTAATTGGGGTTAGCCTTTTCATATTCACATTGATGCTTCCAACACTACAATGGGAGTTGTTCTTGGATAGAAAGATGAGGAAGAGAAAATATATTCCATATATTTTATCAACAAAAACCTGACCCCCTATAGAGAGAAACTACACCACTATGGAAAAGGAATTTTTAGTTGTTGTTTACTCTCTGAACAAATTTAGACACTACATTACTAGATATAAAATCTTTTTGTATATAGACCATTCAGCCATAAGATACTTAATGAACAAACCAGTAGTAGGGGAAGAATTATCAGGTGGTTTCTTCTTTTTCAAGAGTTTAACTTGACCATTATTGATAAGCCTGGAAAGGATAATGTTGTTGCTGACTTCCTTTCGAGATTGAATGTTTCGGAGAAGGTGAGGTAGTTCAAGATCACTTTCCTGGGATGAGCACTTGTTTGCAATATCAGCACACCCTCCATGGTTTGTTGATCTTGCCAATTATCTAACTACAGGAAGTTTCCAACTTACTTTACTAGTAAAGAATGCAAAAGATTAGTCAGAAATAGTGCTACATATAAGTGGTGCAATGGAATATTATTTAAATATTGTTCGACATGATTCTTCGCAGTGTGTTTGAGAAGATGAAGTATATGACATATTGAAATCATAGCATGATGAACCTTGAGGAGGAACTACTCAAGAAAGAGGAAAATTCATAAGATCCTTGGAGTTGGGTACTACTAGCCCTCTCTCCACAAAGTTGTCAATAAATATGTATGGCAATGTGATGTATGTCAAATAATGGGGAAGCCTACTTTGTCTTCTGAAATTCCCCTCAATCCTTAGCTGGTCTTAGGGTCATTTGAGAAATGGGGGATTAATTTTTTGGACCTATAGACCCCCCATCTTATGGAAAAGAGTACTTGCTGGTGTGCACCAACTATGTTACAAAATGGGCCGAGGTTCAAGAACTGACATCTACCAATGAGGACGTTGTAGATGACTTTTTGTATGACCTAAGGTTTGGAGCTCCCAAAGCTATAGTATCTGATCAAGGACCTCGGTTGTTTCTAATGTGATTGAGGCATTTTTGAAGATTTACCATATCAATCATTGGAAATTATCACCATACCACCCCCAAACCAATGGGCAAGTGAAATTCGCCAATAGAAAAATGGAAAACATCTTAACTAAGGTTATCAATGCAAATAGAAAGAATTGGGTGCCAAGACTTCCTGAAGCAGTCTAGGCATACAAAACAACTTGGAAAACCACCACTAGTTTCTCCCCATATGAACTAGTATATAGGAAGAAGCCATTGCTCCCAGTGGAATTTGAATTACAAACCTGGAGGATAGCATTGAAGATAGGAATTGATTTGGATGAATCTCAAGATAGAGTGATGCAGCTGAATGAACTAGATGAGATGTGGATGGAGGCACAACAACAAACCGAGAGATCCTTCAAGATCGAGGAAGGTGCGCATGAATCTCAAAAAAAAAAAAAAAGATTCAAAAAAGGAGACTAGGCCTTGCTATTTGACTCAAAATACCAAAAATTCAAAGGGAAACTGAGAACAAGATGGCTAGGACCGTACCAAATTGAAAATATATATGATAATGGATTTGTGAGACTATTGCCAATTGATGGTGACAAGAGAACTTTGTTAGTGAACGGCCATAGACTGAGGTTGTATCAATGACCCCAGGATAAAGAAACCTTCACTAAGGACATGCAGTTGTGCCAGGAATTTGATTCAGATGGAAGACTTCAATTCTTCCAGCCATGAGTAGTTTGTTAGGAATATGCAAATAAAGGAAGAAGACCATATATGTCGATTATTGTCATCTTCCTCCTATATCTAAAAATACAAAAAATTGTTTTCTTTCATGCATGAAAATAAAGGTTAGAGATGTAATTTATCAAAATGTGTATTAACCATGATTTCTTTTCAAATGTAGGAAGTGGAGCGCCAATGGTCAAAAGGATGTTGAGTGGTAAGGTGATGTGTATTTACTTTTTGTTATGGATATTAACTATGTTTAAACTTCCCAATGCATTTATTAAAACCATAAAAGAAAATATAATGGAGTAATTGGAGAGATAAGGGGTAATGATGATGAATAAAGGCATGTCACTTTTTTTTAGGAATGACATACGGCATGAGTGATAAGGATGGCAGTATGGGGGCCATACAAATGAATTAAAATCTTGCCACCTCAAACAGTCCCATCTGTCCTTCGCCACCATTTTATGCCAACTTGATGCCATTATAAACTCACGAGTAGTTCAAATTTAAGCTACACATTGCATACTACTCTGTCTCTCTCACAAAACCATCGCCATTGTTCTAAAAATACCCCCTCACTGCCTTTTTCATTTTTGTTGCAAACCAATATGTGCTTGTATGGGGAAGAAGAAGAAGTTCAAGCTAGAATCTACGGAGCCACTGCTACGGAATGTCGTCATCTCTCAAGTATTCCATGATGTAGGTTGGTTGGATTTTATTCAAAAATTTGAGGGGTTTGATGAGGATTTAATTGAAGAATTTTGTCAAATTTTGAAGAAAACTATTCTAGAATAGGAGGGGAAGAATTTAAGTAGATAGCTAAATTGTTAGCACAATCTCGATCTTCCGTATTTTTGGCTTAAGATTGTCACTAACTCCCCCTTAAAGATTTTATATCCCTTTTTCATGAGGAAGGGGAAAATCTGCCTGAGATAATTATTAATCCCCAAGGAATTCAGAAGGGTATTAAGAGGGAGAGTTTTCCAGGACATTGGAGGGAGGTTGACTCTTAGGTAAACAAGTATTTCATTTATGATGGGAAACCATCGGTATTAGGGGGTGATACACTGAAGATTCTAACCCATTTGAAGAAAGGCATGGAAAATACTAAGCTTAAGGTGAATCTTCCTGAATACCTTGTGGATGATGTCATAAAGGTGGGACAAAAGTATAAGAGTGGGGGTGGTGACGCTACAATTAAGCACCTTGGGGCTTATTTAGTTGATTTGCACACACCAAACCTCTAGAAACCCAAAAGAAAAATAGAAAAGGTGATTATAGGAGAAAGTTCCGGGAAGAAGAGGGTTAAAGGGGATCCTACACTAATCTCTGCAAACCAACCTATAACTCGCAGCTTAAGATTCGCTCCACTCCTCACTCTTGCCCGCTTTATTAAATATTATGCAGATGAAGTTGAGCCTCCTGCGAGCCTCGAGATTTAAAGAAAAACACTATCCCGTCTGTTAGAGTAGGTATTTACCTTAGCTCATGTTCACCTAGGTACTTTATTTACCTTTATTGTATTTATCCTCACCCACTTGTGTGTGGATATTTCTTTTATCTTATTTAGATATTAGGAGATATTATCTAGTTGTTAGGTATAGTTCTTTCCTTGATCCATGGTATTGACTAGTTCTTTCCTTGATCTATGGTATTGACTAGATCCTTGATGTCTAGTTCTCTCATAAATCTATGGTCTTGACTAGTTCTTTGATGACTAGTTATTTCCTTGATTTATGGTTTGATCTACGACTTTGACTGGTTCTTAGATTGTTATTCCTTGCCTATTTAAGCAAGGCCCATTCTCAATGTATTGCATTGAGTTCCATAATAATATATGATATTCTTTGCTCATTTATTTACAAAGTTTTTATGTAAAGTTATCCCGTGAATTACTTTCATCTTATAGATTGTGGTGTTTGATTAACATCTGTGTGTTCTTGGCTTGGTACGATCTAGTTATCGTTCATTTCATGGTATCGGAGCAGAGATTGTTTGTTGACATCTATCTCAGTAAGTTTTATTTTACAAATAAAATCTTTGTATATTCATATATTTGGGATTTGTTCGTATTTTGTTGTTGTGTGTATTTTTATGCAAAATAGAGTCTTCCATTGGATCCGGAAGGTGTGAAAACCCTAAGATCAACTATAAACTCGGCCATTTCTAGAGACAAATGGTTTTGTGTTTTTTTCTATGGTTAGAAGTGAAATACACAGGTTTGCCTCGGATTCGTGCCACATGGTTAAGAAACCGAGGAAACTTTTTTACTTGGGTTTTTAGATTTCACGATATCTACATTTGGTTGTTTTCAAAGACGGCGGATCATTTTCGGTTGCGTGCGCGAGATGAATTTTGGTTCTTTCCTTTTTTGGCAAGGGTCCACGGATGTTGTGCATGTTTTTTACTATTTCGAGCAAATCCACAGGTTGCTATTTTTGGCAAACAAAGGTTACTATCTACACATTCAAGAAATTGTGACTTTCTCGAAAAAACACACAACACCCATTAAAATCCTTAGCCCTTGGTCATATGGTATGGTCATATGAGGGTTTAAAGCTTGTGATTCCTACTAGTAGGTGCTTAACTTAAGCCCCTTTAATTTTATTTATGTGGTGAAGGCAACAACAATTTATTTTGTTTTAGTGGCAACTAAAATAAATAACAGAGCAAAATATTAAAAAGCTTGTAACTTTTGATTGGTAACTCGGTTTTGAGTGTCGTTTTTTACAAAAGTGCTTGTTTTTTCATGATATTTCCATTGGAAATATTTATTTTGAGACTTGCACTATAATTATAAAGTGTCAAATATGGAGGAGTGTTGTAATCAATTGTGGATGCAATTTCAGTTGAGCCCGACGTCCTAAACTTTTGGGAGTTGCAGTTTGTACCTATCATGGATTCTGAGAATGATATGTTTTCTCTGAATAATGTGGACTTCAAGAGGATATTGTAAAATTTGTGGAAGAAAATAGATCTCTCGAGGAAGCGAAATTCTCTTTTACAATCACTCATTCATGGTAAGGATACAATAATACACTCCTGCAGAACAAACTTGCTAGCCTACTGACATCACCATCATATTGTGGACAACCATATCCATGCTCCTAGTCCACTTACGCTTGTTGCTCTTTACCCACTAACATTGATCCGCCAGTCCTTTGAGCTCGAACTGCCTTTTGATGCTTATAAACATGTGAGGCTTATTCTTCGCATGATCTTCCACATCTGTGCCTATTACAAGATTACCACATGTTGTGTATCCTACTTCACTTTCAACTTTCAATGGCTTTTTAGAAACATACCACTGCATTCAAATCTCGCATGCTTCATTATATGGGTCTCACTAGTGGAGTCATTAGCAGACATTCACAGGGTATTTTTTCCTCTATTCCACATGTTACGTGGAATTCTCGTCATGCCATTGGTTTTCGAGCAGATACTTCATTGGGATCACACATTAACAAAGCTCCTTTTTTCGCTCAACTCTTTCGAGGATCATGAGCAACACATGAGTTCTGCACCTTCACTCAGGGAGTTTGAAACACCGAGATTTCAACTTCTCGACATGATCAACCTGACACACATTCTGATGTTCTTTTGCATGCACCCATTGTGCATTTTGCACCAAGTCATATGCAGGCATCTTCTTCATCCATATGTGTTGATTTAGGGTGGATATTTGATCACTCGTGGCGCAACATAGGCATTCGTTGAGAGGACTCTACAGGCGTGGCTCCTCCACCATTAGGCCTCTTGCTCCACTTTCTATACCTTATGCATTGTGATGCTTCTTGTTTTGAGCATTTTTCTTTAGCAAGTGTAGTGTATCTCTCTTGTTTGTTGAGAGATTTTGTATATGTATTTTCGACACTTTTGGCATGTTGACAATATCTCTTATGGGGATCTATTCAGTGCATTCCAGTGTTAGTTTTTCAGTGTTCGAGTAGTTATTTTGACAACTCATACAGATTTGTAGCGTCACTCCACCCATTCAGCAGTATGGGAGGGTGTGGTGTTGATCCTACTTCTTCGGGTTTTGTGTCCTTGCCTTGTTACCTTGGCTTTTCTTGGATCATGACACTCTGGAGTTTGTGTCCTTGCCTTGTTGCTTTGGTTATTGTTCTTGGATCGTGGCACACCTATTTGCAGCAGTTGATCAAATTATGTTTGGTATTTTTTTGCACTTTCGACATTTCAACATCACTCCATTGACAGTCTCCTTGTACGGAGCTATTATTCGTGAAACCCGGTGTCGAGTTGTTTTTGAGTTTTGTGATCGAAAGCGGTGGATTCGGACCATAATGCACACCAAACTTCTTCAGCATTTTACGATTTTTTTGAGCCGAGTTTCTTAGGATGCCTTGGAATGAGTCTTTACTCTCTTTACTTTGTTGTTACTGGTTTTGGGTACCTTGCGGTGTCCCTTTTTCCCAATTATTGTACATGAGTACCTCATCAGGCCTAGTTGTCGGGACTCATACTGTGGACATGCCACTTCTATTTTGGCCCCTAGCTTCACTTGAGGGGGTGTTAGAATAGGTATTTACCTTAGCTCATGTTCACCTAGGTACTTTATTTACCTTTATTGTATTTATCCTCACCCACTTATATGTGTGGATATTTCTTTTATCTTATTTAGATATTAGGAGATATTATCTAGTTGTTAGGTATAGTTCTTTCTTTGATCCATGGTATTGACTAGATCCTTGATGTCTAGTTCTCTCCTAAATCTATGGTCTTGACTAATTCTTTGATGACTAGTTATTTCCTTGATTTATGGCTTGATCTACGACCTTGACTGGTTCTTAGATTGTTATTCCTTGCCTATTTAAGCAAGGCCCATTCTCAATGTATTGCATTGAGTTCTATAATAATATATGATATTATTTGCTCATTTATTTGCAAAGGTTTTATGTAAAGTTATTCTAGCAAATTGCTTTCATCTTATAGATCGTGGTGTTTGATTAGCATCTGTGTTCTTGGCTTGAATACGATCCGATTATTGTTCATTTCATTGTCGACCCCGCTTCGAGTTCGTTGGGAAAAAAGGTTTTGTCTTGCAAAGAAAGATGAAGTTTGTCAACCTACATTGTCTAATGAAGGTCCAGTCTAGATTTTTGAAGAGTTTCTTTGAACCGAGACTTCCTTTGCACTAGGATAACAGATCACGAAATTTTGAGATTACATTGGTCATTCTTGAATAACGAACCATGTTGCTTAGGCGCCCGAAAAATCCTTTGGAAGCTCTAGAAATTAGTCTTGCAACTCCGAAAATCCAAACAAAAGCTACAGAAACTACTACATAAGAGGGTGGTGAAACGAATCAAAAGATATGATGTTTTGAGGTGACACCAAGATGAAATTTATGCTCTAAAATAACTAAAAGGTATGAAAACAACTCATTTGTCTCTTCAAAATGAGTTTGTACAAAAGAGTGTAGAAAAAGATAAAGAAATAGTTGCTTTGAGAATGGAAGTTGATAGTTTAAAGAGACAAAAAAATATTGGTTTGAAAGCATGGGATGATTTGTCCTCTCATTATGCCCAACTATCTCTTAGAAATAAAGAGTTGGTAGGAGAAAATAGAAAACTTAAAGAAGAGGTTGAGTCAAGTTCTAATGCAAAGAGAAAATTGGAAACAATTGTTGAGTTTTTTGTCCTTTGGCTTGTAAACTTCTGGCTTGCAGAAAACCATCTTCAGTTTATAGTTTATTTCTTCAAGAACAATTTTATTCATGGCAGTTGCATAGACTTTGTTGTGGAGAGCCTCATGAGGCTCCTGATGGAAAAAACATTCTTATAGATTTATCAAGGTTGTACTCCAGAAATCCAAAACTTATTATGTGAATTTTATCTCCATAACATGTTGGTTTCAAATGTTCCTAATTTATTTATAAATCTATCAGTGGGAGAGTTTCAGTTGAAATCCTTTCAATCATTGGTAAGGAATCAAATTATGTGGGAAGAACAAACCGATCTCTTTACTCAATGAGGACAAAACTGTTGGTTTTTACATTCAACCTCAACACCATAATGATGTTTCTATGAAAAAGATTTTAGATCTCTTTATTATCAGGATGGAATTGGTAGAAACACATCTGAGATCTTGGCCAAATGTGTCCAAGAATTTGAAACTTACTGTCAACAAAACTTTGGCAAGGCTATGATAGCCTATGATAAGAGATGGGACACTCTGAATTTTCCATTGAAACAAAGAGAAGTTATCTCTCCTCAGAATCTCAACTTGGAGTATGCGAAGGGGATGCACTTGTGGAGATTATTCGGCAATTAGTAGAGAAAGGGAACAATGAGTATAGTAGTGAATGGGTTGGTATGCAAGTTAGGCCTCCTCTGGTCCTTATCCCAATGACCACTTGGCAAAACAATGCTCCCCAATCACATGAAATCTTTAAGGCATGGGCTAAAATTATGTTGGAAACCTAAAGGATGTAACGGCCCCAAAAAATAGTATGCACATCAATTTGAAGAGTATGACATGGCACAACAACTTGGGTAGAGATTAGGTCAGAGATAGTTTGCACGAGGACTTGCAAAAGGTAAAGTGCATGGGAGATGATGAGTCCATAAATCGACTCATCATAGCATCTATATAACTATAAATTTTACTCCTAAAAATGTTAATCTATGCATGGGAATATTCTAAATAGTTGTATATAAAGTAGAAAGTGATGCATTTCCATTTATTTTGTCTTATGTGAACTAATGACCAATGGAACTTTCACTAACTGCTTTGTCGATTGATTTGGTGACATATGCAGGCTTATGAGGCACATTTTCTCCCATTTTGAGCAACTGCAGTCAAGGAGACCAAGTCCACAAACACTGCGCAATTTTGAAGGATTGACCCACAACCAACTATAAACGAGGGCCCCTGTTTCCAACAGAAATTATAGGGTGCCATGGAACTTTTATGAAATTGTTATCGGTTAATATGTTGCCTATATTTGTGGCATGTGTTGTAATCAATGTGTCTATAAGACACCTCCTTTGAATTGTTTCTTAGTTAGTATTTTTACAGTATTACAATGAGTTAATAGAAGAAGTTATTTTCAGTTGCACTCTGGAGTATGTGATGAACTTATTTTGATCAATATAATACATGTTATTTTGAGTATACATTTGTGTTGAGAACCTCAATCCCGAAGTAGAGCAAGGGCCCACTCGACTGAGGAGATTGAAGGACTGGTATTTCATGCAAGATCTTTATATTTTCTCAGTTTTAGTTTCAATATCTTGGTTTGATGATTATCTGAATGCAATCTTGTATTTATTTGTTTCAGCACATTCCCTTTATTGTCATTTGATTTAAGCAAGTATTTCATTTCAAGCAAACATTTCTTTAACAAACATTTCATTTAGTAACTTAGTTTCCGTGGCATAGATGCATTTGATATACTTTGCTTTCTATTTGATAGTTTGGAAGATTTTGATATTCAACAATACTTAGACCGTTACTCGCTTTCGTAGTTAAGCGGTGTAGAACAAGAAAACGATACTAAAAAAAAAAAAACCCAAAAAGAGAACCACCATAATATTGAGTTGCAAATCAACTTCTCTGCATACACCTTGAACACAACCTTGAACACAACCCTAGTCTATAATGACATCAACGTTTGAATAGGTTGATTAAATGATTTGAAGTTACAATGACCCATCATAATCATCTAAACTATGTGTTGATTTTTGAAGATAAATGTTGTGTAAAATAATATCTACAAATCAAACTATGATTTATCTATCCTAAAATTGAATGTATCTAATTTACAATTACATTTCACAAAACGGATCTACCAATTGAAACTATCTTTTTGAGTTTTTGTGTTTTGTAAGAGCAATCTCTAAAACTAGACTAACATAAATTTTAAATACAAAAGATTATAACTCTATTCTAAATCTAGGGTCTAATCGAGAGATGAGAATATCCTAGAGCATGAAGAGTTCAAACTATTATACTACAAAATATAATTCAATTGAACATATTTTATCCAACACAATTTTTAACTCTTTTTTTATTTTTTAATTAATCCTAAGGAAATAAAATGAAATATAAATTAACTATGCAAATAAACAAACTTAATGCAATCCCAACCTCTTTCTACAAACAAAATGGAACTAATGTTGGATTTTTCTTGCTTATAATCTCAATGGACTACTCTAATTGATGTTCATGAAGACCGGTGTGATGGTAATTTGTTCAATAGGGGGAAGTTGGAAGCTTTGTGCACTTTGGAAGATGAACAACCAACAAATATGCGGATGGTTTAAGGGGCAAAAGGTTGGTATGGAAACCCTAGTGTTCTCTTTATGAGTGACAACAACAACACAAAGTCCTTAGGGTGCCTAGTACTAGAAGAATCTCCCTTGGCTTGGTTTCTCTCTTTCTAGATCAAAAGAATAGTAGCAACAGTATTATCTAAAAAAATATTAAAAAATTGAAGGGGCAGCAAATGAGCGTTCAATTTTCCTCGATAGAAACCCTCTAAGTGGTGTCAATCTTAACTCTAGAACAAAAATCAAATGTATGGCTTAAATTAGATCTCTAAATGGTGGACTCAAGTGCGCGGGGGTAGAAGTAGTGAACTGAGTATCAAAAACGATGTCAAATGCATGCATGGTCAAAAAGGATAAAACACGAATGACAAGTGTGAGTTGAATTGAAGATGAACTGGACATGGAACTGCTGGTTATTATGAACGAAAATCGTGTGGCAAGGGACATAACCATCAGTCCCTAAGAGAGCCACCACGTGCGAATACAAAATGCCCACGGAGGTGGTTGGAACCGCTTGCGGCGACACCATGCTAATTAGTAAAAGGGACCAAAAAGAGAGAAGGGAGAAGAAGAAAAACATTCCTAGAGAGTTTGGAAGGGTCGAGAGAGATGAATCTGCATATTAGGATCTGTTCTTGAATGACCGGATGTATCTTTTGCATATCATTGGTCATGGCAATGTCAATAAAAAGCACCTCTACAATAGAAACATGCAATAGAGTCAAGAATGCCAAAATTTTGGACAGCTGCCACCATAAAGACTTTGTCCAAATTATTGGCATTCTTGCCTCTTTTCAGGATATTTCTGCTGCAGAAATGCATCATTAACATTGCTATCACCAACGAAGTACCAAATATGCATCTAGTCATTCAATAACAAACCCTAATATGCAGATTCATGGTCTTATATCCTTCTCCCAATAGGCTTCAGAATAATGGGAAAATGGCCCATACTCAAAAAGCAATATGGGCCTAGAAAACATTTTACAAGATGGAGCCTTTGCCAATCCCAAAAACAACAGAGTTGAGCAATTAAAATGCACTAACAAACAACAAGGATATGCTTTAAGTTGATTGCAAATTGAGAAGGAAGGGGGTTCTCAATGCAATTGGAAACAATTTGATGGCACCCGTCAAAATTCTTGGCAGTCTTGTCTTCTATTACTAATGTTTCTCTCACATGTTCTGTTACAGCCAGCAGGTTTGCCTCGTGCTCTGATTTTGACGCCTATGTTATGACTGCTATGGGCATTTTATTGAACAATGGGGAAGGAGAGTGGCCAAATCCTCCCAAGATTCAGTCACAGGAAGAAACCGGTTGCAGGACACTTTCAGCACCTCTGTCAGTTACAAGCCTTTCTCCCACATGAACGGCTTACTATTACTAAATCAAACAAATTTGGTTTTGCATCATGAACTCCACTATAAGAAGATTGCATACTCCAAAATATTCCAATATCTGACAAGGCTTTGTAACTTTCTCTCTTATGGCTTGATCAGAGTAACCGGTATGCATTATAGCAGTGTGTAGAAGAAAAGGGAAGAAACAAATAAAGAGCCATGGAACAAAAAATAATGGGTAAAATTCAATAAGTAAAAAGAACTTGGAAAAAATGCATTAGAAAAATGATATAATATTTTTCCTTTCTGGCTACATACCATGCCATTTTAATAACATGTTTAGATTATTCACTCGTTAACACGAATTGAATAATAAATTTTGGAATAATTTTGTTTCTGTTATTGTATTAAAAGCTTCAAATAATACAATTTGGAATTCATGCTCTACAATGATCACATATATAGGTATATTTAAATAGTCAGGAATTAAACCAGATGGTTTCTAATGGTGTTTTCCTTTTAGCGTGGACTGTTTATTGCTACTACACCACAATCGTGTGAAGAGATTTTAAACTGCAGTCTTATAGGGTCTGGCCACAAGGGAAGTCAATCGGTGCATTGGAAAAATGCTAGTTAACCGACAGGATTTCCTATGCAAACCAAGAATGGTCAACATTCACCCAGCTCAAAAAAGTGTGACATTTTTCTTACAGCCAAAAGAAACTAAAAATTTCTAGGGTTTATTCTTTTCGATTTAGAAAGTTTTTGCTACCATGTCATTCTGAATTCTTTAGTGTGACCAAGAAATAACTATGGATGTGTCATCGTGATTATGGATAATGCCCCAAACATCGAAAATCACATTTCTTTTCACACAATTTCTTCTGGAAGCCCTTTCTTATCAATGTTATGGACTGTGGAAGCTTACAAACTTTAACAAGATGAATCATGTTTTCTGTTTTTAGCTTTCCTTACAAGCAGTTTAGCATGTTGTTACATCTGGAAATATATGGTTGTCATGATACTAGAAATATATTCAGGCCTTCTGAATACATATTCAATTTGTTTATCATGTTAAATACAATTCAAATAAATGCAAAGATTTCTGCATTACGAGAAAACTTCATAGGATGAACTATCCGTAGCAACCTAAGCAGAGTAACTACTGAATTGTGAATTCTTCCAAAATTTAATTTTCAACATTGAGTATATTAGCTTAATCAAGTTCAATTTTGACTGAGTGGGTAAAATTCACTTCATGGTTTACGCTGCATATTGTGAGCACCCCTTTGTTGTTCGCTCATCATTTCATTTCCTGCTACAAGAAAAAATACAGTGTGCCTATAATAGAAACAACGATTACAACCTTAATAAAAGGCTTGGAGGCTTCTAGGGTCCTTAATTTTGGAAAGAATGCTTCTGGAAAAGACCTACATGTGAAAAATTATTTAACCATCAACATTTCAGATCACCCTACATGATTAACAGTTACAACCTTCTAGAAGTAAAACACAACTTTAAGCAGATTTACTTTCAAATTCTGACTTGTAAATTACAAGAGTTCTATACCTGAAAAATTCTGCATACAAGTCTTTGAATCGGCATCAATTTTGGGAACACTATCTAGTGCATTTTGCATGTGTTGAAGCCATCTCTCTGCTGCTTCTCGTGTGACAGGGAATGGTCTATGGCGTCCTATAAGAGCTGGATGACCTGAAGTAAAAAAAAGCTATCAGTATAGTCAATTCAAAACAACCAGTCAAGGTACAGATCCATAATCCACCCACTCTTAATGATTTCTTTCAAAAATATATAAATCCATTGTCAGATGTCATCTGAAAGTTTGATACACAACAAGAAAATTGAAGCCAGAGGCTACTAATACCAAGACAACCTGAACATAGATTGCATTATCATATCAGGAGTACATCATGTAAAAATATTTGATGAATAAAAAGTACAAAATGATTTCACAGCCTCTCACAAGGTCACATCGCAAGCCTAATTTCAGGAGTCAAACCCCATTCCAGGAAATTACCATTTATGACTTTGAAGGCTAGGCTATATGAAATCTTCTGAATACCATTGTCATTCAGAATTTGTTGATATTTCAACCATCACATCTATGGTTTGCCATATAATGCAAAACTTAAATTATTTGAAATTGAGAAATCAAAGCATTTGCCTTTTGTTGGAGAGAGAATTTCCTGGATCTATTGTCAGAGAAATTATTGAAAAAGAAGATACAGTATTGTCACAAATCACAACTAGGTGAATTTTATAACTCATTAAATTAGCATACCTGAGTTGCTGCCACTACATAAGTTGTTGTATAGCCTTTGATCAAAAGGAAATCAAAAGAATTACCAAAAAACATTTTTAGCCTTCAATCCATGCCTGGGGCTTGAAGTTTTTTACTCCATAGCATAGAAGAGAATTTTACTCGAGGAAAAAAATTGAGTTAAGATTTAATTTGAGGTTGTCATTCAAAAAAGGCATAAATCTGACGAGACAAATGTATTCATTCTTCATGTCTGTCAGCAACAATACACCACAGATGTCACACCTTTCTATTACATGTGGAAATTAATCTAACCATATTTACGTCATAGCTTCCACTTTGGAGTGGTACCTTTTTCCATAAGTTGTATGGTGTGAGTAGAGACCAACATTAATAGATATGCAAAGACCTCGAATAATGGAATTGGCTTCAGCTTTTTGGTTTTCTCCAAGGCATTTTGATGAATTTTCTAATACAGTATAACATTCTTTACATTGACCCCTCTAACATGCCAATTTCAATTAGAAGAAATCCAAAGAAGAGATATAAGCATGTTCCTTTGTTTGATATCAGTCCTGGTGCATGAAACCATTAATCCTCAAACCAGGAAAGTTAAGCACACCATCCATTTCTTTCTAAGATCCTTGGACATTGAATTCAATGTAACTCAGAAATCTGATTTCAAATAAACCCTATCAACAAGTATACACTCCTTTTTTCATTTTCCATGCATCTCTCTACAGACCTATTGTTTGTATTCCCTATTGGAAAACCTATCTACTTAGGTATACACTTCCATACAGTTTTTTGTTAGAACCAGATTCAACGGATTCATTTTTGAAATCCAGAATAAGCTTCTGAGCACACAACTGAACATGCTGAGCAGAGAAAAGTATGCAACAGAACAAGATACATGATTCCTAGAAACTGTGCCTCTACATTAGTTCTATAACTAATTGTTGTCACTAATACATAATCCCAAAATGGTGATGATTCATAGTTGTGTTGAACTCGAATGACCACCATCCCAAGCTATCAGTTTATATTTTATTTACTTGGTGTGATTGATTACTTCCTCGAGTTTTGAGTGGTAATATCAAAATCTCTATTAGTCAGTGCAGATTGTAATTGCATATTGCACCTTATATTTGTTTGAGCTTTGTTCAATAGAAACAGCAGAGACAACCAGAAATGTTGAAATTTTGGTTTCATATTCTACATAATTGCCAGAAATTCCAATAAGAAATAAAAACTAGATGAAATTTAATGATAAATAGATACAATATACTGCCTTATCCATATAACTGAAACTGACTGTCAATCCTCATACACGTAACATAATGCCTTATCTACAGGAAGTCTATGATGAGCAATTACCTATTTAAACATAATATCATAATTTGTAACCTGCAACAAAAAGAATACAATAGGGTGAAGTTTAGGACAGGTAGCTCTGCATAAAATATCAGTCATATCTTGATGGCTTCAGCCTTTCTTCATCGCAATCATGTTTTGGGAGATATATTGTTCTTGGGAAAGTTGTTATCAACAGAGGATGTTATGTAATGATACCTTTGCATCTTTTGCTCCCAAGTCGAGTTTAAGGGGGATGTTAGTATGTGTGTAAAATTTGATTTGGTGTCCCTTGAAATGTCAGCTTGTGGCATCATTGGAAATGAATAAAGTCAAGGTTTTCTCTAAGTTGGCTTTGTAAATAGTGACTATGGATTATTGATTACATGTGTATTTAAAGGGATCATATATCCCAAATTGTCACATATACCAAGAGGAATCATTCTTATTTATGAAGTACAATTATTTGGGTACTTGATACCCTATCTATATTTTTTGGCTCTACTCATTTTGATGTTTCTTTTTTTCAAGTTCACAGTAGATGTAGAAAAAAATATTAAGGAAAAATACATTTCATATAAAACCATATCCAGATCCATACAATTAAATGCAACTACTGATAGCCAGCTCTAGGAACTTCAATAACAGAGACTACAACCCTCTCACTTGCTACAAACCACTGCCTACCCATTTTCTCTATATGGATCCTTAAAATCACAGATCCTAGTTGAATGTATGTGTTGCAGCCGAGGCATATTTCATTGTAAATTTTAAGCATTTGGATACTTGTCTAGACGATAGTGGGAGAGAACTTTGGGGCAGAGACAGGTCAGCAATATCTGGAGAATCACCTGAATAGTATCAAGCACATGCTTAGAACTGGTCTTATCCTCCCAACAAAGCTGATAACAGAAATCTTGAATCAAGTGCTAGGGAATTTTATGGCATTAAAGAAACCCTGAAGGACAATGAAATTGTTAATGGGCACAAACAAAATTGTCAAAGACCTCTGGTTATTTAATTACAGGACCCCTACACAATTTTAATGGTTGAAGTATTTCCAGAATCCCTCATTCAGGGATTCGGGGCTTACAATGCTAGAGACCATTGACTAAATTATTATTAGAGGAAATGCAATCTGAGGTCAACCTATTGATAAGGCTTCCTACCTCTATTACCCTACTAGTAGTCTAGTTTTATGAAAGCCACTGTAAGGATTTGTTTTATGGATTCTGACAATCAACCAGGGCAGGGCCCATAATGATGCATCTTAGATTCCTGTGGTTTTCAGGTTGGAAATAGACATAGCAAAGATTTTCTTAGTTTAGAAATTTGGGCATTACTTACCATCACAAGCTTTAAGTTAAGAGGACTGGATAACTCAGTGCCGTATATATAAAGTATGTTACCATTTTTGTACTGGTCTTTTATTCTTTTATTACATAAATATCTAGTCTAGTTTGTTTTAGCAGAAATAAAATTTTTAAAAATTGAATTTTAACCACCTGCCCTAGATTAGATGACCTTTAGAACAACATAATCAGAACATTAAAAGTTATACTTATCAATTTCTTTAAATTTCTTTAAGCAGTAATTTTAACATTATTCACAATCACTACAAATTTTCCAGTGTTTTTTTCTGAAATAAAGGATAATATAGTTGTAAAACAGAAGTAGAAAACACAAGAATTGACAAAAGAAGACGAGCATATCAAATCTAACATTTCCATGGAGATACCTTTCCGTTGAGAATAAAGTGGTGGACCTCCCATTCTCTGGATAAAAAATTCATATTGGTTTTGGATGGCATCTTCTTTGTTTGAGTTGGAAAAAATAGATCGGAACCATTCCTGATCATCAGCAAAGACCCTGCTCCAGGAATAATTCAGATTATTCATAAAGAAATTAAGTGAAGAGCTGACTTTCTTTCTGCTATTTGAAAAATTTGTTCCCTTGAGTTAGAAAAAACAAACACAGGAACAAAATGCACTTTTGTGTTAACATGAAAAGAAGCAGGGTCGGATAGTGCATAAGAAGTATTGTTCTTGAAAATAAGCAGCTTAACTTTAAAAATGGTATAAGAAAACTAACAATAACAGGAGATCATTCAAGCAAGCACAAGCACCAAGAAGTCTGCAAGTGCAGATCTCTTTTCTGAATGACAAACTTCTCAAATCACCAACTAGAACAGAATCATTCAATTAAAGGAAAAACTGGATGGTTTGGTTTGAATGTAAGCAATCGTGCAAAATGAGTGAAATTTGTACCTAAGGTCTACCGTGGGAGAACCTATCACCCCAATATCATCAATGATACAAATGGATTCCGTTTCTCATTTGTTTGCTTCTACAAAATTGTTAGGGAAATGGCCCTAGACTATGTGTATAGGAACTTGAAGGATGGAATTCATATTTGCTACAAAAGCCTTCTTCAGGATCTTGTAGTTTCATGTTCAATTAATTACACAAATACTCTTTTCAGTTGGATAAGACTTTTTAGGCAATGGCGCATTCAGTTATATACTTCTACTCTGTCGTTGGGTGGTATGAGTAGCATCGGCATGTGTATGTGATTGTAATAAAGCTGTGAAATGGATCCCGAAGATGTTGCAGTGAATCAAGGCAGATGGGCAGGAATCTAATTTTATTAGCTGCTGGATGGATGGATACGTGAAGTCGGGCTTATCTCTAAAGACCTTGGAAGCCAAGTCATTCATTAAAGACAATGGTGTTTTTGACTATAATTTTTAGAAGTTCTTAAGAATGAGAAGAGTTTCAGTGTGGAGTTTTTTTGAATGATTTGAGGCTGCTTCGTCAAACCTTCAGTGCTTCCTTCCTCTCGCATCTTATACCAGATCTGTTTTTCCTAAATCTCCTACTCATTGGAGCCCGAGTGTGTGAAGGCCATAGCCTCCTCCACAAAGCCACTTCCGTCTATCAAAGCTATTCTTTCTCAACAAGCTCATAGATCTCCAGGGATGAGCTGCTGAAATTCATAACCAGTATGCTCAGAATTCTGTGTTCAAGCCAAATTTCCCAGACAACAAAGCTTATGCATGCAATTTAAAGATGGAAACCCCTCCAAAATTCACTTCCCTGTTGAGGAAAATGAATGCCTGTGGTATCTTAAAGGAATGTGCCCTTATTTTTTGATTCATGGAAGCATACCCCAGATCTAAGACCTTAAGATCTTGGGTCTAGAAAAAGTAATCCCTCAGGCTCTATAGCTATTTTGATGATACCCAAGGGGTACTTTATGTCATTCTTTTCCAAAAAGATTGAGATGCATGCCATCTTCCAAGGAGGCTCAAGGTTCTTGAACAAAACAGGTCCTTTTATGAAACCAAGGTTCCCATATTTTAAACCCAGAGATGATCTACCAATTACTGTTCCTTGTTTGGGTCAGACTCCTATGCTCCCAAGTGCAATTTGGGGAGAGAATTCAAGGAGGCGAACTGAGAATGCAATTGCAGGGTAAATACCTGCTTCTAAACTCACTATACAACCAGGATTCTACACTATGCCGAATTTGGGAACACAGACTTGGTGAAGCCTTTGCTTGACAGATTCTTCCTCAAATCCGGAGGAATTTGTGGGAGCAACCTGTCAACTGTGAAAACATCCCCTTCCCGTGTGCGCTTCTGCCATCAGCGTGGTCATCTGGCCACATTTTTCCTCTCCCATCACACGATTTATGAGCTTGACCCTATCCTTCATGCCACTAAAGATGCCCTTATGGATACTTCAGCTCCAAATATAAAAGGCAGCCTTCCGGTGTAAGCTTCTGCCATCAGCATGATCATCTGGCCACATTTTTTCACTCACATCCCAAATTTATGAGTCTGACACTATCCCTAACACCACTAAAGATGCCCTTATGGATACTTCAGCTCCAAATACCTAAGGCATCCATCCAGGCACTTCAATTCCTATGGATACGAGCAGCCTGAAGGCAAATCAACCAAGAGATACGCTTAATTGATCATGGACAATCAAACGAAACTTATGTTCCGAGAGCAAAAGCACAAAGGGGGAGCCAGATAAGTCTTCAAATTTCTAATTCATTTGATATTCTTGACTCCGAGGATAAAAGAGGTTGCAAAAGAAAATTAGGCTCGTCCCAGCCATCCTTGAAAAGAAGTTTTGAAGAGCTTTTCTCTTGCTTCTTTTGTTGTTTCCCAGAAATTTTTAGAGATGCAAAAGTTTTTTCCCAATCTGCAAAATGTGAAATATTTGCAGATTGTACCTTTCGAATTTTATGCAGGAAAGTCTACTTCCCTCTCCTGGGGACCGCAGGGTAAAGCTTGTGTCCCTAAGAATCAGACCACACTGCTCAACTGGTTAAGGTATCAGAGGAAAATAAAAAACCATCAGCTCAATATTTGATCTCACTATTGAACATGGCTGACTACTAAAGGCTTTTTCTGTTAAGACAATCTCTTACAAGCACCAATGGGGATTTCACGTTGCAATAGGCCACAGAGCACATTAAGCACACTTCTCCTCAGTGAAAGTGCTCTTCTGGAATATCAGAGACCTAGGTATCAATAATAAATGTAGATTTCTTCGTGCCATGATCAAATCTACCAACTCTGATTTGATGCTATAATAAGGAACCCCCGTGTCTAGTGCTAATATAGCCAAAACCTCTACTGCCTCTCAGGGTCCTAAAGCATATCTGAGTCTTGATTTGACTAGGAAATCAGAGGGCACTGCCTCCATCTGGAATGCAAGAAATTTTGATCAAAAATCATTTCAGTAACATTCTTGGGATTTGTCCAGTGAGTTTAATTATTTTGAATTCAATTTGATTTCACTTTAGTTTCTAATTACATTCTGCCTGATGGCACGATGAAAGAATTAGCTCTCCGCAACATTCTTCTTCGCTTCCCAATAAAATCATCACCAGATTATTTTTGGGGAGGAGGAGATGGATGGAGTTAAATCTTGTATAACTGGACGATGGAGAAAAAAATGGGGGCATTCCATCAATTCCAGAGATGCACGTGCATTGAGTGTTAAAAATCTTGACAGGTTTTTAACAGCAATGGCAGATAAACGCCTGTTGAGATATTGCATCAGTACTCCTGTTGTAGATGGCTTGGCAAGGCTCGATTTGTTCCCAAGCCTGTTCACGAGGTTGCAACCTATGGGATACAAAATTTGAACAATATATGTAAGCTAAAGTGAAAATGCTCCCTCGTTCCCACAGGAAAAGTTTCATACACCCAAGAGGCATGCTAGGTAGGGACCTAGGGTGTGATCTAAAGAACAACCTTTATAACTCCACCTTCTCTGACCACTGGGCCAGTGAGATTGAGATTCAGGCAAGTCCCTGCCACAAATGAACCTGCTTTAAGTTCAAAAATATGTGGCTGCTCCACTCACTTTCATTCTAGAATTTAGGATTGGTAGATTGAGTGCAACTTCATCCAGGGTCATGCTATGTTCTGATTTGCAGGAAACAGTGTTTTCTTAAGCAGAAGTTCAAAAATTATAATAAGAATGCTTTTGGTCACATGTTCCATCCGATGGCTATGTGACCAGCTTGATCAGTTGCAATGTCCTGTCTGAACCAACTCGTTCACTTCTGAAATCGAAAGATAGAAACAACAATTGATTGCCAGCGTCTTGGTATTACCCCAAAGAAAAAAACAAAAAACAAAAAAAAGGAACCTCTTGGAATTACGAAAAAAAAACGAATCTCTTAGCACAAAATTATCATGCTATTTGGATCGAGGGCGGACATATCAATGCCAAGTTTACCTATAAATCGGTCAATGACATATAGAAACTCAAACTCTCATATGGTAGATGCTACTATTTTTGCAACATCTTCTTCGTGAAAAACTGAGGAGCTTTGGTACTCCCCAAACTTGGGTTTTATCCCACATCTCTTCACACGTATGTGCATCTGAAAATGTAACCCCGTCTTCCTTAAAAATACTGTGTTCTCTTTCCCTCATGACAAATCCACTGGACATCATGCCTTTATGTCCCAATTTTCCCAGGAATACTAGAAAGTGGTTAAGCGTAACATTCTATAAGCCAATAAGCCCTAAAGTATGCATGCATATCTTGCTATAAGCCAATATAAGCCATTAGTAAAACATAATTCAGAAATGACATATCTGGCTTAATATTTACCCCAGGAAAAAGTACCATGTATAAAGAATAAATAGTACCATTTATTACAAATCGAGCACATAGCAATCTCTGCAAGTAGAGAATATTATAATTATCAATATTCCGGACAAAAACTTGAGGCCCTTAAGGAACCATTAATATTTAATACAAAGCAGTTTATGAATTGTAACAAACGGGAACAACATTAAACATCTTGTTTCTGTCCAGTGGACTTCCAGAAACTTCAATGACGTTATCTGATATATTCCAGGTTTGGACAAACTTAACAACTCTAGTAGATATTTATGTGCATACCATTCTAGCATTCAGAATTGTAAACTGTGAAAACCCATAAGTTTACAATTCTGAATGTGAAATGGGTGTTCATGCAGTTAACAATTCTGAATGCTAGGACGAGAACTAATTTCAGAATGGGTGTCCGTAGTTAACAATTCTGAATGCTAGAATGAGAACCATTTCAAAATGGGTGTTCGCAGTTTACATTTCTGAATTGTAGAATGAGGTGTTTTCATCTTGGATACTAATTATAATTCAAGTTAAGATAGAAAACCCAAGCAAGTAACCAGGAAAAAGGAGAAAAATTATAAATGAAGCAACCTGTTGTAGAAATCTGTGGATAAATCAACGAAGGTTTGATGTCCAAGCTTGAGGTATAAGTTGGTGTCATCGATAGCAAATGCATCTTCCGAAGCTAAGCCGCTCCATTCCGAAGCTTTCTGCTGCAGGGACTGCATTGCCAGAAAACCCAAATTACAGTAATGTTCAGGGAAAATTGATGTTTAGAGCACCTATGCAAGGAACAGTGTAGGGATTCATGGAATAAATAATGGATTTGCGGTTGATCATGGTGTTGACATTCTGCTGTCAATGGGGTTGCTTTTGTGGTTGGTGATGTAAGGGTTTGGAATATGTTGATTCGGTGGTGCAACTTTATTGGCGTGCTTGATTCTCGCTCTCCTTTTGCTTCACCATAAATTTAGTTTGGTAGTTTTGATACCATTTCAGTGCACTTATTTGTCATATTGTCTCTAATAGCAGATTCGTTTACTTTTCTTGTTTTAAAAATAAGGTCTCAAAAAGACTAAAAGGTACCCATACAAATTTAACACAGTTACACTTACAAAATAATATTAACCTCTCAAACATATTTATCATTCTATAGATAACACCGAGTTAAAAGATATGTGTATGCCTAGATTTGGATCACCTATAAGATGTATTAGTTGATATAACAATCACCAAATCAATGTTACTAAAAATAATGGGCTTACGTTGGGATTGAAAAATGAGGGAGAATCATGGGTTTTTAATGGATAAAGTGGGTAGAAAATTTCAAGCCACCGAATCAAAACCTACACACAAGCACACTTAAAGAAATGTTAGTTGTTTTTTTGTGGTTGGGTGACTGTCTTGGTCAAATCTCTAACTATTTAAGAAGATAAAAGACATTTTATTGAAGTAAAAATGACAAAACAATGCATGCAAATAAAAAGTATACTTGAATCGATTGCATCGAGTCATGCGATTGCGATTAACTCGAAAATCACACAGAGATCGCAAGACGATCGCACTTGCGACTAACACCTTTGTTGCAATTTTGCTAAAACAATGATCAACAAGTTGCACCTATCATTTGTGATATGTCTTCACCTCTCCAAGACTTGCAATATCGAAATTTGTGAGCAAAGAAGTAAAACTCAAGTATGGGCTCAAGTGCACAAAGAGTCATGGATCTGAAATGATGGGATGAGTGGTGTTTTATAGTTTTTAAATGCATAGGGGAATGTGACACATATGGGTGCAATGTGCATAGGTGGATGAGATGATAAGGGTCCATAGTGCATTGGACATGCAAAATGGGTAGGTGGGATGGACAATTAAATGTGAGTGGGTGAGGGTTAGTAAATGAGTGATGAGGTGTCTTTTATCACCATTTTGTGGGGTTTTATATTTTTATTTGTTTTTGTGAGATTATTTTTGAGATTATTGTGTTTTATGATGTTTTTGGTATTTTTGAATAGGAGACCTTATGCGCAAGGTGCATTTTCTAGTGTCTATAATATGTACTTTCCTTGAACATAAATAATATCTTTAAATAATTAGAAAATTCTTCAACAAAATAGTTAATATATTTTATTTTTGATATTTCCATAGTTTAGCATCACAGAAATGTATTTGGAGAATTGTGTAGTTAATACTCGTATGCCTTGGACACGATAGGGCATGCCATCACCCAAAGAGACATGGTTTCTAGTAATTGTATCTCTCAAAGTGTAGAGTGAATCTTTTTTTGTTCATGTGTCGAGTTGCACCTAAGTCACATGTCATATAGAACTTTGTGAATTTAATGGCTCCCGAGATTGTATAGTTGTTGGCGAAATAATTTGTCAAGAGGAAATTTAGTAGTTTTTACCCAACGCTCACGGGACTAAGTTCCTCCTTTTAGGAATGAGGAGACACTCATTTATTGAATGCATTAAATAATAAAATCTATAAGTGGACATTAGGTCGGGGATCACACATGAATACTCTATTAAACATGTGGCAAATTGCTTATATGGGATACTGAGGAGGAATTCTCTTAGAGAGATGTAGAGGGAGATCGCGAGAATAGGGAGAGGATTAAGGTTGTGAATAGGCACTTGTAGATTTTCACGAACATTAACTAGAGGTATTTCCATATTCAACAAGAAGAAAACAATTGTGTAAGCAATACTAAGATTAACAAATCAAATACACAAAGTTCTATTGATTTATTCCTCAAAGATACAAAGTTCTTTCTTGGTTGTTCAAGATTTCAAAGCTTAAAATTGAAAAGGATGAAGTAGAAGAAAAAAGAAAAAGAGATAGAAGAAATAACTTCTTGGAGAATAAAAGTAGTAATAGGATCCCAATATAAACTATGAACCTCCTTGGAATTCCTACCACTTGTGATCTCATCCCCGAATACAAATAAGTTCTTTTCTGATGAAAATGTTTTACGTCTTATCCTCCTCAAGTGAATGACAAATTCCTACCACATTGTGATCTTTATCTTAGGAATACAATATATCTTAAGCATACATGCAAATAAAAGTGGATATTCTACTAAAGAACTATACAAAACAGAGACATAAATCAACACCGATTTAACGTGGTTCACCCAATGCGAATGTGGGCTACGTCCACCAAGAAACAAGCCAATCTATTATCCAAAGCTTTGATAAGATATACAATGAAGATTTACAATCTTCCACACCTCTCAGATGTACAATACTTTCTTTCTCTCAAGATTTTGCTTCATCACCAAGAATTCTCTCTCTCACCAACTTTTTCAAGTTCTTTCTAATTCTTGTTAATCTCTTACTTCTAAACCCTAGCTTTTATGCTTATATAGTCATTTATAGACTTAGGGCACTTAGCCATGCAATTACAATCAATAGATATACTTTAATGCTAAAAATAGATCTAATTCCCGAGAGTTAATTAAAACATCCTCACATAGGTAACCGATGCCGGTTAGCCCTAACCGATGTTGGTTCCTTCCTTTCCTACCGATGCCGTCCTTATTCTAATGACCGATGCCGGTCCCGATGCCGGTTCCCCCTAACCGATGATGATTACTTATATTTTTCAACAAGTTTCCATTGCATGCTAAACTGAAGTAATTGAGCTCCACAACTCAACAATCTCCCACTTGGAGATTAATTACTACACCATACCTATACAACATCATTCTTGGATCCTTCCTTAGCTTTGTTTCTTCCTCTTCAAGTCTCAAACTCAAGACCAACAAAAGTGGAGTGTAGCTCCAACTTCTCCTTTGCTAATGGCTTCATTAGCATATCCATAGGGTTCTTGCTCATATGAATCTTTTCTAGATTCAACTGTCCATCCTCCAATACCTGCCATATGAAGTGATACCTCAACTGAATGTGTTTCATTCTCGAATGAAACACTGAGTTCTTTTCCAAATGAATTACACTCTGACTATCACTAAACAGTTTACAATCACCTTGCTCCTTTCCCAACTCTTCCATGAACCTACTCATCCATATCATCTCCTTTCTAGCCTTTGTAGCTACAACATACTCTGCCTCTATAGTAGACAAAGCCACAACCTTCTGCAATCTTGAAATCCAGCTAACTGTCATCCCACCTACTATGAAAATATATCCAGTAGTGCTCCTCCTACCATCCAGATCTCCAGCCATATCCAATCAACATAGCCACATAATGAAATATCCGAACCTCCATAGCATAACTACATGCTAGATGTCCCTTTCAAATACCTGAGTATCCATTGACTACTTTCCAATGCTCTTTACCTAGATTGGCCATATATCTACTCACAACTCCCACTTCCTGTGCAATGTCTGGTCTGGTACAAACCATAACATACATGAGACTCCCAACTGGCTTGAAGCATATGGCACTCGTGTCATGTATTTGACCTCCTCATGTGATGATGGACACTGATCTTTTCTCAATTTGAAGTGTCCAACCATAGGTGTACTAACAGGTTTTGCATTCTGCATGTTGAACCTTTCTAACACCTTGTAGATATAATCCTCCTGAGACAAATACAATTTCTTGTTTTTCCTTGTCTCTATGTATTTGCATGCCAAGGATTCTTTTTGCAGCTCCTAAATCCTTCATAGAAAATGTGTGAGCTAGCTTTCCTTAAGCTCACCAATGTCCTACATACTAGATCCTGCAATAAGCATATCATCCACATACAATAACAAAATAATATAGCTCCCATTTTCAAGCTTCTTGAAATAAACACAATGGTCAGATTCACATCTCAAGTAACCATGCTCATGCATAAAACTATCAAACCTCATGTACCATTGCCTTGAGCTTGCTTGAGCCCATATAGGCTCTTTTTCAACCTACACACTAATTTCTCCTTACCCTTGACTTCATACCCAAGCGACTTTGCATATAAATCTCTTCATCCAAATCACCATGAAGGAAAGTCATCTTCACATCTAGTTTCTCTAAATGCAAATCTTCTACTATAACTAAACTCAATACAATACAAATAG
This sequence comes from Taxus wallichiana var. yunnanensis, assembly GCA_018340775.1. NCBI lineage: Eukaryota > Viridiplantae > Streptophyta > Pinopsida > Cupressales > Taxaceae > Taxus > Taxus wallichiana. The sequence goes on from CM031239.1 coordinate 892,601,158, forward strand.
AAGTCATCTTAACAACAGGAGAAAATATTTCACCAAAGTCAATACCTGCTTTCTATGTAAATCCCTTTACTACAAGCCTTTCCTTGTATTTTTTGTCCACCCTCTTCTTCCTTAATCCTATAAACCCACTTGTTCTACAATGTTCTCTTACTCTACGCAACTTAACCAAATCCCAAGTTTGGTTCTGTTCCAAGGAGTCCATCTCCTCATCCATGTCATGCTCCCACTGGACGTGGTCTTATCCTACATTACTTCTTCAAAGCTCTCTAGTTCACCATTATCAATCAATAATAAATAAAATAGAGAAGGTGTAAATCTTTCTGGAGGTTTACTTACCCTTTGTGACCTTCTCACAGAGTTTGGGGTACCGAGGCTCAATCTGACCTCCTGACATTCCTATCCAAATCTGATAGTGATCGACGCCGGTCACCTCTAACCGACGCTCGGTTATACTAACCGATGCCCGCGGATCCGATAACCGATTTGGATTAACTATCTTCAGAACGATACTACTGGTTCGTTTGACCGATGTCGGTCAGGGGTCAACCGACACTAGTTACTGTGTAACCCTGTCGGTAATACTTTTAAATCCGAGAGTTCATTTTCATTCACAAACTTCTCAACCGGTTCATCCTTGGGTACCAAAATTTGATCCATGTACATTCTCTTTTCATTCCATTCAACATCACGAATCCTAATAATTTTAGAATTCTCTAAATCCCAAAAATGGAAACCAAATCACCAGATCCATAACCAATGAAAGTGCATCTCTTGATTTTACATCCAACTTTTTTCCTATTTTCCTTATCAACATGCACAAAAGCTTCTGAAACCAAAAATTTAAGAAAAGAAAGATCTACCTCTTTTCCGGTCCAAGCTTCCTCTGGTATTCCTCCATCTAGTGAACTTGAAGGCCCATGGTTAATCAAATAAACCATTGTATCAACTGCTTCTACCCAAAACTATAAGGGCAATCTAGAATGTATCCTCATACTTCTAACATGTTCCATGATTGTCATGTTCATTCTTTCTACAACACCATTCTCCTTGTGGTGTTCTTGGAACCGTTCTTTCTCTACGTATCCCATTCACTAAACAATAATCATTGAAAGCCTTGCTACAATATTCACCACCATTTTCGATCTAAGGCACTTTAACTTAGAATTTGATTCATTCTCAACAAGGGCTTTCCATCTTTTAAAAGTCTCAAAACATCATATTTACATTTAATACAATAAACCCATACCTTTCTTGTAGCATCATCAATGAAAGTAACATAATACTGGGATCCTCCATGAGAAGCTACCTGAGCTGTCCCCACACATCTGAGTGTACAAGCTCCAATTTCTGCTCCTTCTTAGTTGCCCCAACTTTGAGAAATCTCACTCTCTTTTGCTTTCCAAAGATACAATGCTCACAAAATCAAGATCTAAATCTTTCAAATCTGATAACTTACCCTTAGCCTTTAAGATCTGCATTCCTTTTTTGACTCATATGGCCCAACCGATTATGCCACATGCATGCATCCGAATCAAGTAGATAATGCAAAAAGGAATCAATAATACAGGTAGATAAATATAACATTCCTACCTTCTTACCTCTTGCCACAACAAAAGCACCCTTGGTGACTTTCCAAGAGTCTCCTATAAAAGTAACCATGCAACCAGATTCACCTAGTTTCCCTACAAAAATAAGATTCCTCCTGAGGCTTGGCACATGCCTCACATCTTTCAATACCCATGTATTTCCATTCTACAATTTTAGATGAACTTCCCCTTTACCAATAATACTGCAAGGTTCATCATCACCCAAATAAACATGCCCAAAATTACCTTGGACATAATTTCTGAAATAACCCTTATTAGGGGTTGCATGGAAAGAAGCTCTTGAATCTAAAACCCATGATTCAATTCTATTATCTAAAGAAAGAATAAGAGCATCTTGCATTACCTCTGATGTAGCAAGATTTACTTCTTTACCTTTGTCTGGTTGTTGGTTCTCTTTATCCTTTGACCAACAATATTTCTTTGCATGTCCTTTCTTTCCACATTTCCAACAAGTAATTCCCTTACTTCTGGATTTAGATCTGTTATCCCTTGACTTTGATTTCCCATTACTCTTACTCTTGATCTCTCCTTCTACTTGCCCTTGCTTTCTACATTCAAAGCATTTCTAGATGATGATTCCTCTGTACTCTTCCTACGAATTTCTTCATTCAAGATTATACTAACCACATCATCAAACTTCAAAATATTATTAGCAGATGTTGTATTACTAACAACCATTACCAAGTTATCCCAACTATCAGGAAAAGAACATAAGAATAAAAGTGCTTTTACTTCATCATCAAATGGTATATCAACCGATTTTAACTGATTTACAATAGATCGAAATCATTCAAATGACTAGATGCAGATCCACCTTCATGCATCTTAGAACTAAATAGTTTCTTCATCAAATAAACTTTATTTGAAGCACTAGGTTTTTCATATAAATTAGCAAGAGATTTCATTAACCCTACCGTAGAAGTCACTTCTGTAATATTGAAGCCACGGATGCTGCCAAGCTCAATCTTATAGATCCCAAAGCCTTTCTATCAAGAATATTCCATTCTTCATCATTCATCTTCGTAGGTCTAGACTTCTCATCCAATGGTAAATACAAATCTCTTTGATACAGATAATCCTCAATCTACATCTTCCATAATTGATAATTTCAGCCATCAAATTTCTCTACCTTGTATTTTTTTCTTCTTCCATTGTTGTAGCTCCCACTCAATCAAAAACCCTCTGTGAGTAAATTTGTCAACACACAAAACCCTCAAACAAAGCTTTGATACCAGTTGTTGGGGTTAGCACACCGGTTGTATAGATAATATATCAAATCTAAGCATACATGCAAATAAAAGTGATATTCTACTAGAAGAAATATACAAAACAAGAGATATAAATCAACACCATATTTAACGTGGTTCACCCAATGTGGGCTACGTCCACCAAGAAACAAGCCAATCTATTATCCAAAGCTTTTGACAAGATATACAATGAAGATTTATAATCTTCCACACCTCTCAGATGTACAATACTTTCTTTCTCTCAAGCTTTTGCTTCATCACCAAGAATTCTCTCTCACCAACTTTTACAAGTTCTTTCTAATTCTTGTTAATCCTTACTTCTAAACCCTAGCTTTTATGCTTATATAGTTGTTTATAAACTTAGGGCACTTAGCCATGTAATTACAATCAATAGATATACTAAATCTATGAACCCCTTGGAATGGAGAAGTCATCCCAATATATAGCTTACAAAGTGTCTCTTCTTCTCCTCCTCAGTGACTTTTCACATTCCTACCACTTGTGACCTTTCATATTCTTATAGGAATAAAAATAAGTTCTTTTCTTATTTATGAAAAGGAACTTTTACAATGAAAAATACAAAGGTCACTTAAGTGAATAAGACAAATAGCCAAAAATTACATTCCCAATGAAGAATTAGAATGTAGAGAGAAGAAGAGAGAGAGAGTGATCAATCGGGAGACAAAGGAGCTCTTGATAGAAAAGAGTTTGCTCTTGATGGACTTTGTGGAAATGCTCTAGGGATGAAATCCTTTCCCTTGACCTCTTTGTTGAACCGAGGCACTATCGAGTGTAATCTTCTTTTCCTACGAGATACTCTTGCTCACCAAGGAGTGAGAATCAAGACAACTCATCTCGAATATCAATGGGGAAACACTACCCCAACAGGCTCTCTTGATCACTTGAGAATGTATTTTCCTTCATAGCTTCACGAGGTGCTCTCAACATCCTTATTTTTAGGTCCTCCATATTCATGCTTGTCACGTCATTATTACCCACATTGGGATACTCGGTGTTTAATGCGAAATTAGCTCAAAACTTGAGTATTTGAACTTCATAATGACGAAAGCTAGTGAAATAGACAAGAGATGGATGGATGTGAAAAATTTGATCAAAATCCCAACACTTACCATTTTTAGTAAGCCCTACCTCGGATGTCTATTTTTATAAAGTGGTCATTTGGTTGTCGAATGACATGAGAGTGGTCTCAAAAGTTTCATTATCATTCTAGGATGATCTACTCCAAATTTTAGATGATTATCTCATCTGGATTAGTGGAAAATTGAAAAATTCATCAAAGAGGGTAGAATACTAAGAGAAACATCATTTTCCGTATATTTAAAAATACTCCACCTCGTCATGTAAGTAATAGCTCAAATGGAAGCTGATTTTACGAAGAATATTTACTCTAAATTTTAGGCGGTTTAGCTCATTGGATCATTGGGACAATATAAATTTCATCGAAGAGGTCATAATACTGAGAGAAAAATCAATCCTCTATATCTCCAAAAAAACTTCACCTCATCATGAAATAAATGGATCAAATGAAATATTATTTTATGAGGATCATCTGCTCCAATTTTAGGTAATTTGGCTTGCATTGAGATCACGAGAAAATGTGAATACATTTTCAATTTGTTTGAGGAAAATGGATTTCATGGATGGAAACCTCTTTTAAATAGAAAATAAAGCATTCCATAACATCCACCAAGTGATAGATCATGTGAAAGGTGTTTTCAAATGGAGCACTTTGACATAGTTTCAGGTTTTTCAACCGCATAATCATCGAAACAATGAGCAAAAGACCATTTTTAGGAACTAGAGCACAAAGCTGATTTTAATGGATTCCATGGAGGAAAAATATGGATTTTCAATAGAGTTTCATGTTACACTTCATCTATTTTCATGTTGAGGTTCTTTTTTGGGGAAACTAGTTTTCAAAAATGACTTAGTGCTTGAGTGTTTTAACCATTTCACCCTTTTAGCATTTTAACTCATGTTTAACCATACATGCTTAACTAAGGTCAATCAAGGGTTAGAGGGTGAGTTGCACCCATGAAAATAGGGGAAATTTGAGGTGAGGGGACATAGGGACACTAATTTTCACTTTGCACCATATTTTGACAAGTGTCACCATGTGGAAACATGTGAGGAAGATGAGGGGCTGAAAATGAGCTTAGGAGCTGAGATGAGGTTTCACACGTGACTAAGATATATCTCTATGATCTTGGGTGAATTTGTTTTCCTCCTTTTTCCCCTTTTCTGTATTGAAAAGGTACAAGGGACACCAAACATCAAAAAAATGTGTCATGGGTGGAGTTTCTCATGAGGAGGGGTTCGGTGAGTTGAAAACACAAGTTACAACCTTCTAAGTAACCTAAGTTGTCATTTTAAGTGACAAAACATATTTCCAGGAGGGGGGAATAATTTTGTGTTCCTACTATCCCATTGCATCAATGAACAAAGGATAAGGGACATAATGCATGAAAAAATGTGCCAATGGTGAAGGGGTCATGATTTGAAGTTGTAAAATGAACCTAGGAGACAAGTTGTGATGTTTTAAGTGATGCAAACTCAACCAACAACAAGGGGGGCACACTTTTGTGTCCCCACTATCCCCTTGCACCATGGGACAAAGGAAAAGGGACATATGAGGTGAAAAAGTGTGCTCAAGCTTATAAAGAATGTTGATGTCATCCTGTCAACACAAGAATAGAACATAGAGATTGTTTTTTCAGCCTTAGGTGAAAATCTTGAAGTTTAGAGGCAAAACCTTGTAATATTTTGACTCTAAAACACTTTTTGAGTTCATTACAACCATGTTAAAGATATGATTCTATTTTTAATTTAATTTTCGATCATATTCACCCTTTTAGCACAAAGGAATACAATAAAGTGACCACAACGATCCACGAGGAGAATAGTCGACCTAAGAAAACAATGATATATCCACCATATAGTGGAATCCAAGATATTTCCATTAATTTTTTTAGCTTCCAAATCTTCCTAAAAATCCCTTAATCTTCAGAACAAGGTCACTTTCTTCGTTGAATCTGCTTTCCATGTACGAAATGTCCCAGATTTTTCTTGAATAGATCTCAACACCATATGACCCACAAAATTCTTAAAATATTTCATGGATCTCTTCAATACTCCTTTTTACAACTCCCATATCGGTTAAGCCCTTGCAATCATCCTCTAGAGGGTATTTCTTTGTTCTGCAAAATGGCTAAAAATAGCCCTTTTTATGCCTTTGGGAACAACTACTCCACCTTGGATCTCAACAACTTCATGAGTCAAACTAGGTATACTTCCTTACACATGAAACACACTTGAAAATTATGTTAGCACATTCTTCTTATCCGAATAAGGATGCACAATTGATAGGTTGGTTGGAATAAGGGTTTACTGATGAGGCGAGGAAGGAGGTTTTCAAGTGGGGGCTTGGTTTTCATGATCAATTTTTTTAATTTTATGTGTTGGACATTTAGCATGAAAACAAATGGCTCTAACTCAGGGACATAGATCATAAGGGATAATGAAGGACCTATGAAGTATCATGGGGGAGAAACCGGTGTTTTATTATTTGGGAAATAGAGTCATTATTAAACAACTAATACAAATAATAGACACACCCAGGGAAAAACAAAACAAACACACAATAGAAAAGGGAAACAAACCAAGGAAAAATAAAAAAACCTAGCTCACCTATGTACATGTGGGGGATATCCCACTTTCACTACATTACTTAGTCATTTCTTAATTTCACCCGTGTATAGATAACACAAAATGAATTTGTTTTGCAAATCTATTGAATGGTTCAATGAAATATGATCTTTTTCTCAATTGATTGAGAAAACCAATTAATGTAAGAGGTCTCCATCTACTTGAGAAAGAGAAGTTTGTGTTTTTATTTTTAAAAAAGTCTATATGACTCCTCTTACAAGTGGGGATCCACATGATTAGTTCATTGTCATTTCTACTCTGAAATTCACTTCCATTTTGCAGTCCATTTTCAAATTCAACCATGCTTCTGATTTCTCATTTTCCACTTTATTGCTACAAGATTAATTTTTGATCATACCATACTTTTCATGTTCACAACTAGGTTTTTTTTTCCAATGGACATTTGTTCTCTATTTTCATACTCCATATGATCATTATCTCCATGAACTGGTTATTGATAGAGATTTTGACATTTTCATCATCATCATATCCTTCTTGATGTTTCACATTTACTAGATGTTCCAAATGGTTCTTTTCTACACACACCAACTCATTCTTGATATGGTATGACTCACATGATGCATCATCTTCTTGAAAGGATAATGAGCACGATGTAGGAGATGAAAAAGAAAGTTTAGCGTTATCTTCATCTAATAATCTTGAGCTACCTCAATCATCTCTATGATTGAGATATCCTCTCCTTTAACATAATCATTCTTGAGAGACTCAAGCACCTTTTCATCCATTTGTTCCTCATTGAGAAGGTCTTCTTCTCCAAATGGAAAAGAGAAAGCTTCATAATCATATTCATATTCTTGGAGTAAGTATTCAGTCTGGATATTGAGAAGATGATTGGAACAATGGGGTTCACATTTCCAGAAGTCATTTTACACCACTCTTTATTTGTGGTTAGTATTACTTACCATCTCAGGATTGATTTGAGGCAAGTCAAGATCTCCATGATCCTCATCATCACCAAGTAGATAAATTGTATCCATGTCTAATGAGAAGTGCATACAATTAAATTTTGGATCAAGAACATCATCATGTTGTTTCTTAATTTTCTCAATCAAAATTGGGTACCCCTCTATCAGTATGGGAAGCTCAACATCTTCTTCTAAAGTCATGAAAAATTTGTAATATCTTGAACCTTAGTACAAAATGTCTTCTCTTGGATCATCCTCTCTCTGAACGATGTATCTAATTTTTCTTATGGGAAGGAGATTATTTATTTTTCCATTGATTGGTATGGTGTCATATGAGCAATCCATTTGTATCTCTCCACCAACATCTTGATAGAAACTCCGGCTCAATAACATCCCATAAGAAGTTGGGATGTATGTTACAATATGTTAATCTCGAATTTCTTATCGGGAAGTTCACCAATATCACTTGAACATCTTGACTTGACCAATGAGAGGTAATTCTTTGGTCTCCATGGATTAACATTGTCTAGTAATATGAATGAGGTGAGACTAAGAGCTTTGGCTACTTTGGTGGCATCATATTTTCGAAGCATTGGTGTCAATGATGCAATTACTCAAATTGTACCCATTGATTAACAAAGAAAGATAGAAAGGTTTATTTTGTTAAGAAGCAAAGATGTGGGAGAAATAAGATTATAAGGAATGACATGAAGGGTGGGAAGTGGTTATTTAGAAATGGAGTTTACGAAATCGGACCTTGAACTACTTCCTTTGATAAACTAGATAAGTTTATCAAACTGTTTAGGATGAGTTCTTAGATACTCAACTTCAAAATTTTGGATTTTGGCCTTATTGACATGATCAATAATGTCAAATAATGAAGAGGTTAAATATTGGGGAATAATGATATCCTTGGAAGGCATAGGAACTACATTCTTAGAAGTACAAGTGGAAACTAATTTGACTAAAGAAGGAGAAAGAGACTTTCCCAGGAGAATAGATATAACTTTTGCGAAGGTATTATCAAGATACTTCTTAGCAAAATCCATGGAAGTGGGTTCTGATGATCCTCACTTTTTTGTTTTTTAGATTCCTCACTTGAGGATTAGAGTGCTTCACTTGGGCAGCAGAGGAAGAGGCCTATTTTGTGTTTGTGAGTGAGTGAACATTGCACAAAAGTAACTATTCAAATCATCCATATAATCCTCTACCTCTTCATCATCTATAGATCATTCGAGTAGCCAATGCTAACATATCCAATTTATTCAACCTATAAGGAATATTCTTCTTCTTGAAATTCACAAGTTGCATTAATAAGTGGAGCTTTTAAGGAAATCCTACGTGTTGTTATAACAATCTAATTTTTATTTTGAACATTCTTCATGTTGGCTTCCAAAATAGCACCCTTAGGAGATGGGAAGCTAGCACGAGTGGGTTGGATCTAAGAGAATGATGAACAATGAAAATTTCTTTGTCATTGATAGTTGGGGATTTGTTCAACACTCAACTCAATGACTCAAATCTGGGAGGTGATCAGGAGGCACCTTCACAAAGGGGATGACTTGACCTGCTTTATACGGATCTGTCTTGACTAAGGTGAGAGGACCTAGTTGGATGATATGAATAAAGGAAAAGCTTTCATGGCTTGGTTTCATTTATGGTTGGTGCAACTTAATTTGAAGTAAGTGCAGCCACATATACAATACTTCTCTCAAAAGATTTATCACTTGATTTATTGTAAGCACTTGAGAATCAAATACAGATCTAACGGTAGATAATGACCAATTTTAGATATTTTGTTTGCATAAGATTATTGACCGAGGATGCTTTGAATGATATCAGGTCACATACTTGGTGGGATTCTTAGAATCTCTTATTGATAACGGAAAAAAAATGAACTCGAGACTTGTAGAATAAGCATATGTATGGTATGTAGGTATGATATGCTTAATAAGTATGAAGATCAGCTGATTTTTTTAATTGATATTTGGGGGAGGGTAATTGATTTTATGACCTTGGTGTCTTAATGTTCCCATGGAAAGAATCCATCCTTAACTACGATGCTTGAAAAGAAAAATCAATTTAACATGATTTGTGAAATAACATTTGCATTCATTGATACTCAATTTACACAAATGTTATCTACAATCTTCAAAATCCTAACTACAAATCATGGAGTTAGAGTTGAGATAAAGCACTTGCTATATTTGTCTTATACACCCAAAATACCCTTAAGGGATAACAAAAATCTTCAAAAGTGATGTTGTCTTAAGGATTTTATAACTGAACTGAACTATTGCAAAATATACAAGTGATTCTGCAATAGTCTCACAAAGACCAAAAGAACACGACAACTAAGAAATACCCTCACGTACTTAACAAAGTAAATCCAATACAAGATAGTCTTAGAACCAATATTGCCTCTTTAATTCCTTTAAAATAAGAGAAACGGGAAAATATAGCTTGATCAAAACAAAAGGGTTTATTCATTTAAGTTTTGGCTAGGGGACATAAACAAATGCCCTTAAAACATACTAATGTATGTATAATGAAACCAACTTAGCCCTTCCTTACAGATTGATACAAGCACATGATTTGCAAACACTAGAAAATGGAACCTAAAAATTTAATAAAAATTTTTATAACTACCCCCAATTTGCCTTCTTGTGAAAATGAAAGAATTTTATAATATATAACAGATGAGAGAGAGAGAGAAGAAAATTATGATCTCCTTCTACAACCACCAACAAGAAGCATTAAAATCCTCTGAAAAGGAGCATGGGTTTCTGCCCAAATCATTCATTCCTTGTCTTGTGTGTTCAGAGAAGAAACAGACACCATACTTCATCAATTTAGGTGGTTGACCAACATTGGGACTGTAACTTGAATATAAAAGACATTTTCTAATTTTTCTCCCACCAAATGTCATCAATTTTTGAATCTTATGACACCAAAGTGAAGGGCTTGAAGAGACCTTTCCAATGATATAAATTTTGCAATATTTGGAGCAGGGAATCAAAAGATATGGCCTTATAAAGTTTTGTGTGTCGAGATGAACAAAAATGTGACATGTGGCAACCTTTGATTAGCTCAAGGAATACCTCTACCTATGTTTTATTTTATTTTCTTTGCCATGTGTCGATCGTTGGTTGGCTCATAGGTTCGGGATTTGCCTACGCATCTGCTTGCTTTATCTTTTGAATATTCCTTCCTTCTTCTAGACCCGATGCTTTTACTAAATTCCATTCAATCTAAGGCTTGAGATCCATCGAGTCTATCAATCGAAGTGTGGTAGAATGACACCATGAATCTTTGCCTTGATACCGGTTGATCCACATGCTCTATGCTCATTGTGAAGTGCGAGCCAATGAAAAAGCTCCATGCACCTTTGCGATGTCGACCGTTCTTTATCCATTGTGAAGCATAGACCAATAGAAAATCTCCACGCTTACTTCACATTTTACCTTTTAGCTAAGGATCTTGTCGACTATGAAACACCGACCTATAAAAACACTCCACGTAGCTTCAAGTTTTCGGTCTTGTCAAATTTTACCTTTACGTCATAACTTCAAACTTGAGCGAACTTAGGAACTTTTGGGCTTCATAAAAATGTTGCCACGTATCCTTGCTAACTTTGTTGACTATCCAAACCCAAATCCTTATTGAACTTGGTTTATTCTATGAACTTGAGGTCCATGTAATGCATCTGCTTTGAATTTTTTTGGAATGGTGACATGTTTCCACTTATGGTCATTGATCTTGATCCATCTGTCATCTTCTATCTCCACCATGTGTCCCTTGACCCTCGTTGACCCAAACCCAAATCCAAAAAGCTTTGAAATATGGTTGATTCTGTAGACTTGAGGTCCACCAGAGCCCATCTTCTTAAAGAGTGTCAAAATGTCAACACATGTCCTATCTTTGATCATTGATCTTCTACCATGTGGCCCTATTGATTTTTAGCATTGAAATTGACAACCACATGCACATTCGTTGGCCTTTTAAAACATAACCCGCTAATGAATTTAAATGTAGTCTCCTATGGGTTTTGGAAGATTTCTAAGTGTCCAAATGGCTTTTGGATTCTACAAAATGCTATCTCTTTTGACAAACCCATAAAACACTAAACCAATGTGTCATGGTTTTTGTTCTTTGATCAACTAGTCCATTAAACCAGTTCCCCGACATTTCTATTGAATCCTTTCATTTATCTTTCTAAGACATGAAATATAGGACAAATTGATACTTTTCTTTGACTCGGACCAATATTTGAAGCACGGGAACAATATGAAGAAAATAAAAACAATTAAATTTATGGGGAGTTTATGAAAAATACCATCTCAATCCAAGGAACTGGATTGAGCTCCAACAACGACTCTGCTCGGGATGGGCACTCCATGTGGGTGTGACAAGAACAAATACCGAGATACTTAGTCCATTGGGCAAGGAGTCGGGAGATGAAACACATGGGGCTTTTAAAATAAACACAAAACATGTTGGGGAAAATAGACAACTACATAAACCTAGTCAATGTAGACCAAAGCACAAAAATGGAAACAACAAAACAAACACAACACAAACAACTAAAGTAGAGGTGTACACTATACAAAATTATACCCAACCTTCCAAATTAGTCCAATAAATGTTTGAGATGCATGTCATTGATGGGAAACTCCAATAAATTTCCTTCTAAGTCTTTCAGAAAGAAAGTATGCTCTCCAATCCTGATGTCAATAGAATATGGTCCCATCCATAGGGCATCAAATTTTCCATGTTTGCCCTTGTCTTCATGTTTTTGTCCCATAATAGGACCAAGTCTCCAACATTGAAAAATCTTGGAGTGACCTTCTTGTCAAATATTTTCTTGAGATTTTCTCTGAATTTGACATGTATTTGATGGGACTCTCTTCTTTCCTCATCCAATTCCATAATTTGATTGATCCTTGTCTCATATGGACTTACTTCTTCTCCATCTTCAAATTGCTACATGAACTGATATGCAAGAAAGTTACAAGTGCAAGGGAAAAAGGGATTGAAGTCCATAAACTAACTCAAAAGGAATCTTTCCAATAGACCTCTTTGTGGTAACTCTGTCTTCCCATAGTGCAAATTTTAGTTGCTCACCCCATTTCCTTTTGTTTTTCTCTAGTGTTCTTTTGAGGATCTTAAGCAAGTTCTTATTGCTTGATTATGCTTGGTCATTTCCTTGAGGATTATAATTTGATGCATAATCCAAGTTTATTCCATATTCCTTGCACATTTTTGTCAATGGTTTAGCTCTAAAGCTCATGGCATTTTCAACAACTATCTTGGCAGGCACCCCAAATCTACAAATTATATTATTGAGAATAAATTCCATGATCTACTTGATGAGTTTATTTCTGGTAGGAATGGATTCAACCCATTTGGTAAAGTAATTAGTGGCTACTAATATCCATTTATGACTAGCACTTGAAGAGTCTGATATTTCACCAATAAAATCCAGTCCCCATTGTTTAAATGGAGCTTATTGACACAAGTTGTAGAGGCGAGCCCTAGAGGCTTTGATATTCCAAAAAAATGTTGACAAATCTCACACCTTCTAACCAACAAGGAAGTATCTTTGAACAATGAAGGCCACCAATAACCTACCCTCAAAATTTTATGAGCAATGACTCTCCCAAGAAAAATGACCTCCACATACTCCCCATGGAATTATGTAATTATCTTAGGTGCCTCTTCTTCAATGATACATCTTAAGCAAAACTCCCTCTGGGTTCTTCCAAGCTAGTCCATGATCAATCAAGATATACTTTTGGGAAACTAGCTTGAGTTTCCTTCTTTGATTCTTGTCTAAGTGCATAGGACAATTTAAGTTCATCAAGTAAAAGACTATATCTTTATACCAAACTGAAGTGCTTACCTTTTCATGAGGGTGTGGCCCTTCTTCTTCAACATTGTGTATGTCAACTACCTATAGATTTCTCTCTGCCATCAAATTTGCAAGGCCTAGACCCCACACCAACTTGGTAGTTTATATGTCCATGTCATATTCTTGAATCTTGTTAACCCAGCGACATATTTTACTTGATACCTCCATCTGAGATAAGATGTCTTTTACCATTGTGTGAGGTACATATGCTATAATCTTTGAACTAAGAATATAAGGTCTAAAGATCTTGGTTGCTTTGACTAGAGAAAAAGCTTTCTTTTCCATGACGAATATTTTAGTTTAGATCCTTGTAATGCTTTGCTAAAAAAGGCAATAGGCTTTTCATGACCTTCTTCATTCTTTTGTAACAATACAAAAGCAATAGTGAATTCAAAGGCAAATGAAAAAAATGAAACTCGTTCTACTGATTAAAGTTATTCAATACGGGGCAATTTTGAGTGCCTCCTTTATTCCTTTAAATTCTTGGACAACCCCTTCTTCCCACTTAATGACCTGATCCTTTTCAACATACTTGTGATGGGGATAGTGATCTCTGAAAAATTAGAGATGAACCTTCTCACAAAATTTATCTATCCAAAGAAGGATTGAATGCCTTTCTTGGACATAGGGATGGGAACCTTACTAATACTTCTACACTTTCGGGGTTTATCATGAATCCGTCATGTGACATTATGTGTCTAGGTAGCTTTTCCTTTTGCACACCAAAATGACACTTCTTAGGATTTAGTGAAATCCCATACTCTCTACATCAAGAAACATTTTTTTAAGGTGCCCCAAGTGGTCACCCATTTTTTTAGAGAAAATGGTTATATCATCTGATATCTTGATGATAAATTCATGGGAGAAGGAAGAAAACAACAATGCTTTTGGGAAATATAGATAGCAGAGTATCTCCCTACTCACATTGAACCAAGAAAATATAGAAAAGGATCAATTACTTCACCACCTTGCACAAATCTGTAGACACAAAGTTCTAAAGATTCACACAAACTAGAACACAAAGTTTCTATTGAATGCAAAATAAAAGATCCATTGAATCGAGCAAGGAGAGAGAAAGGTATAACAAAGGAAAATAAGAAAGAAAGAACTTCTGTATTGAATTACTTCAGAATTTACAACTTTCCCAGAAAAACCAGAATCCCTTTTTCCCATGGCCAAAGCCATATATTTATAACAATTTGTTTACATCCATACTTTGTCCCCAAGAAAAGAATATCCGAAAGGGATAATGTTTGTTGCAGATCCTCTTTTGGAAAGTGACATGAAACAAACACTCATGAAAATAGGAGGTTCAAAAAGGTGAATATCTCATCAGTTTGAGCATGATTATTTTAGCAGGGGACATCTCATGATTTTCTCCTTCACATGGTCCTACCATTTCCACCTTTTAACCACTTTCATAGCACTCAAGTGTTTATTGATAAGTTTTATCCCATTTTATCACGTATGCCCGATAAAATCTATTTTCTGATGATTAAACTTTACACCTCTTTAAACTTATCAATTCGGCTCCAAAACCAATCCAAAACACATCTCATGAAGAAATGACAAGGAATATAGGAAAAGAATGAAGAATGAGCCATTTTCATGTTTTGCAGAGCTCTGGTTCGTTAATGGTGATAAAAACTAGAAGAGGGCATTTGGCTATCTTTTCCCCCTTTTACCTTCAAATTTGGACCCTACACATGTGGCAAGATCCAAGCAACGATGGCCCTGGGGAAGAATTTTGCATTTCCTGACATTTGGGAGAAAAAGTGCATTTTCTCGATTTGCTCCACCCCCCCATGCAGCTCCGCCAAAGGCCGAACACGTGGCATCATCTGAGTGGCTGAGGAAATGCGGGTCAAAACTGCCATTTGAACTTTTTTAACAAAAAGGCTCAAATTCTCAAAAATCTCTCCTGCCCCACTTTGACTTTTCAACATGGACACGTGGCACCATGTGATTGATTGTGGGGATGCGCTTCTGCTTTAGACTTTATCTATTTTTAGAAAAGGGAAGAAATCCCACTTTTCCCCAAAGTCCATGCCCCCACCATTGAATTTTCAACATGAACATGTGTCCCATCTGATTGGTGTGGGCCTCAACTTAGAAAATTTATCCTTTCACTTGGGTGGGGCCACGGGCCATTTTAGAACTCTTCACCTTTTGTGGAAACAAGGCTAAAATTCTCAAAGTCTCCCACCATCCAAAGCGCTTATGAACTGAGAAACAACCACGTGTCCTTCTCTATTGGTTGACACGTGGAGCCACCTGATTGGTTGGGGATGTGCCTTGCTTTTTATCTATTTTTTGGAAAAGGAAAAATTCCAACTTTCCCCCAAAGTCCATGTCCCCCCATTGATTGACTTTTCAACATAGACACGTGTCCTTCTCTGATTGGTTGGGCCTCAACTTAGAAATTTTCCTTTTGCCATAATGCCTTAGAAAATAAAATGGATCCATCGCCCCGAACCTCCGCCAAAACTGCTCCAGCCAATCAGGGACCAGCGGGGATGGGGAAAAATCTAGCATTTTTCCAAAATCACCAAAAGTCATAAGTTCACAAAGAACCCACCCCTACCCACATCCAATGGGAAACAAACACGTAGCCTCGCCTTCCCGAGCAAGAATTTGATGGGGAAAAGAACGTAGAAAGTTGCAGGAAATGGGAAAATGCCATTTCTACTCCCGATGAAGGATTTCTTTCTCTGCAAAAGGTTAGAAACAAAAGATGCAAGGTCCCACACATTCCAACTCATCAAAGGAGAACCAAAATCATTTCCCACCTACTTGAAAATAGGTAAAATGTTTTAATGGCAAGAATGAGGAAAATGATTAAAAACCCATGGGAAATGAGAAACAAGAGTCATGAGGAGTTTAAAACATGAATTTCTTCCATGGCAGGGCTCCAATTTTCATGAATTTAGATTTGAAAAGGTGGGGAAAATTGGGAGGACAACAGCTGGCTCCTTCTAGGGATGATTTGGCAGAGGAAAGAGGCAAAATCAAGAACCTTAGAGAATTTTGGGTAATCAGATTGGATCAGTGTCTTAGCCATTGGGTAATGGAGTCAAAAAGAAGAAAAACCAACACAGAAGAGAACACGAAAAGGAAACAACCAAAACAAAAACAAGGAAAGAAAAAATGCTATACAAAATGTACAGAGGGACCACCAAAACTACTAGGTTTTGAACAACTTCAAAAATTTCCCACTATAAGGAAGTGGGAGAGGAGATCCATCCATGTAGTCCAGGTAAAAATAATTCTCACCAGCAAAATGTCTGATTTTGAAAGGACCGAGCCAAAGGGAATCAAATTTACCATGGCTGCCTCGAGGTTCATGTCTTTTGTCCCAAAGAAGAACATTGTCTCCCACTTGAAAAGTTTTGGGTTTAGCCTTTTTGTCAAACAGAGCTTTTACCTTGAGTTGATGAGTGATATCCTATCAACCACTTGCAATCTGTCTTCATTCAACTTCTGGAGGTACATAATTCTTTTGTCTAATGAATTGGTAAAGCTGGCATCCTCAATGGCCTTCATCAAATGTAAGGCTAGGAAGTTCCAATGTCACTGGCAACTGAGCTTCAACTCCATATACCACTTGAAAAGGAGACATTCCAATGGCTCTCTTAGGTGTAATCCTATCTACCCATAAAGCATCATATAGTTTCTTATGCCAATTTCTCTGAGAGTCATTAACAAGCTTCTGAACAATGGTGACCAAGTTCTTGTTAGTTGATTCTGCTTGCCCATTCCCTTGGGGATAGTAATATGAAGAGTGAGCAAGGGAAATGCCATAGCCATAGTAGAAATCCATCATCTCAGCAGAAGAAAAATTGGAAGCATTGTCAGTGACAATCTTGTTTGGTATCCCAAACCTTATTAAGATGTGCTCCTTGATGAAGTTGCATACTACTTCAGAAGTAGTACTTTTAACTAGAATGGCTTCCACCCACTTGGTGAAATAATCAGTGGCAGTCAAAACATGAGTATGCCCTACTTGAAGGTGGATTGAGTGTCCCAATGAAGTCCAAACCCCATTGTTGAAAAGGTTCCTCAATCACTACTTGGTTTGAGAGGTAAAGCAGCCAATTTGGGTCTTCCAACAAAGGTTTGACATGCTTCACACTTGCCTACCCACTTTGATGCATCTTTGAACAAGGTAGGCCAATAATATCTAGCACGGAGGATTTTGTGGGTTGTGACAGCAGAAGAGAAATGACCTCCACAGGCCTGGTCATGAAAAGCTGAGAACAACTTCTTTTGCTGCTCTTTGTCAACACATTTTAAAAACCTTCCATCTATGCCTCGTTTGAACAATGCATTTTCCCACAACACATATTGGGCAGACCTTAATTTGATGGCTCTCTTCTCCTTGGCACTCAAATGGGATGGACATTCTCCATAAGTAAGAAAGTGTGCAATGTCAGCATACCATTCATCAATTGAGCTGAGGAAAAGAACAACAGGATATCAACTTCCTCCTTAGACAATTTGGCATCAGCTCCTTCAACAATAAGTTCACATAAGCCCTTTCCTCAAACTAGCTTGGTGGGTTTGATGTCAAGATCATACTCTTGAACTTTGGCTACCCAATTGCCTCTCTTGGTTCCAAATTCTTGTTGTGTAAGAATGGATTTAATAGTTGTATCAGGCACAAGCACAATAGAATGAGAGTTGAGGATGTAAAAATGAAACTGTTTCACAACTTTGACCACTACAAAAGCATGTTTCTCCATCATGGTGTACTTCATCTCATGGGATTTTAAAATATAACTCATGAATGCTATGGGGAGTTCATGACCTTCAGCATTCTCCTGGGTTAACACAACAGCTAGAGTACTTTTAGTAGCATAGCAATAGATAATGAAGTCTTTGTTATAATCAGGGCATGCCAAGATTGGAGTCTTTGCTATAGCTCTCTTGATGTCTTCAAATGTAACCTTTCCTTCAGAGGACCAACCAAAATTTTCTTCCCTTTCATCATGTGGGCTATGTTCAAAGTAAGTTCAAAAAATCAGGTATGAATCTTCTTAAGAAGTTGATCTTGCCAAAGAAAGAGTGTACACCCTTCTTGCTTGTGGGGAGAGGGATTTGCTTGAATCATCTGGACTCTTTCTGGATCAATCTTGATTCCCTCCTTGGAGACAATGTGTCCCAATAATTTTCCCTCGGTGACACAAAAGACATATTTCTTGGGATTCAAGGAGATGCCATGCTCTCTACACTTTTGGAGAATAGTTTCAAGGTGTTGGAAATGATCAGCTCTGGTTTTTGAAAACACAGTCAGATCATCAAGATATACAACTATGCATTTTCCCTTGAGACTACCAAAGGCCAGGTCCATTTCCCTCTGAAAGGTGGCACCAACATTGATGAGGCCAAAAGGCATTCTCTGTAAAGCAAAGGTGCCCCAAGGAGTGGTAAAGGTAGTCTTATGTTGATCTGCAGCACTTACTTCTACTTGATTATATCTTGAGAATCCATCAAGCATGGACAACATTTCTAAACCTGTAACACCTACAACACTTGATCCATTACAGGAGAGGATAATTATCCTTCAAAGAGGCTTGATTCAAGTTCCTAAAATCAACACAAATCTAGATCTCACCATTCTTCTTCCTGATAGGCACAATATTAGCAATCCACGTTGAATGGTGAATGGGGAAAATGATCTTAGCCTTCAATAACTTTTGGATCTCTTGAAAAATTGTATCAACAATTTTAGGGTTATATTGCCTCTACTTTTTTTTGGAAGGGCTTGATCCCAGCTTTAGAGGAATGAAATGTTGCATCTCTTTTGGTTGAAAAGCTTTAAGATCATCATAAGAATATGCAAGAACATCAACATACCTTTTCAACAGATTTTTTTTTTTCCTCTCCTCTTGTGTGCAACACTTTCCAATGTTTACCAACATAGGTTTGTTAAGACTCCCTATGTTTATCTTTTCATAGTCAGTAAACTGTTGAGCTCCTTTGGAAGCTTTGGACTTGATGTACCCATCATGTTTATCAAATAACTCTTCCAAACTTACCAGTCCTTTAGGTATCTTATTACCTTTTAGTTTTATACAACCATCATGATCCATTTCTTCTTTGATATCTCCTTCATTTGGAGGCACACACTCTCTAGGAAGATTCCCACCTCCTTCAAAGTACAGCTGGTCAAAATTATCTCTGAGTTCAAGGAAGGAAAGCAAGTGTTGATCATCATTAAAGACCTACCAGTTGTTTGCATTGTCAGGCACACTAGGCCTATGAATCATCTCAATGGTGAATTTATCTTGGGAGAAATCTAGATGAGGGATCAATAGAGACCCCAAGACAGCCAAGGAATCAGCCCTAGTGTTCCTTTCCCTTGGCATGGCTTCAATTGAAAAGGCATCAAGGAACTCAATGGAATCCCAAACCAGGTTCCTGTAATGCTTCAACCTTCTATTCTTCACTTGATAGAGATCTCTGACCTATTTTACAATCAGCTCTACATCTCCACGAGCAAGGAGATTCTTGATCCCCATCTCTTTTTCCATGCTTAAACCAAGGATGAGAGCTTCATACTCAGCTGTATTATTTGTGTTTTTGAATTGGAGCTTGAAAGAGAAAGGGTGGATTTTCCCTTCAGGAGAAATAAGCACCACACCAGCTCCAAAACTAGCTGAGGAGCAGCTTCCATCAAATTCCAAGGTCCAAATGCCATTAGGATCAAGAAACACTTCCTTAGGATGGTTAGCCTCATCTTGTGACATGATCATGTAGTTACCATGACCAATGTCTACATAAAGTATTTGTGCCTTTGGGTCATCTATTTTTTGCACAATATATTCAGTTTGTTTCTCAGGCAGTAGCTTCTTCATTTTCCCATTCACTGGAATAAGAGCATGTGACCAATCCATCATGATTTCTCCTCCCACATTTTTGCAAAAATTTCTACTCAAGTGAACATGTCATAGGAAGGGGAATATCAGCTACCAAGATGGTGGCTAAAACTCTCTTCTCTGGAAAAGCAACAAAGGCTACTTGTGCATCCTTGATCCTTCCAACCAATGGCACTTCTCTACTTTCCATTGAGTAACATGAGCCAAAAGCATGGGTTAGGGTTAAGCCTAGGGCATGAGCTACCTTAGCAGGCATCACATTGTCTGAAGCACCAAAATCAATAACACAATTGTTGAGTTTGTGGCCAGCTATGAGGAGGGTGACATAAAATGGTTCGATCTTCCCATCAGATGAAGTGACTTGCTACCACAAGGCTGGGTTGAGATGAAGGAGATGGAGTGGGCAAGAGACCTTTGGAACTAGAGGATGAAGGCTTGGATTTGGAGTTCACAAAGTCTACCATCTTAGCAAAGGCCTTGGGATGGGTTTGGTAGAATTCAGCCTCTGAGATCTGGATCTTAGTTTTCTTAAGATGGTCAATAATGTCAAAAGAACCAGAGGTAGATGGAGCATCATTGATAGGAGTAGATGAAACTTTTGACTTATCAACTCTATCATTTGAAGGGAAGAAGCTTTAGGAGTAGAAACAGAGGAGGAAGGAACAACAAAACTTACCTTGGATGTGGAAGAAGTTGGAATAGGAGCTCCTCTCTTTGCAATCACTGGAATGACCATAGGAGGCTCCTTAGATCTTTTAGCAGGCTGCACCACTTTCTCCTTCTTGTTGGCTTGCTCACGAGTCATGACAACATATGATTCATTGTTCATCTCTGTGACTCTTTCTTCATAATCATCCTCTTCATCTATACCTTCAGTGGTGAGAAAATGGACATGAGATCCATTCAACTCTTCTAATTCTTCATCAGCTTCCTCTTCATGTTCTTCACATATTACATCCTCTTCCTCATCATCAGGCTCCAACACTTCACATGTTGCATTGACTGGAACTTTAACAGGTGGACCCTCAATTGCCAGTCTGGTCTGAGTAGAGGGCAACCAATTTCTGGGTTGAAAATTCTTCCTAGGAACATCCTTGATAAGGAGCATGCTGGGTGAACTACTTCTTGAGGGAAATAAGATCATTAGCAAGTTTTTGTACCAACTGATCTACACTAGCTCCAGGAGAAGATGTGGAAGAAGTGAGATGCTTTGGATTTGGATGAATCTCTCCTTAGCTTGCCAGACATGATCAGATCATCTTCAACACTAACAAAAAATCTCTTATCAACATCCAAGGTGGCAAGATTGGCTCTCCTAAGTGCATAGCTCACTTCAGGAAATTGGGCATTAAGGAAGAAACATCTCTGAATCTGATCCACAGGGTGTGTGTTTAGTGGGATCTTGTTAACCAGCCTATTGAATTTGGCCACAAATTCCCTCATGGGCTCATGTGACTCTTTCTTGATTTGAGAAATCTGGGCCAAGAGGGCATGCACATCCTCAACATGTTTGAAACACTACTCAAACTGGGTTGTCATGGTGTCCCAATTAGTGATAGATCCAGCAGGGAGATGATAAAACCAATCAACAACATTATCTTGTAATGTCTCCACAAAAATTCTAACAGAGATATCCTCATGTTCAACCCCAGAACACCACAAGCAACAATGAAGGCTGCAATATGTTCATCTGGATGAACCTTCCCATCACCTCTGAATTTAGGGAAATTCTTTCTATTGCCTCTAGGAAATTCATGCAATGGTGGGGAAGAGCAAGAGGCCCAACCCTTTGGCCCCAAGGTAGATGAGCTTGCCATCCTTGGAAAGATTGTTTGGAGAGGGACTGAAACACCAGCGAGAGTCAAAGCATGCAAAATAGGACTGATTTGATCTTGAGGGATGCCACTCCTAGAAGTTTTGTCTCTAGCAGGAGGAGTGCTTACAGATCTTGTTCCTCTTCTTTTTCTTGATGAAGAAGGGAGGGAGAAACCTTGATGATCCAAAATTTGGAAATGAGGGTCTTCTTCCCCAAGGGTTCTTCTACCCCGAGTGTATCTTGGAGTCACCAGATCAAAGATGATCAAGAAGTTGTTATTAAAACTTGGAATCCATTTGCAATGAATTCCCCAGTGAGTCACCAAAAAATATTGGGTTTCAGAATGGAACATGGGTTGAAACCATAGTCAGGGGACAACAAGTCCCTCCTCTTTAATGGGAGAGGTTCCCTTATTGAAAGCAGAAAAAAAATGTACAGATATACAACTCTCAATGTTTGGACCCTGATATTCTGGAATGTTTTCATACTTAAAAGATTATCAATCAAAAGGAATGGAAGAATATAGAGATGGGAGAAGGAAGAAAAAACAACAATGCTTTTGGGAAATATAGATAGCAGTATCTCCCTACTCACATTGAACCAAGAAAATATAGAAAGGATCAATTACTTCACCACCTGCACAAATCTGTAGACACAAAGTTCTAAAGATTCACACAAACCAGAACACAAAGTTTCTATTGAATGCAAAATAAAAGATCCATTGAATCGAGCAAGGAGAGAGAAAGGTATAACAAAAGGAAAAATAAGAAAGAAAGAACTTTGTATTGAATTACTTCAAAATTTACAACTTTCCCAAAAAAACCAAAATCCCTTTTTCCATGGCCAAAGCCATATATTTATAACAATTTGTTTACATCCATACTTTGTCCCCAAGAAAAGAATATCCGAAAGGGATAATGTTTGTTGCAGATCCTCTTTTGGAAAGTGACATGAAACAAACACTCATGAAAACAGGAGGTTCAAAAGGTGAATATCTCATCAGTTTGAGCATGATTATTTTAGCAGGGGACATCTCATGATTTTCTCCTTCACATGGTCTACCATTTCCACCTTTTAACCACTTTCATAGCACTCAAGTGCTTATTGATAAGTTTTATCCCATTTTATCACGTATGCCCGATAAAATCTATTTTCTGATGATTAAACTTTACACCTCTTTAAACTTATCAATTCAGGCTCCAAAACCAATCCAAAACACATCTCATGAAGAAACAAGGAATACAGGGAAAAGAA
Organism: Taxus wallichiana var. yunnanensis; assembly: GCA_018340775.1. Classification (NCBI taxonomy): domain Eukaryota; kingdom Viridiplantae; phylum Streptophyta; class Pinopsida; order Cupressales; family Taxaceae; genus Taxus; species Taxus wallichiana. Next base: position 892,624,523 of record CM031239.1, read on the forward strand.
TGAAGAATGAGCCATTTTTCATGTTTTGCAGAGCTCTGTTCATTAATGGTGATAAAAACTAGAAGAGGGCATTTGGCTATCTTTTCCCCCTTTTACCTTCAAATTTGGACCCTACACGTGGCAAGATCCAAGCAATGATGGCCCTAGGGGAAGAAATTTTGCATTTCTTGACATTTGGGAGAAAAAGTGCATTTTCTCGATTTTCTCCCCCATGCTCTCCTAAAGGCCGGACACATGTGGCATCATCTCGAGTGGTTTGGAAATGCGGGTCAAAACTACCATTTGAACTTTTTTAACAAAAGGCTCAAATTCTCAAAAATCTCCACCGGCCCACTTTGACTTTTCAACGTGGACACATGGCACCATATGATTGATTGCGGGGATGCACTTCTACTTTAGACTTTATCTATTTTTTAGAAAAGGGAAGAATTCCACTTTTCCCCAAAGTCCATGCCCCCCCATTGACTTTTCAACATGAACACGTGTCCTTCTCTGATTGGTGTGGGCCTCAACTTAGAAATTTATCCTTTCACTCGGGTGGGGCCACGCGGGCCATTTTAGAACTCTTCACCTTTTGTGGAAACAAGGCTAAAATTCCCAAAGTCTCCCACCGGTCCACCAAGTGCTTATGAATTGAGAAACAACCACGTGTCCCTTCTCTCTATTGGTTGACACGTGGAGCCACCTGATTGGTTGTGGGGATGTGCCTTCTTTTTATCTATTTAAGGAAAAATTCCAACTTTCCCAAAGTCCATGTCCCCACCATTGACTATTCAACATAGACATGTGTCCTTCTCTGATTGGTTGCGGGCCTCAACTTAGAAATTTTCCTTTTTCCATAATGCCTTAGAAAATAAAATGGATCCATGGCCCGAACCTCCCAAAACTGCTCTAGCCAATCAGGGACCGGCGGGGATGCGGGAAAAAATTGGCATTTTTCCAAAATCACCAAAAGTCATAAGTTCACAAAGAAACCCACCCGACCACATCCAATGGGAAACAAATGTGTAGCCTCACCTTCCCGAGCAAGAATTTGATGGGGAAAAGAACGTAGAAAGTTGCAGGAAATGGGAAAATGCCATTTCTGCTCCCGATGAAGGATTTCTTTCTCTGCAAAAGAAACAAAAAACAAAATCATGCAAGGTCCCATTTCCAACTCATCAAAGGAGAACCAAAATCATTTCCCACCTAAAAATAGGTAAAACATTTTTAACGGAACAGAATGAGAATGAGGAAAATTAAAAACCCATGGAAATGAGAACAAGAGTCATGAGGAGTTTAAAACATGAATTTCTTCCATGGCAGGGCTCCAATTTTCATGAATTAAAAAAAATCCTCCATGTAAGTGTCCTTCAACTCAAAATAAGACTGGGTGCGCTGTCGGTTTTTATCGACCTTTTAACTTAGTATAATCATCTCTTCATTCTTATTCATCCTCTTGGGATTACATTAGTTTTTAATTGAATTACTTATTTTCCAAAGAGGGTTTCTTTCCCCTCACACACCTCTACCATAGGTTCCAAATCAATGATTTGGTCAGTGAACTCATCTTGACAATTCAGAAATCTTTTGATGTGTGAATCATTATCAAATACTTTCCAGTGTTGTATATTATCAGGTATAGAGGGTCGAACCAATATTTCCACTTCAAACTTGCAATAAGGGGATGAATCTTGATTTTCATACTTGTGAACCCAAGACTTCCAATCTATCAGCTACTATGTTTTGGATTCTTTCATGGTATTCAATATTGAATGAATCAAAATATTCAATGAGATACAATACTGAGTTCTTGTATTGTTTTAACCTCTGAGTTTTGCTATATATAACTTTCTTATTTTCTTAATCACTAGATTAGAATCCCCTTTAACTATGAGGTCCTTTATCCCATGTCTCCAAGAAATTATCAATCCTAACAAGAGTGCCTCATACTTAGCCATGTTATTGGTGCATTCAAAATTCAATTTAAAAGAAAAATTGAAAGACTCACTGTTTGGAGAACTCAACACCACTCCTACCCCATTACCACTACTTGAGAAAGCTCCATCAAAGGTCATGGTCTATGAGACCTCATGGTATTCAAACTAAGTATTTGCATCCATACACTAGTCTTCAAAATTGGTATTGCCATAAAATTATCCATGTCAACATCAGTAAAAAGTACTTCATAAGAAGCATTGTTAGGATCTTCAATGAGATGTAACATCTTATCTTCTCTGTATAACTTGACCAATTTCCCTTCCAAAGGTATGGAAGCATATGACATATCCATTTGGACACTTCCTCCCACACTAGTTTCCCACTTTCTTGACAACAACATCCCCATTTGGCAAGGCAATCAATAATGACAACATTCATAGTCAAGTACTTTCCTGGATGTGCTACCATTTGTACAATCAATCCTTTCACATAGCCCACCACAGGTACTTCTCTAGAATCCATAACATAACATCTCCCAAAAGTAACAGTTATCTTAAGGTTTAACTCATTCATGACTGTAAGAGGCATGATGTTACATGAAGCTCCAGAATCAAACATACAATTGTGTAAGAGCCACCCATTTATAATAAGTGATGTGAAAAAGGGGTCAACATCCAATTTTGTTTCTACTAAAGAAGTTCCTAGATATACCTCAAGAGGAGTTTCCATATCTTCTTCAGTTCCTTATACTTCAACTTCAACAATTATGGGGGATGATTTCTCATCAACATGATCCTTATTGGTAACAATATCATCTTCTTTAAAACCCAAATACTCAAAGGTTCGCTTTCATGCTCAGGATCCTTAACAATTCTAAAATGGGAACTGTAATCTTTATTTGACTTAAAATCTAAGCCATATCACATACATTATATTTAGGAAGAGGAGCATTGGAAGGCACTTTGTTATAGTTTTTTTAGATGGAAAAAGGTTATTTTTAGTGGGGTTTTGGGAAGAACTTCTTGGCTTAGGATGAATTACAGTGGTTCTATTCAATACATTTTTCTAAGGATCACCTTTGGGGATATTAGAAAGAATAGGAATCCTTTCTTTGGTTACAGGAGCAGGCCCTTTTAATTTGTCTATTTATGAGATTGTACTCCTTTTCTTGAGCAACTACAACATTGATCAATAACTTTCTATCCTCACTAGAAGGAACATCACCATCATATTTCTTGATCATCAAGGCTCTTAAATACTCAAAATCATGATTAGGTAATTCAAAATATTGGGCCATATCAGCCTCAACATTTATTTCAATAGGGAGAGATCTAACCTTTTCAACACAAGTCCAGAAATCAACTACGAGTTCGTGAAAGGAGGAGATCGATAGAAGATACATCTTGCTCACACTCCATTCATGCATACATCACTAAAATTAACTTCATAATTGTCATCAATTGAAGGAGTATCACATGGAACATGTGGCAATAAATTTTTTCACACTAATCAATGACACATTCTTCCTCAATAACATCTACTCTTCCCACTAAAGGGTCAGGAATTGCTTTGTTATCTCTAAAATTTTGTTGCTTACCAATATGACCCATAGGTCATTTTCCTCTATCTTCATCTCTCGATGCTCTAAGGAAAATATCAAACAGATAACATATATGATAATACAAAGAAAAGGCACTAGGGTTTATACCCATGAACAATGTATATATTTTAAAAGAAATCCATATATTCATATTACTCTCTATTTAGTAACCACATTACATTCCTCAAGGTCATTACAGACCAAATGTCTTAATGCAGATAAGACTTATACATCAAAATCCTAAACTATGCTTTCCAGATTACAAAGATGTTCATAGACCCATCCCTCTAGATATGTCATCTCTCCTATAGCCTTCCTAATGAGAATCCCTAGAACCCATCACTATTTTACAGAGCTTCACCTCTCCTCTTTCTTCTTCACTCTCTGTGATGCTCTCTTGATACACTCTTCTCTCAAATCCCCTTCCTTCCTTCTACTTGAAGCATCTCTATATATAGCTTTAGCATCCACCACCATGCCTTCTTGAAGTAATAGATCGGTTTCCAAGTGTCCATGTGGTCCTTCAATGGAGCATGCTTCTTCCCATCCGAGCTCTCCACTTTCTGCAATGATGTCTTTCTAGATCCTTCCATCACATGGAATATTCCTTCCTTGACCATCGAGTTGCCAGGATGGCACCTTATCCACTCTGCATGCTCATTCGGTCACACTTTTCTCATGTGCTTCTTCTTAATGTGAATATGGCTAAGTCCTTGAAACCCTTTCCTTTTCCTTGTGCATGTGCACCTTGGGTTCTACTAAACCCTTCTAAAACCCTATCCTGCACACCTTTACCTTGCATGCCCTTCTTCATATAGGTCCCACACCCCACATGCCCTTCTTGTACTTAGCCAATATTTTGAGGCCCAACATCACCCCACACTACAGCATGTTCTCCATCCTCGAAACACTTCTCTTCAATGAATAAAGAATGGTGGGCTCTGAATAGTTGGAAAAATAATGAAGGAATGAAGAATTGGGAGAAATAATGAAAGAATGGGGAAATGAAGGAGAACATGTTCATTGTTGAAGGAGGAGAGGGAAATCCTTCCCTATATCTACCTCTAGCTTCTCCCAGGCATTAACCTCACTCTGTGCTTGCTGACAGAGGTCACCTACTAGGGTGCTTACCTCCTCAAATCTTAGCCCTTCCCCTTGGTGCTCATCATTTCAAAATTCCTTCCAGTTGTTTTCCCAAATCCTCGAGGGTCCATCCTGTGGGTGATCTAGGGGTATAACTCCTTCATCCGTTTTTGATCGAGCCCCATGGTCTCGATAGCCTCTAATTTTCTTCTCCACCTCAGCCAGGATCCTATCCCACTCTACTCTATTCCCCTTATTCTTCTCCTGGAACTCCTTGAGTTCCATCTCATGTGTAGTGACCAAGATGCTTGCTACTCTATCTCTATCAACACAATTATCATAGGCAGCTTCAGTAACTTGCGTGGTGGCCTTCACATCGGCAAGGAGTTTGGTATACTGAGAAACAATCCCTATGACCTTCATCTTGTCTTCTCTCTCTTGGCATGCCAACACTTCTTCTTCTGGACTCTAAGGTGAGTGGTCACCTCTCCATAGTGAGGATGTGAGTCAAATCCTCTAGGCACTGCAAGGTTGATTCATATTTTTTCTCGGGTGGTGCTAGGTCGGGATGCTTTAAAACAATAACATCTGTAATCATTTCAATTTTCTTGTGTAATTCATGCACCCTTTCCTTCTCCTCTTTCAGTTCACACCTTAACTTGTGTGTTGATTAGTTCTTCTTGTTTTAGGTCCTTTCTTTTCTCAGAAGCTCCTCCTCCTTCTCTCAACTCCCTCTAGGAATCTCACCCTATCATTCCTTCCAAAAATTTAGCCTCAACCTCAACTAAAACTTTGTTGAGTGCATTACAAACTTTCTCATCTGAAAATTGTTGAGCATTAACCAAGGGGTTTATCCCTTTTATCTCTGGAATCTTCATTAGTGCCCCTTGGCTTACCTCAAACTCAGGTTCATCGACATGGGATTCAAATGCCCAAGATAGCATTTTCTGGTTCATGGGTATGCGCCTTCTACATCAAATGAGGGCATGGCCAGAGTTGTTCTGTTGGCATGGTGCTCTGGAAGCATGCACACGTAGCACCTTGCTTGGATCATTGATGTAACCCATTCCTTTCCCTTGTGCTGCCACCACTCTTCCCACCTGTTCACTGCGTAGCCTTTGGAAAACTCACATGCTAGGTTGGGATCTCCACCCATGTTTGCCATACTCCTTTCCAATGCTTTCTTCCTCAATCTCCTTCATCACTTCATCTTCATTATGTTGCACTCTCTACTTCTTTCCACTAAATTTTTGATGATTCCTGCCACTTCTCTCTCTGTGGCCTTCTTCTATTTGTTCCTTGGTGAGGCTTGGGGTCCTCTGATCTCTTGTGTTTACTTCTTCTGCTCACCCCTTTTCCTTGAGCATCTACTTCTTCTTCCTCACCATTCTTCCCTTCACTTCCTTCTTCTTCTTGAATCATGTATATCATACATGAGATGATTATGAACTTCTTCATCCTCATCATCATCCTTCTCACCCCTGTAGGCCTCCAAGTCCTCCATTTCCTCTGAGTCTTCCTTCTCCATCACCTTTTGTTTCTTCCTAACTGGTGATTCCAGTATAGGAGACTCTTCCCTCTCTTTCTCTTCAGTGGGTGACTCCTTCCTTGGTGACTCTTCTCTTGTGAGGGGATCCTCTTTCTCTAGCACCTCTTCTTAGGGTCTTCTCCTTGACTAGGGACTTCTTCTTACGTGCATGTAAGTGCTTGGCTTAGCACTTGTTTCTAGCATGCCCACAGATTGTGTTGTTTGCACACTTGGTGCCTTCTTCTCTCTGCCTCTTCTCTCTCCCTCTTCTTTGGCATGGCCTTCTTTCTTCTTGTGGGGTCTTCTGGAATGGAGACATCATTTTCTCTAGGTAGGCACCTTCTCAAAACTTTGGCCTTATGCATAGATATACCCTTGTTGTAGCCCTTTTGATGATCGATCAACAACATTATTGGTTTCATCATCTACACTTCATGGGAGACATATTTCTCCACATATGTGCACTTCTTTGGATATATGAGATTTTGGCTACATGCTAGCTCGTGTGGTCTTGATCTACCTCACTAAGGTCAAACCTTAGTCTCTTGGCCTCCTTAAAATGGTTGACCCCCACTTGGAAGTATTGTGCGGTGAAAGAAAATGGTAGCTTGCACCATGGACTCTTAGTCCCATCTATTAAGGTGAATTGGCCAATACAAAAATGTTGATATATAAAAAACTCCACTTCCCCATCTATGAGCATGTGTGGGAAAATACTCAGGTATCCTCCACTCTACCCCAAATGTCATGCATCCACTTGTACCATTTTTTCTAGGCACGCCTTGTGAGTGGTCCATCATGGTCTCACAAGTATATTTCTCAAACCTTTTTTGTGGGTGAGGGATTTTCTTCTAGATACTCCCATACAAACTTCTCTTGGCCCATCGGGCACTCCAATCTCTGAGAAGATGATGGTGAGGAGAATGTTTTCCAAACAATATCTTCTCTCCTTCTTCTACACATGTGCTACTAATGATCTCATCTGTAATGTAGGTGGATAAGTTGTAAATGGTGCCTTCAAAAATCTTTTGCATACATTCAGCCATGCCTTGTTCACTTGTGTCCACCTTTCTTGATCATTCATCTTGGTAACCAAGTGCACGTGACCATTCTCATAACAGGTTGGGGATATCTATGAGATATCAAAATAGCACAAACCCTTTTTGTAGTCATAGGCCTCCATAGTTTCCTTGATGGCCTCCTTATCATCCAAGTCATCATCTATGGAGTCTCCTTTGCAAAATCAGGCTAGTGAACTTTGATATGAGTTGAGGAGTTATGCACATTTTGTGGCTATAAAATAGAAGTGGTCTTCATGTATGTGACATCAACCACTGGTATAACCACTCGGGCTTGCCAAAATAGGGAACTCATATAGTTGTAGCAACTTGACCTTCTCCAACTTCACCTTCACTTCATCATTTTTTGTAGATCGACATTCCTTCTGGTGTCCTCTTGTTAGTTGGATGAACCAGTTCCAATGCCATCTCTTTTTTTGTAGTGCTCATGTGATGATTGTAGTCACTTATGACCATCTTCCTCAAGTGTGATTCCCACTCTTTCCCTAGCAACACTCCATCTGGGTACTACATTTCTGCATACCACTCTTCATTGGAACTAGCGATGATAATGGTTTGTTTTTCCTTTTCCCTTTCCCTTCTGTTTCTTTGGTGAGATGGTTTCCTTCTTTGGTGTCATTCTACTTGTCGGGTTAAAACTTAAATTCCTCCTTGCTCTGTCTCTACTACTCTTCTCAACTCTAAGGCTCAACTCCATGAAGAATCCTCCTACCTCCATGCCCTAGCTGCCAAACCCTAACTAGGAAAACCCTTCCACAAGATGGCGTACTCCAAAAGAACTCTCCCCACCCATGTACTCCTTCCACTCTGGTTTGTAGATCAACCTAGTTACACACTTAGATCTCTATGATTCTTCTTCCTTCACACAAATCTCTCTGGATGCCCTAGTTCACAAGAGCTCTTCCACTTCGTAATCATAAGGTAAAATAATGATTCACCCGACCTCATACTTATAGATTTTTCTCCTTTCCAGTAATAAATGTTATGCCACCTACTAACATACTTTAGCATTAAATGTGGATTTTTTCCACTAAATCCGACCTTAAGCACCCTTACCCATGTGCCCAATCCTGCGTGAAAAAAATCTTTACAACCTTCTGCATGTAAAAATCCTTACTGACCAAAGACTCTTATGCATGCATGCATGGTGCTTGAAGGCACCTCTTTTTCCTTTACCTTTATTTTTCCCTCACCTACCTCATGTTGTTCCTGCACTTTTCCTTCTCTGTATGTGGTCTTTATAAAGCCTTATCCTACACCAACCATTCTCATCCACATTTTCCCATGTGTTTTTTTTTTCCTTTAATCCTTTCATCTTGGCCATTTAAATTTTACTTTACCACTTATACTTATACTTCACTTTGCACTACTCTACCCCACACTAAAATAGATGTGTGGTCCTCTGCACATACACAACCTTTTGAAAATAATGTGGTTACTAGGTGCACAAGGCACAAAATAAAACAATAGAAAGGAACAAACAATGAAAGAAAGGAAACACAAAGAAAATAAAAAAATGCATAAAGGAAATTCTAATCTAACTGGAAATACTTGCCTTATTTACAAACACAAGGAAGGCTTATTTATAGTAGGGCTTCAACCTACTCCCATTGAAATGGCTAGGTAACTTTGTCCCATCCAGCACTTTATAACTGACATGCATGCTAAATCAAGGATGTATGAGATGATGTAAGGGCCCAACCAATGGAATTTCAACTTCCCAGGATGGCACAAATACTTGGAATCATACAACAAAACCATCTTCCCAACCTCAAACTACTTGTTCTTGATATGATGATCATGTCATGCCTTTTTTCTAGCCTTTTTTAGTCTTCTGACTCCATCTAGCAAGTGATCACCTTTTCATCTAACTACATCAATTTATCAATCCTTTCCTCAAGAGCACTTTTTCATCATCTAAACCTCCTGTGTGCATTATACACAATGATGGTAACATGAATTCAATGGGAAAAATAGCCTCTGCACCAAACACCAACTTGAAATGGTGTGGCCTTGTTCAATATTTTGTAGGTTGTCTGTATGCCCATAGAATGGATGATACTTTTCATCCCAATCTTGTCTTCTGACATCACAAATCTTGGTCAATGTGTGACTTAGTATCTTGTTAAATGCCTCAGTAGTTCCATTTTCTTGTGGATGATAGGGGTAGTCTTGTGATGGGCCACCATAAACTTTGCTAGTAGAATCCTGACCATTTCATTGAGAAAATGTGTACCCCTATCACTAGTCAAGCTCAAAGGACATCCATACCTACTGATTATGTTTCCCAAAAATCTATAGCAGTTTTCATTGTAGTGCAATCCTTTGTAGGTGTTGCCTCTTCCCATCTTGTCAAGTAATCAGTGCAAGTAATGATATACCATGAACCAGTCCTTTGTGTGGCTAGGTGAAATTGGTCCTACAAAAAGTTGATTTCCCACTTTTCAAATGGCTCTTGCACTAGCTATTGGCCTTAATGGCATCTCATCCCTCTTTCCAGGTTTTCCCAGAGTGCAAAATGGTCACAGGCCTTGCAAAATTCAATACAATCTGGTAGATGGTTTCCCACCAAAGCCCTACCATTAGAATCTTTCACGCAGTAGCATTTCTACATAGTGTCCTCCTGCAATCCCACCATGTGCTTCCTCCATAATTTCCACGTGCTCATGTTCCAATACACATCGATCGTGAAACCTCATCATGTCCTAACTTATATATCTCCACTAATCAACATGTAAGGTGTGGTGCATATAGCTAATTACTTCCTCTCCAAAGCCTTCATCCCTTATCAGGTGCACCTATTTTAAGAATACCATGTGATATCTTCTAAGTCCAGGGCATGCACCACAACCTAAATAGTTGTGCATGCATCGACATGGTATCCTCAATGCTTTGTGTCCTCTCTGAGTCAATCCTTGATAAGTGGTCGGGTCTAAATTACTTTTTCCTAGTTTTACCAACCACTGTGAACTCAAACTCTTCTTGAAATAATAGGACCCATGACATATGTGCCCTTGCAAAAAAGGGATTATTTACACCAAGTATTTCAATGCCATGTGATCTGTGTAGAATATAAAAGGTGTTTCCAACAGATACTATCTAAACTTATGCAGCACATAGATCATTGATAGTGCCTCGCGCTCAGTAGTGGTATAATTTTTTTTTTTGGTGTCAACTTCCTACTTGCAAAACACAAGGGTGATCAATAATCCCCTCACCAGGTTGTGCTAGTACTTCTCCCATGGTTGTTCTGAGGCATCAACATGCACATGGAAAGGCTTATCCCAAGAAGGAAAACATAGTATGGGCGCAGTGACAAGTTTATCCTTCAAAGTGTCAAATGCCTTCTTGCACCTCTCCCCAATGAAAAGCACTCTTGTGCTTTAGTAATTCTTCCAAGGGCATGGTGATCTTGGCATATCCTTTGATGAACTTCCTATAGTACCCCATATATGCCCAAGAAATCCATGCATTGTGCTTTGACTAGTAGGCTCCCCCAATCCCACAATAACTACAACTTTGGTGGGATCCACTAGTAAGCCTTCCTTACATATAATATGTCCCAACAAGGTTCCAAATGGAGTAGAAAAGACACATTTCTTAATGTTGAGGGATATCCTCAACTTCGACATCTCTCAAACATCAGCCTCAAATTGTCACAATGGTCTTTTACTAGCCCATACACCATCCAGTCATCCAGGTAGACTTGAAGAAATTTATGGATGAAGTCCTAAAATGCTTGTACCATGATGCGTGAGAATACATGATAGGGCATTTTTTCAATCCAAAAAGGCATGACCATATAGTGTAGGAAAATATTCCCCACTCAGTGGTGAAAAATTTCTTTCTCTGGTCTTCCTTTGCAATCCTTGACTTGGTGATACCCTGAGAACCCATCCATGAAAGAGTAGACCTCACACCCAGGCTACTCCCTCCAGAATTTCTTCAATAAAGGGGGTTGGGAAAGGATCGATGACACATACTACATTCAGGTCCTGTAGTCAACACATCCTTATTCTTCCATCCTTCTTGATATTGATGACCATTGGGCTTATCCATTCTGATTCCTCCATAGCCTCAATGATGCCTGAAGTGATCATCTTATCTATTTCCTCCTTGACCCATACGTGTAAAGTTTGGATTCATCTCGATAAGGCCTCTTCTAAATCGGGTGCACACCTTCCTTCAACTTGATCCTCATCTCCCCCAAGGAATGGTGGATGCCTTTGAGTTCATGGTACCCATGTGGAACAAATCTTGGAACTCATGCAATAGATCAATGATCTTTGAAACTTCTTTCTCTGACCAATAGTCCCCAATGATAGCTTCCTTAGGTTCTGTCCTCTAAGCCAATGTTAACCTTCTTTGTTTTCAAGGGCTCATGGTAGGTGTGTGCTCACTCACTCATCAATATCTATGACTTCACATGTACCTTTAGAATGGTTAACATCCAAACTTTCCATCTCTTCACCATCTACTACATAGACCATTTTTCCTTTTTCCTTTTCCATACACATGCACTCAAGTTGTATTTCTTCTTGATTCTTCTTCATTGAGAGCACATCTCCAAACAAGGTTCACCTAAAAACTCTAGTAACCTATCTTCTTCCATAGCACTATCTCCCATTGTAAGGTGCTTGACAACTTACAATGCCTTATCCACTTGATGGCTTGGTACTTTGATACTCAAAATCTTGAATGAGATCAGCCATTAACTCCTACCAATTCCTTTTCGATGGCATGTGTCTCTCGAGTGGATATACCATGCATGCATGCATAACCTTGTAAAGGTGGAATATAACTTATGCACCCATAATGAAGGTGGTAAAGCTTTTGTGCCCCCATCCAGGCCTTCTCACAAGCTTGGATATGGAAAGAGGTGGGTTCCTTTCCATGGTAGTCTTGGATAACAGTGGGTGCATGTTGCTTCTTCTATAAAATCTTACAGAGAAATGTGACTCTTACCTCATGCCACTCTAGGAGACTCTCATGATGTGTTTCCCACCAATGCATGTAGTCTTGAGAAAGTTATAACTAAGCATACTTCTCCTTTCATCCTCATTTTTCCACTTGAGCCTCCATTTCTCATAAGAAATCATCAGGGCTTTCTCCTCCAGTAACTTGGTAGCTTCTTTCTTCCCAGGTGCTTGATGAGCATGCCTTTTCATCACCCTTATTACATGATCCTCTCAATTGTCACCCAATCAACTCATAAGTCCCATGTGCACCCAATTGTCACATGTTATGCTAGTTGTATCACTCATCAACTGAGCATCTTCAAATTGGATAACTCCTTATGTAGGATGAATTATTTCGGGTCTCTGATGGAGTGCACATAGATTTTGTCAGGAATTCCTCTCCTAAGGGCTCAGTATAGGGTGTTGAATTCCCCATCTGTTAAAGGGATGATCACCCTTTCTTCCTTGTTCTCAAAACTGATATACCCCTTGTTAAACCACAGGTCAACATTGTTCTTATAACACCAAGGGCACCCAAGTAATGTTGGAAATTATCCACCTCGGTGAGTGCCAAGACTTCAAAGTCCCCAGTGAACTTGGCCCCTTGAATAGTGATAACCACATCTTTCAAGACTCCAATGGGCATTTCCTTTGTCTTGTTTTCCATATACAACACATTCAAGATGGTTGTAATGTGGGCCTTCCCATTTGATGCCATGCATCCAAGGTGAGAACATTGACCTCTCACTCTTGTGTCGATGAGGATATTACTCAAAAGCCACCCATCAACAACTACATTTAATGTAATCTCTTTATCATAGTCAAGGTTGTGAGGAGGAAGGTTGGCATGTAGAACCTACCTTTCATGCTCTCTCTCTCATGTGCATGGTACCTTCTCCATAACCATTCTCCTAGAAAGGGAATGATATTCTCTTGCCTTAACATTTTACACACTTCCCTGACCTCATCTCAGATCCTTCTGGAGCCTCGACATTCTTCCTTTTCTCTAACTACCTTGACTTCTCCTTTAGACATTGGATCTCCCTTGTAAACTCTAAATCACATCCATAGTCTCTTGATACACTTCCTTCTAATGAGTAGGGTCTGGATACTTCCCATGTACCACTTCTTCCCTAACAACCAATTTTTGTCTTGGCATCTCCTTGCACGTGCATGCACCTCTACTCACGTTGTCACTAGTACAGGTTCTAATCCTAACTCACATGTGCCACTCTTGGCATCCACTGTGGGTCAGCCTTCTTTATACTCACCATCCCAAGTGCCTTTTCTTTCCGGTGTTGTTGGCTCATGTGCTCAAAAACTCAGGGCACTCCTCATACTTATGTTTCTTTCCACACCATGAGAACTGCAATAGATCAGGACACTCACACTTATAATGCTCTGTAGACCCACAATTATAACAGGTTCCTCATGGGAACTCACTTCTTCCTCCACCATGATTCTGTGACCACAAAATCCTCCATGAAAAAATCCTCTTCCACATGTGCTCCTCCATCTGCATGCCCTTCATAGTGGTGATCATCATCCTTGGAACTACTTGCAAGGCTAGTTTGGCACACACAAGATCAATAACATCATGAATCTAGTCAATCAGCCTTGTAATCCTTGGTATCATGGGTCATAGAGGTACAAATCTTGCAATAGCAAGAAACATTCTTATGGATTACATGCATTGTAGTAGAGGACATCTATTTACATCATGATCCCCATGGAAAATCTCACAATCTACTACCATGGCACATACCAATTTCGAGGAAACTATCCTTTGCATGCCCCTCCACTTCACAATCTATGCACCAAAGCCCACTACAAACCTCATGCACTTGAATTTGTAGAAACTTCTCCAACTGCTTGGCCATTGCAGCAATTTGAGCCTCCAAAAAGGGCTAACACTAGTATCAACACTCCCAATAGCCTCAGTGCATAGGGGAAACTTCCAAGGCCTCACGTGGGTTTGTGAAAGTCTTGTGTGATAATGCCCTTCTAAATGGTGTTATCAATCCCCAAAAAAACCATTGAGCATGTTGAGAGGGGTGTATGTCATAGGATAGTTTTGATAAGAGAGTTTTGAACCATGCATCATACTCTCACACACTCTCTATCATTCCTTGTTGGATCTCCTTCAGAGTGATGCTTTTTTCTCAAACTCAGGGATATGGAACTCTACTAGGAAGGTGTTCTTCAATGTAGTGTAATCCACCACCATCGATGTGGGGTCATACTTGTGGTACCAGTATATGCATGCATGTGCCTTGCTTGCAACGTCATTGCAAAATGACTTGCTTTTTCACTCTGGGGTAGTGATCCCCTTTGCGCGCCATAGTAATTCACATTTTGCACATGTTTATGTAACATCCTCAATACCTCTGTAGTCTTGGTAAGTGTAAAGACATCTCAAAGAATACTTGTGGAGGTGGTTGAGGCCCTTGTCCACTTGATCTAGAACCTTGGTTTCCTCCTCATGTTTCCTCCACCACCAGATCCACTAGACCCACCAGGTCCTATCCCTCCTAACCCACCAGATCCTCCAGATCCACTAGGTCCACCAGGTCCTCCAGCTCTATACCACCAGATCCACCTCCTGTAGCTAAAAATGGCCTGAAGTGGTCACACCTAGTGTCCCCAATGTCCCACTTGAACTACACACCCGATGGTTTGTGATATTGTCCCACTTTCCCATTGTGTGTCCCACGCCACTTCTAGATGTGATACCCAAACCTTGTGTATTTTCACCTTGTCCAAAAATTCCTCCAAATACGGGAATGGTTTGCGTAGCCATGGATGTCCCAAATGAGAAATTATATCTCCTAGGCATAGATCGGTTACTTCCACCGATACCAACTAGATTAAAAATACTTCTTCCTTGATCTGAAAACCAAGTGCACCAGGGGTTGGTCACCAGTGGGTTCAGATGCACATGATGGATCTCCTTTCTCCATGTGATGAAATCTCATCAAAAGTTGAGGGGCTTCTCTCCCATGCTTTCCAAGATGGGGTAGCATAGAATCTCTCGGTTCCACATCCTCTGCATGAACCTCAACTCCTTCCCACAACGTCTACCTCCATAGATCCATCACACCTATAACCTCACATTGTCTAGCCATCTCCCTTTCATGAGCTTCACTATACTTGAGTCATCTCTCTTCCTTTCCTTTTTTTCCATGCAATGTTCCACCATCTTCCTCCACCCTAGCTTCCTCACCCAATGCTCAGAGAAGCTTAGCCGATACATAGGAATGCCTCTAAACTTAGGGTAATGATCAAGATCTTCATAGCCAAAGGGATAACATGTAAAAATGATCCTCTGGGCTCCCTCAAAACTCAAACTCAAACCTCTAGGAAAGAATACATAGAAATGGTGTATTCTAGAGTATAATTGGTCAACACTCCTTTCCACTAGTGATGATCAACAACATGTGTCCAAGTCATATCTACATCCTAGACCTCTGGTAATCATCTTGGGTCCATACACATGTGATCTATAGTACCAGCTCGATCTGGATGCATATGTTGAAATCCATTCATATAGTTCTACTGGAAAACAATAGAAGAATGTCTCATATAACTCATGGTACAAGTTCTCTTCTACCCATCTATGTGCATCAAACTCGGTCCAGTGTTGAATCTTTGAGAAAACTCATCCTCTTGTGCTCTTGAACCATGCTTCAACACTCTCCAAGGTCAGACATTCTATCATCATGCATCATCAGGGACCAAGATGTATGCCATTTCTCACAACAACTTTGAAAAGAGGTCCCAAAATGGAACCAAGATGTAGTCATTTTTATGTCCTTAGAAACAATAGTCTAATCCCATACGCATGGCCTATCACCCAGTGGGTGTTGGGTGCTCACCCGAGGCACGTGCGGGTGCCGAGCCCCTCCTTTATGTGAGTTTTGTGAGAATACATCCCCTACTTGAGAAATCTTAGATGAAAAAAGGAAAGAACCATGCATTCATTCTTGAGGGTCTTAGGATGAGTTACTATATAAATGCATCCATTTAGATAACAAGGAAAATATCAAATAGATAACAAATATGATAATACAAAGAAAAGGCACTAGGGTTTATACCCATGAACAATGTATATATTTTAAAAGAAAGCCATATATTCATATTACTCTCTATTCAAGTAACCACATTACATTCCTCAAGGTCATTACAGACCAAATGTCTTAATGCAGATAAGACTTATACATCAAAATCCTAAACTATGCTTTCCAGATTACAAAGATGTTCATAGACCCATCCCTCTAGATATGTCATCTCTCCTAGCCTTCCTAATGAGAATCCCTAGAACCCATCACTATTTCTGCAGAGCTTCACCTCTTTAATCATTATGTGATGCTAGTGACCACACACTTTTCTTGATATCCTCTTGATCCTCTCAAGTTCCCTCCTTTCTTCTACCCGAGCATCTCTATATTTAGCATCCACCTCCATGCCTTCCTAAAGTAATAGATTGGTTTCCAAGTGTCCATGTGGTCCTTTAATGGAGCATGCTTCTTCCCATCCGAGCTCTCCACTTTTTGCAATGATGTATTTTTGGATCCTTCCATTGCATGGAATATTCCTTCCTTGACCATTGAGTTGCTAGGATGGCACCTTATCCACTCCACATGCTCAGTTGGGTTACACTTAATTTCAATCTGAATAGCCATGGTAAAATCTTGTCTCAAAGTTCTAGGATTTTGTCTCTTAAGTAGTATGTTGCTTTCTTATCAAATGCGTCTGAGTACTTAATAAGACAAGACTCATCATTGGGTCTTATACTATTGGGAAATATTGTCAAAGTTTTATTGAATCTTGTATTGAAGTCTTGGACACACTCATTGGGATTCTTCTTGATGTTCTCAAACTTAGATAACAAAAATCTTGGATCAGTTCTATCACCATATGAAACTTTGAATGCATTTTGCATCTCCTACCATGAATCAATTGATCCATCAGGCAAGGATTTGAACCAATCATGAGCATCTTCTTCTAGAGTGTGTACAAAAAACTTTACACATACATCCTCAAACTCAATCTCATAGTCCTCCATTAGATTCTGAAATAACTTTAAATGATGATCACCACTGATAGCATTATTTCCTTGAAACTTAGGCAACCTCATTCGATCTCATTAGGGACCTCATTTGGATAACCTTCCATGTCATTAAAATCAATAGGTTTATATGTGTTAACTCTGAAAGGTTCTCTAGGAGGGGTTTATCCATGTTATTTTACACAGGAATTATAAGTGGAGGATGGTGTAGCCAATGTTGAACAAGAGTTTGTTGATCAAATGAATCTTGAAAATTCTGATGAAAGATTGAGGGAGGAATAGATTCTAGATCAAATCCCTGGTTCTCCTTAGTAAATGAAAGAATAGGATTAGGCTTACTAGATGCTTCAAAAATTTTAGATGTGTTAGAGCAGTCCTCAACCAATGGAATATCAAGCTTATTAACTTGACTACAACTATTCTTTGAACTTTGACCAATTACATGATTATATGTCTACTTTCTTTTCTTAATAGACTCTATCTCGAGAAGTAACTTCTTTGTGGGATCATATTTTAAAGAAGACCGCAATCCTTCCAATTTTGCAAAGTAGGAATCAAATCAATAGTTATAATAGGATGAAACCAATCTATCCCAACCTTTTCTTTGGGTAGTCGTTACTAGAATATCCAATTCTAGAAATAGATGGAACCTTTAAACATGTATAATCTCTGTAAATAGTCCCTAAAATTGATGCCACTTAGTTTTGGATCCAAACATAACACCCCTAAAAGATGAGAAGCTAGTCTCCATGGGTTGGCTTTGAGAGAATGATGACTAATGAAAATTAATTTATCATTGATAGTCGGGGATTTTTTCAACACTTAAATCAATGACTAAAATCTGGGAGGTGATCAAGAGGAACCTTCACAAAGGGGATGGCTTGACCCTGCTACTTTTGGCTCTGCCTTGACCAAGGTGAGAGGACCTAGTTGGATGATATGAATAAAGGAAAAGATTTCATGGTTTGGTTTCCTTTATGGTTGGTGCAACTTAATTTGAAGCAAGTGCAACCACAAATACAATACTTCTCTCAAAATATTTTTCACTTGATTTATTGTAAGCACTTGACAATAAAATACAAATATAATAAACCTATAATGACCAACTTCAGATATTGCCTTTGCATAAAATTATTAAACAAGGATTCTTTGAATGATCGGGTCACATACTTGGTGGGATTCTTAGCAAAGCTTACTGATAATGGAAAAAATTGAACTCAACCTTGTAGAATAAGCATGTGTATGGTATGTAGGTATGATATTATTAGTAAGTATGAAGATCACTGATTTTTTTAATTGAGATTTGAAGGGGGGAGGGTAATTGATTTTATGACCTTGGTGTCTTAATATTCCCATGGAAAGAATCCATCCTTAACTAAGATGCTTGAAAAGAAAAATAAACTTAACATGATTTTTGAAATAACGTTTGCATTCATTAATGCTCAATTTGCACAAATGTTACAAACAATCTTGATAATCCTAACTACAAATCATGGAGTTAGAGCTGAGATAAAGTACTTGTTATATTTGTCTTATACACCCAAAATAACCTTAAGGGATAACAAAAGCTCTTCAAAAGTGATCTTGTCTTAAGGATTTTACAACGAAACCAAATTATTACAAAATATACACTATTCTACAATAGTCTCACAAAGTACAGAAGAACAAAACAACTAAGAAATACCCTCACAAAATTAACAAAGTAAAGCCAATGCAAGATAGTAATAGAACCAATATTTCCTCTTTCATTCCTTTAAAACAAGAAAGTATAGCTTGATCAAAATAGAGAGGATATACTCATGTAAGTTTTGGCTAGGGGACACAAAACAATTCCCTCAAAAATTCGAATGGATGTACAACACAAGAACCTTAGCTCTTCCTTACAGACTAGATAAAAACACATAATTTGCAAGAAAATATAAAATGAAACCTAAAAATTTAATCAAAAGATCTACAACTACCCACAATCCGCCCCTCGGAAAATGAAATATGTTTACAATATATAACAGATGAGAGAGAGAGAAAAAGAAGAAAATTGGTCTCCTTCTACAACCAAAACAAGAAGCATTAAAAATCTCTAAAGGAGTATGGGATGCCTTCCATATAATTCTTTCATTCTGTCTTGCGTGTTTAGAGAAAAAAGCAAACACCATACTTCATCAATTCAGGTGGTTTACTAACATTGGGACTACAACTTGAAAAAAAAAATTCTACTTTTAATTTCCCACCAAAGTTAAGGGCTTGAAGAGACCTTTCCAACAATATAAATTTTACAAGATTTGGAGCAGGGAATCAAAAGATATGGCCATCTAAAGTTGTGTGTTGGGATGAACATGAATGTGACACATGGTGGCCTTTGATTAGCTCAAGGACTACATTTACCTACATGTGATTTTATTTTCCTTCGCCATGTGTCAGTCATTGCTTGACTCGTGGGGTTGGACTTTGCTTATGTGTCTATTTTCTTTGTATTTTGACTATTCCTTCCTTCTTCCGGACCCGACGCCTTTTACTAAATTCCATTCACTCTGGGGCTTGAGATTCATCAAAGTCTATCAACTGAAGTGTTGCATAATGACACCATGTGTCCACCCTAATTTCATTGATATGTGTTATGCTCATTGTGAAGTGAGAGCCAATAAGAAATCTCCATGCACCTTTGCAGGTGTCGACCATTCTTTATCCATCACAAAGCATGATACCAATATAAATGCTCCATGATTACTTCACATTTTACCTTTTGTCTAAGGATCTTGTCAAATTGTGAAATATGACCAATAAGAACACTCCATGTAGCTTCGGGTTGTCGGTCTTGTCAGATTTTTCTTTGCATCGCAACTTAAAACTTGAATGAACTTAGAAACTTTTGGGCTTCATAAAAATGTTGCCACGTATCCTGCTTGAATGTGCTTGACTATCCGAACCTGAAGCCTTACTAAACTTGGTTTATTCTATGAACTTGAGGTCCATGCAATGCATCTACTTTTAATTTTTCCGAATGGTGACATGTGTCCACCCGTGATTTTTGATCTTGCGTCATCCGACATCCTCTATCTTTACCACGTGTCCCTTGTTCCTCTTGAACCAAGCCATGAATTGAAAATCTTGAAATATGGTTGATTACGTGGACTTGAGGTCCACCAAATCCCATCTACTTAAATAATTCCATAATGTTGACATATATCCTATTTTTGATCATTGATCTTCGCCCACGTGGCCCTGCTGATTTTGGCATTGAAATTGACAACCAAATGCATGTCTGTAGGCCTTTTAAAACATAACCCGCTAATGAATTTAAATGTAGTCTACCACGGGTTTTAGTGGATTTTTAAATGTCATGTGGCTTTTGGAATCTATGAAATGCTAGCCCTTTTAACAAACCCACAAAACACTAAACCAATGTGCCACAATTTTTTTCTTTGATCAACTAGTCCATTAAACTAGTTCCCCGACATTTCTGTTAAATCCTTTCATTTATCTTGTTAAGGCATGAAATCTAGTACAAATTGATATTTCTCTTTGACTTAGACTGATCTTTGAAGCATGTGGAACAATATGAAGCACATAAAATAGTTAAATTTACGAGGAGTCCATGAAAAATACCAGATCAATCCAAGGAACTGGGATGAACTCCAACACTTCCTATGCACCTCTTTGCATAGAGTACTTTGAGCATGTTTTTTTTTTAGAGAAATCATCTCATTAGCCATTTTTTTGCCAAAGTGGATCAATAGTCACAAAACTAGAACTTTGAAATTTCTCATGGTTTGATAAACCAGACATGATAAGATCATCCTATACCTCCACCTCAAGGTCTTGAGCTTCACACAAGGTAGCTGGTTGGGCTCTTCTCAAGATGAATCTAACTTTAGGAAGCTAAGAATTTATGAAGAAACTCTTTTGATTATCTGTAGTTGGATGGGCACTAGTAGGAATCTTGTTATTGAATTTGACCACAAATTATCTCATGGGATCCTATGGTTATTTCTTCATTTGATCCAATTGAGCAAGAAGGGCATGAGTATCTTTCACTGACTTGAACTGTGTTTCAAATCTAATTTTCATATCTTCCCAATTGGTGATTGAGCAAGATGGAAAATAATAGAACCATTATGTAGTAACATCTTGTAATGACTCCACAAATATATGAGCAACATCTTAATGTTACACTCTAAGAACGTCATAGGCAATGATAAATACTATAATATGCTCACCCGAGATGTTGCTTTCTATCTCCATATAATTTGGGAAAATTATTTCTCGATCCTCTGGTAGTTTGTGAAGTGGAGGAGTTAAATCCAATGGACTAGTGTTTTGACCCCAAGGTAATGGATCAACCATCTCTAGAGGAAGAGTGTTTAATGGTGGTGGAGAGATGGGAGATGCAATAAGACTAATGATAGGATCTTCAAATGGATCTTCATGAGCTTGTCTTGGAATCCATATGGGAGAAAGTATGAAATCATCTTGTTCTTGCAACTCAAACATAGGATTATGAAAGACTACAATTCCACTTGCTTGGTCACCTATGGTGTACCTTTTATCTTCTAGTTTTCTTAAAGGATTTTTCAATGAGGAATATGAAAATTTATAGTTAGGAATATGAAAGGTTTCTTACAAAAATTAGCAGTGGGTTTTGAAGCAATGAGTTTCATATTTTTATTTTTATTTTGAGTTTTGTATTTTATGATTTTTTAGATTTTATTCCAAGGATTGTTATAGGGTGCAAAATGGCAAAATCGCCCCATTGTGGGCACAAAAAATTATTTCCAAAATAATTTATCACAAGGGAAAATTAGTAGTTTTCACTAATGACCACATGACTAGGTCCCTCCTCTTGGGAATGGGGAGGCTCCCATTTACTGAATGTAAGAAATAATAAAATGTGGGTGGCCATTAGGCCGGGATCACACATGAATAGTCCACTAAACCTATGGAAAATTGCTTATATGGGATACAAGAGAGGAATTTTATTAGAGAGAGGTAAAGGGGAGATAATAGAATGTGGAGAGGGTTATGGTTGTAAATAGACACTTGCATAGATTCATGAACATTAACTAGAGGTATTTCTAAATTTAATAAAAAGAAAGAAACTACGTATAAGCAATAGAAAGATTAAAAAATCAAAGATATAAAGTTCTATTAATTTATTCCTTAAAGAAACGAAGTTATTTATTGGTTCAAGATTACAAAGCATGAAAAGTTGGAAAGTAGGAAGTAGAAGAACAAAGACAAAGAGATAGAAGAAATAAATTATTTCTTATAGTAGGAGAACAAAAGCTATCAACCCCTTAGAATAGAGAAGTCATCCCAATAAATAGCTTATAAAGTGACTCTTCTTCTCCTCCTCAAGTGAATTTTCACATTCCTATCACTTGTGACCTTTCATCTTCCCCTAGAAATAAAAATAAGTTTCGTTTCTTATTTATGAAAAGGAAATTTTATAATGAAAAATACAAAGATCACTTAACATAATAAGACAAAATAGCCAAAAATTACATTCCCATAAAGAATTAAAATGTAGAGATAAGGAAGAAGAGAGAGAAGAAGTGAGGAGTGATCAATCCAAAGATGAAGGAACTTCTGACAGAAAAGAGATTTCTCTTGATGGAATTTATGGAAATTGTATAGGAATGAAATCCTTTCCCTTTTAAACACTAAAGCATGCACTTTGGGTATATTTCTAGTCCTAATCACATACCACTATTCATATGATTCCTAAGCAAGAAAAGTACTAATTGACCACTTTGTCTTTGGCCTCTTTGCTTGCTTTCTGTTTTCCTTTTTGGTCTTACATACATTCTTTCCCATTCTGACCTTCAACACTTCATTTTTTTTGAGTCTAGACACCAACGCCTAGCCAGGATGCCAACGCCCGTGTGCCCCCATCTCTTACGGGAACCCTCAACCTCTTTGTATATTGCTCACATCTTTTGGGTCATTTCTAGCTATTGGGCATATTTATTTCTTACTATTAGCCTTTTAATGGTTAATTACTAAATTCAAGCAAGGGAATCATATAAATGCAAATCTATGTGATCATAATAAAGAACCAAGCACTAAGCATCTATTATCATCACCTAAGGTTGCATCCAAAGGCATTACAAGAGCATCAAAACATCCATCTAGCATCCACACAAAGGACAAGGGACTGCATTTTTCTACATACACTTCATAGGAGGGGAAGTTCATTTTTCCATGCACACATCTATCTAAATTTTTACATCTAGCTATTTCTCACTATTCAAGTGCAACTTGCACAAGAGCTACCTAGGGCATGATTCTACACACACATGTAAAACTACATAGAGTTTGAAATGTAGTACAACACCCGGATCATAAGTTCACTTAGTTGAGTGATCACTGGGGTCAATCTAAATCCCCATTTACATATTTTTTATTTTTAGGAATTGACGTTTTTTGGGGTTTTGTATGTTCTCTTTCTTCTTGTAGGTTTTAGGCAAGTAACAATGAGGTACATCAAGATACAAGTGACTAAAGGAGACATCCAACAAACATCTCATGACCCCCAGAAATTGAGTTTTATAGCTTCGAGAAGTCGTAGGAACCTAGAGAAGGTCCCCGAAACCCTAAGTGCCCCTCACCTTCCATAGGCAACCCTAGTCCCGACATTCCCGAAAGCACCGCATTTTTATGGGGTATGAGTGTGATAGTTTTCTTTCCTTTTCTTATAGTTCCCCTCACTTGGCACAACTTCATATTTATTACAAATCAACTAAGTGTTTTATTCCCTCTCTTGCAACTAGGGTTTCATATTTTCTAGCTTACTCTTCTTGTGTCAAAATATGTACTTTATTACATAACTATATCCATGCTTTGGTAATTAATTAGAATTTGACATCTATTTATTTTAATATTTTTAAAATCATTTGGTGAACTCATCACTCGATCCCACCTTTTCTTCTAGGAGTCTTATTTTATTTTCATCATGGTCATACCCTTCACTGATGATGATCTTCGTGACCTCAATGCTCATCTTGTTGAGCATCCTTAGATCTAGACCTTCTTTTATTTGGTGCTTGTGATGAGGCCACCAATCTTGTGGAGCTTAATGTGCCTTCATCCATCCCGTTTCCATGACTATCGATACTCAACCACCTTATTCCACTTTTCCACCTACCACTACTATTCCCATTTTTTTCCCACTCCCATAAAAAAATTCACTCCACCTCTTGTTTCTCACATGTGACAAGTCTCTTCCACTTTGGAACTCAAGACTTAGCCTCTCTTTATCAAGATCTTCAAGTTCAAATCCATCAATTGCAACATGATACTTCTCATGCATCTCCATCTCTAGATTCCACTTTGTTACTTCATACTCCTTTTACACCTACCATTTCCACTTATGTGCTTCCTCTTAATTTTTTCACTCCCAAGCTCCCCATTTTTAATGGTCATGGTGACCCCAAGAGCATCTCCAAGCATTTCATGTGGCATGTCTAGATTTTGTGGATGATCATATTCTGTTATCTAAAATATTTCCTTAGATTTTGTGGATGATCATATTCTCATTATCTAAAATATTTCCTATAAGTCTCCATGACTATGAAATGCACTGGTTCTATGATCTCGCATTTAATATATGTATTTCTTGCTCATTTTTCTATTAATATCATCTCTAATATATCCAATTATCGACTTGCGCAACTCAAGAAAGCATCTACAAACATCTAGTGGATTATGTCTTGTGATATAAGAACAAATTAGCTAAGATGTCTAATGTGCTTGCAGACTCTGAACTTCAATATTTATTTTTCCAAATTCTATTATCACCTCTCCATGAGAGTGTTATCTTTGAAACATCTCCATCATTCGATCATTTATGTCATACTCTTAAGCTACGTGAAACTAAACTATTATCTATAAGCAAGATTAAGTATCATGAGAAAGCTTCATCTTCTACACACTTTCAAAGTAAATCAACTTTTAAGCCATCTACAAAACCTACTTAAGTAAGGGATACTGTCAACGTTGTATCTAATATTGAAAAGCTTCAATGAAACCACCTAAGCATACGTTTACTAAATTTCCTTATGCTCCGGATATTCTATTCCCACAACTCGTCGGGAGTAATCTTATTATGCTTCCTCCTCCACTTAATCTAGACCCATCTCATCCTAAAGGTCGTAATTACAATGAAAATTTCAAATGTGACTATCATTAATGTATTGGGCATTCTACAGATCGATGATACAAAAATTTCAGATCTTATTCAAGATCTTATCGATAATAATGCAATTGAGCTTCCCGAGCCTACGACATCTACACCGATTAACAAAAATCATAAGCTCAAGATCTTTAACAAAATCTTCCAAAAAAATACAAACAAGTGGATGAATCTTCAGCCAATCATGCATATCACATAGTGTCTCCTCCTACATCAGGGGATCTTTATTTTCTAGTTGTTCATGTTGAGACATCTCCACCAATCATTACTTTCTCTGATCATGAATATCATGCTACATTCTCTTCTAATCACTTGCACATTAGTGCTTCTATTGGATATATTTCTATCAATAACACTATGGTTGATCCATCATTTCACATAAGTGCATGTTCTATTGCACTTCTTTCTTATCACTATTGGTTATCCACTCAATTTCATATCCAATTCCTAAATCATATGGTTATGTTGAGCTTCTAGTTACCATCGGTCCTCTTACCATGCTTGTTCCTTTTCTTATGGCACCTTTAGTCAAAGGGTGTGACATGCTCTTAGGTCTTCCTTGGCTCCATGTAACTCAGGCTATTATCTCCATGAATCACCTGTGTCTAAAGTTCATTCACAATAGGAAATTCATTTGCTACGCCCTTAACCTATTGCTTGTATTAGGATATGAGTAGCCGAATTGTGGCTTACCATATCATTTTATTATATCATTTATACTTTCTCATGCTTAGTAGGTCAGCCTTGGTGATGGCCATAACATATGAATAATATATATAGGGGATTTTAGGTAGTAGTTCATCATCATTTGGAGCATTTGAGTCTTATTGTATGGTTTGGAGGTTGCCCCCTCGAAGTGGCAAAGCTATTCTAATTGCATATTGAGATCATTATTCTATAATATTGTGTTATTTGGTGTTATATTTCTGCTCATGATTTGAATTATACAAGTAATTTCATTACAAGTGGTATTAGAGTTGTGATCTAGGCCAAAATTAGGGTAAAAACCCTAATTTTTGTTTCCACCATATATTGCGAACCAAAGTGAATTGGTGGGAGATAGTTTTACCAGAGTTGAAAAACATTTCAAGTAAGGTTCCCTAAAATTTTAGACTTTTTAAATTTATTTTGAAAAATTTATTACAAATTTAGGTTTTTCATAAAATCACTCCCTAGGGTGCAAATTGTGGAATTTTTCAAATTCATTACATTTTCGGAAAGAAAAAAAAAAATTATTTGGGGTTTGTTCTTTAAGTTTTTTATATTTGGCCAAATTCATATCAAAATATGAAACCCTAAAATTTGACCGTGATCCCTACATCCTACTATTTTGGGGCATCATGGTGGGGCCTTCCACAAGAGGAAAAAAGAATCCCATCACTCCGGGTAAAACACTAGAAAAGGATGAGATAGTAGTTGAGGAGTTGGAGATAGAAGATATAACTACATATTCCTCAGGGTTAGGGTTTACTTCACAATGACCATAAAGTAAGCCAACTTGAGTTTAACCTAAGAGACCTCGAATCTTGGGTGGCCAACAAAGAAGATGTGGATAGGATTGGAAAAATATTGGAGGATTTCATGCAAAAATTCAGTACGTATATGATGGGTAATCATACTTATGTCAATCAAGGTGGATCCTCAGGTCAACATAATAGACACATGAGCCAGAGTGGATCTTCAAGTGTGCACAATCCAAATACGAGCACTCTGCAGGCCCGTACTATGTTTCCAAAAGTGGAGATGCGTAAGTTTGATGGAAAGGATCCACTCAATTGGATCAACCAAATGGAGAATTTTTTTGAACTACATCAGATTCCACTAGGACAAAAGGTGACCATGGCAGCTTTGTATCTCGAACCTGACCAATTCATCTGGTATCGATGGTTATGTGCTCAAAGGTAGAAGAGTGGTCTCAATGTTACATGGATAGTGTTCACTGAAGAGTTGCAATTACACTATAGTTCTAGTGTGTCAGATAATTACTTCAGCCAATTAGCAAAATTGAGACAGATAGGATCTGTTAAGGATTACATTCATCACTTCCAAAACCTTTCTCTATGGGTGGAAAATATTACTGAAGAGAATCTGAATGACCTATTTCTTGGGGTCTTAAGGATCACATTGAGCATGAGGTGCATATGTTTAATCCTCATAAGGTTTCTGATTCGATGATTATGGCAAGAAGGGTAGAGGAGAAATTTGTTTCAAGTAGGAGACAACATTTCACTTATACCAGAGATCGCAACACCTTGGCCCCAACACTCCCTCGACCAGTTAGATTGACACCTCAACAAATTGAAGAAAAAAGAGAAAAAGGTTTATGTTTTAACTGTGACAGTAAATTTGGACCAGGACATAAATGTGCTTGAAAAGAAGTTGTTCTACATTGATGGGCCTAGTGAAGATGAAGAGAAGGATGAAGATTCAGAGTCAGAGGTCTTGGTTGAGCCAGAGGAGGAGTCAGGAGATCCTCAGCCAACAATCTCATGCCATGCAATTTTAGGTATTAGCACCCCCCAAACCCTAAAGGTGGTTGGATTCCTAAAAAAAGAGGGTCACAGTGTTGATTGATTCAAGAAGTACTCACAACTTTATCAATCATAAGTTAGCAGTGCACCTAAACTGCTTCATTTATCCAGCTCTTGAATGTCAAGTAATGATTGCTGATGGAGGTATTGTTACTTGTTCTAGAAAATGCCATAGCATTAAGCTTTCCATGGGAGATTACATACTAAATAGTCCCATGTATGCCATTTCTATGGGAGGAGCAGACATTGTGTTAGGGGTTCAATGGCTTACCACTTTGGGAACCATTGAGATGAACTTCCAAGACTTGTTCATGCGATTTCACTCTAAAGGAAGGAATTTTGAGCTAAGAGGCTTAAGAGAAAAGTCTCCACAAATAGTAAGTTCTCATCAGATGCACAAAATGCTAAAAAAGGGTGCAGAGGGATTTGTGGCACAACTATTTTCATTGGAGGCTCATCATTCTAAGGACATTATACCATCAGATATGCAAGCAGTGTTGGATGCACACTCTGTTGTATTTGAAAATATACCAAAGGGCTTACCTCCAAAGAGAGATCATGATCATGCTATTTAGTTATTACTAGGAAGTCAACCACCTAACATCAGACCTTATAGGTACCCATATGTGCAAAAGAGTGAAATTGAAAAGATTGTACAAGAGATGTTGGAAGCAGGAATTATCCATCATAGTCAGAGTGCTTATTCTTCTCCAGTAGTGATGGTACGGAAGAAAGATGACATGTGGCACATGTGTCCTGATTATAGGGAACTTAATAAGTACACAATCAAAGATAAGTTTCCTATTCCTGTAATTGATGATTTGCTTGATGAGTTGCATGGTGTTGTTTATTTTACAAAGCTTGATCTTCATTCGGGATACCACCAAATCAGAATCAAGGATGAGGATGTTCATAAAACTACCTTTCGGACACATGAAGGCCATTATGAATTCTTGGTAATGCCTTTTGGACTCACAAATGCACCTTCTACATTTCAAAGTTTGATGAATTCTATTTTTAAGTCATTCCTGTGAAGTTTGTCTTAGTGTTTTTGATGATATATTAATTTATAGCAAAACATGGGAGGAACATTTGCATCATGTAAATAAGGTTTTGGAAACCCTTGAGCAACATCAACTTTATGCAAAGCCCTCTAAGTGTTCTTTTGGACTCAAGGAGGTTGAATATTTGGGTCACATTGTCTCTCATGAAGGGGTTAAAGTGGATCCTAATAAGATCAAAGCCATGATGGAGTGGAAGGTTCCAAAAACCCTAAAGAATCTACGAGGATTTTTGGGGCTTACAGGTTATTACCAAATATTCGTAAGGCATTATGGAAGCATATATGCACCTCTCATAGATTTATTAAAGAAGGAATCCTTCCATTGGAGTGAGGATGCAACCAAAGCATTTGAGCAACTAAAGGAGGCCATGTGCACCACTCCAGTCTTGGCTACTCCAGATTTTTCCAAAACATTCATTGTTGAATGTGATGCATCAAGGGTGGGTATGGGGGTAGTTCTCATGCAAGAAGGCCATCCTATTTCCTTTTTGAGCCATCAATTCAAAGGTAAGAATCTTTCCAAGCTGACTTATGAGAAGGAAATGCTAGCCATACTTCATGCAATAAAGCAATGGAGACCATATCTCATAGGAAGACACTTTAAAGTGAAGACAAATCATGATAGTCTGAAATACTTCTTGGAGCAGCGTTTATCATTTGAAGAACAAAAAAATGGGTCTCCAAGATGTTGGGATATGATTTTGAGATTATCTATAAGAAAGGGAAGGAGAATGTAGTTGTGGATGCTCTGTCATGGAAAGATGAATCAACTGCAGCCTTGTTATGTGCCATATCCATATTACAGAAGATTGGATAGATGAGGCAAGGTCCAAATGGAGAAATGACCCAACCACACAAAACCTCATTCATCATCTCCAGAATGATCCAAGCATGTCTGAAAATTTTATTGAAAGGGGATGCTTTATGGTATAAAGATAGATTATACCTATGTAAGAACTCCACTCTTAAAAATAGGATTCTATTTGAGCTTCACTCTTCTCCAGTAGGGGGGCACTCTGGATTCTTGAAGACTTATCATCGAGTCAAACAAGATTTCTTTTGGGAAGGTCTCAAAGGGGATGTCCAAAAATTTGTGGCAGAATGCATGGTTTGTCAGCAAAATAAGGGTGAAACAGTTCGATCCCCAGGTCTTCTACAACCTCTATCTATTCCTAGCCAGTGGTGGGAAGAGGTTTCCATGGAATTTATCACAGATTGCCTAAATCTGAAGGAAAAAATGTCATCATGGTTATGGTGGATAGACTCACCAAATATGCTCATTTTTGTGCCTTGGCACACCCATTTGCTTGTAAGCATGGTAGCAACAACCTTCATGGACACAATTCAAAAGCTTCATGGGACACCGAAGATTATAGTAAGTGATCGAGACCCTATATTTACTAGTAATTTTGGACTAATTTATTCTCATGTTTGGGTACTCAGTTAGCTCATAGCTCTTCTTATCATCCCCAGTCTGATGGGCAAACAAAAGTTGTAAATAAGTGTTTGGAGGGATATCTTCGTTGCTTTACGTCAAATAAACAAGCAAGATGGGTCCAATGGTTGCCACTTGCAGAATGGTGGTATAACACTTCCTTCCATACTTCATCTAAAATGTCTCCTTTTTTGGCACTCTATGGGTACCATCCACCATCCATCACATCATCATTGAGAGGACAACCACGGGTTAGAGCAGTAGAAGAACACATTCAATATCAACAAGAGGTCCTCTCTAGTCTCAAGGAGAACTTGGTCATGGCACAAAACCACATGAAGCAACAAGTTGATCAACATCACACGAAAGGCATTTTGAAGTTCGGTGATTGGGTTTTTGTGTTTACAACCATATAAGCAAATGTCTTTGAAACAACAACAAAAGGATAAAAAATTTCACCAAAGTATTATGGCCCCTATCAAGTATTGCAGAAGATTGGTACTATAGCATACAAATTAGAACTTCCACAATCAACCAAAATACATCCAGTCTTTCATGTTTCTTGCCTGAAGAAAGTAATTGGATAGAGAGTATCAGCCCAAACAGTGTTACCTGAGCTCGATGAGGAGGGGAGAGTCATCTTGGAACCTGAATGCATCCTTCAAACACACACTAAAAGATTGAGGACACGGGTTATTACTGAGTACCTGATCAAGTGGAAGAATATGGACAATGAAGATGCAACATGGGAAGATATGACATTCCTGCAAAGTAGCACCCAGAGCTTCTCAACATTGGGGACAATGTTGCTTTGAAGGGGAAGGGCATGCTACACCCTTAACCTATTTCTTGTATTAGGATATGAGTAGCCGACTTGTGGCTTACCATATCATTTTATTATATCATTTATACTTTCTCATGCTTAGTAGGTTGGCCTTGGTGATGGCCATAACATATGAATAGTATATATAGGGGATTTTAGGTAGTAGTTCATCATCATTTGGAGCATTTGAGTCTTATTGTATGGTTTGGAGGTTTCCCCCTCGAAGTGGCAAAGCTATTCTAATTGCATATTGAGATCATTATTATGGAATATTGTGTTATTTGGTGTTATATTTCTGCTCATGATCTGAATTATACAAGTAATTTCACCTCCATGTTCTACTTCACATAAGTGTTCATCACCTCTATGCTCTACCTCATATAAGTGTCCATCACCTCCACACTCCCCTTCACATAGGCCTCATTCACCGACACATCATATATCTCCTACACCGATGATCTTAGAGCATGATCATATGCATTTATCTCTACAAGATCAGGTGGAGGACCATTGTCTTTAAATTTTATTATATACCATACTCATCACTATACACTTGGGGGAATCATGCTTATTCTCTCCTTCCCCTTCTAGTATTATCAAGTGTCTTTCATTTCTACTTGTTCACTCTACACTTTGAATCTTACACATCTTGATACATGTTTATCATCATTATCCAATGACACACTATTGTGCTATGGTTCACACTTTACTATTGAGGTCTCACTACATTCATGAACCTCACAATCACATCGCATGACACATTTCACACTCGGTGAATTCATGACACATCTTGCTCACAAGCGCATAGTCAACATGAAAACTACCCCCTGACACACATTCTAGTTCCATGGTTCATACTTGATTGCTGAGGGTCTCAATTTGAAATGAACCTCACCACACTCATACACTTTCTATGCTCTATGCTTTCTCGGTCACATATTTCTAGTGTGTAATTCAAACCATTTCCGATGACACACTCATGTTCTATGGTTCATTCTCAACTATTGAGGGACATTTATAAATGAACCTCATCTCATGCATACTCATTCATACTCGATCGGGGGCACGCCAATCCTATCACACTCACTCTACATTCCATTCAATTTCAAACTCCCTATATACTATTTCTTGGTTACACATTGTTCTTGTTTACTTATTCTCACATGTTACACTTTTCTTAATAGGTTACACACATATTTCATGTCATTATATTTTATATGCACACATGCACGTTCACTTTCCCGCTATTTGTGATTACATAATTTACATAGATCATTACAAACAACATGGATGCTTGGCATTGTACCACTTACCCATCCCGCAGAGGATCCTAAGGCCATCCACTTTTGTACACATCATAAGTGTTATTATTTTGATTTATACTATTTCATATTCATACTAGCACACTACTATATCGGATCATACATGCTTTGACATACTTTCTATCTTTCTAACATGCTAACGGGTGCTTCATGTGCAACATTTTCTTTACAGAACCATTTTCCACTATGGTTGTCTATTACTTTGCTTATTATTGATCATCATTGTTTGAAATTATTTGCGGGCTTTTCCCTTTATCTTGTGTGCACATTGTATGATTTTTTCCATCAGGCCTTGATTGTCTTATGACATCGTGAGTGATGTTCCATGTTTGTAACTCACTTTTCTTGGTCGAAATTATATTATTGCATATTATATTCTTGCTTGCTAGCTTACATATGGTGTTCTACATGTGTATTTTGTCTTGTTTACACTAACACTTGTTTTCAACCACTTTTTTTGTGTGTGCCTTGGTTTCTACCAAGCACACTCCCTCCCCCTACAAGACATCAATTTCAACACAATGTCTAGTCCTCCTTTGGGCCACATACTCCTTGTGATGTTACATGCACCCAAAACGAGGGGGCATCATTGGGTGAAACAATCACCCTAAATAACATTTTACACCACAATTGAACATATTTTAGTACCAAAGACAACACAATATTCGGTCTCATAAATGACCCAAAACCTGACTTAGGCCTTCACCATAGCACAAAAACTAGCACCCAAACACAAATAGTAAGCACTGTGGGTGCCCCGACCCTTCCCGTGTGTCTATGATCGGGGAAGTTACAACACTTTTCTCAATTTCAAATAGTTCACACAGCTTTACACAACGATTTTTATAGGACATGATAACAATCCTTCAAAGCTAGACATGCATGCATTACACCTTCTTTTCTAATTTTCATTGGGTCGAAATGGATTGAAATGGATAGGATTTGAACACACTATCTACAAGTGGTTTTCACACTTTAGGAAGAAGTCAAAGGTTGAGAATAACACTTGACTTTTCTCTCTACACTTCTTTCGTACTTGGCATAGCTAGCATGAGATCACCCAAAAAACTCACACTTAGTACAACTGGAGTGATATTGCCCAAAAAAAATGTTCTCCTAAAACATCTTTAGGATCCTTTCTATCTCTTTCACTCATCATGGATTAGGTGCACATGTTCCCTCTTTTTAATACTTCTTACACATTTTGATCAATTTTTCATATATACACATATTTGACTACTTATTCATTCTTATCATTTGTAGGTATGTCCTTATGGGAAGTAGTAGTCACATCAATCACACATCAAGCGATATCAACAACATGTACAATGCAACATTCATACATATGCTTTCACCCTAAGGTCATCATTTTTTTCACTTCCTCTTCTCTAGCTTCCATGCTTCATTTTAATAACTCCATGCTTTTTCTTATCTCCTCAGCATGCTTTTCCCCATCGATCTACATGGTTATCAGGTATGCATCTCTTATCTACTTTATGTTATCGAGCATTCACTCAACAAAGTAAAGTGGGGAAAATGTAGACACTAAATCACACACTTTGGGTATATTTCTAGTCCCGATCACATACCACTATTCATATGATTCATAAGTGAGAAAATTACTAATTAACCACTTTCTTTGGCCTCTTTGCCATTCTTTTTATATTTTCCTTTTTGGTCTTACACACCTTTTTACCAATCTGATTTTGAAACTTCATTTTTTATGAGTCCTGGACACCATGCCAAGCCAAGATGCCAACACCCAGGTGCCACTATTCCCTCTAGGTGCCCTCGACTGCTTTGTATCATGCTCACATCTTTTGGGTCTTTCTAGCTCTTGGGCATCTTTATTTCTTACTATTCAGCCTTTTAGTGGTTAATTACAAAATTCAAGAAAGGGAATCATATAAATACAAAGCTATGTGATCATAATAAAGGACCAAACACTAGAGAATCTACTATCATCACGTAAGGTTGCATCTAAAGGCATTATAAGAGCATCAAAGCATCCATCTAGATTCCACACAAGGGACAAGGGAATGCATTCTTCTAGTAGTTCTCCAAATTTCAAATTTATTACAATCAACTATGTATTTTATCCCCTCTCGCAACTAGGGTTTCATATTTTCTAGCTTACTCTTTTTGTGTCAAAATATGTACGTTATTGCATATCTATATCTATGCTAGTACTTAATCATAATTTAGAATCTATTTATTTCAATATTTGTTAAATCAACCCTTGACCTCTTTTTTGAACTAATCCAATATGAGTGTAACCTTATTTTCCTATGGGATACTCTTGCATAATCAAGACAACTCATCTCAAATATCAATGGGGAAACACTACCCGAATGACCTTTCTTGATCATTTGAGAATGTATTTTCTTTCATAGCTTTACAAGGTACTCTCAACATCCTTTTTTTTAGGTCCTCCAATTTTATTCTTGTCATGTCATTATTACCCACATTGGGATACTTGGTGTTTAATGTGGAAATTAGCTCAAAACCCGAGTATTTGAACTTCATAATGAAGGAAGCTAGTGAAATAGATGGGAGATGGATGGATGTGAAAAATTAACTAAAATCCCAACACTTACTATTTTTAGTAAGTCCTACCTCAGATGTCTATTTTTAGAAAGTGGTCTTTTGATGTTAGAATGAGATGAGAGTGGTCTCAAAAGTTTCATTTTCATTCTGGGATGCTCTACTCCAAGTTCTAGATGATTCTCTCGCCCGATTAGTAGGAAAGTGAAAATTCATCAAATAGGGAAGAATAACGAGAGAAAATAAGTCCTCCATATCTTAAAAAATAATTCACCTCATTATACAAGCAATAAATAAAATGGAAACTAATTTTATGAAGAACATTTACTCTAAACTTTAGGCAATTTGGCTTATTGATCACTAGAAAATGCAAATTTCGTTGAAGAGGGTAGAATACTGAGAGAAAAATTAGTCCTCCATATCTCCAAAAATAATCCACCTCATCATGCAAGAAATGGCTCAAATGAAAGCTGATTTTATGAGGATCATCTACTCCAAATTTTAGGCAATAATCTGAGTCATTGAGAAAATGTAATTACATTTACAACTATTTTGGGAAAAAATGGAGTTCATCGCTGGAAATTTATTTCTAAAATAGAAAATAAATAATTTCATGACATCCCCAAGTGATAGATCATGTGAAATTCATTTTAAAATGGAGCACTTTGGAAAAGTTTCAAGGTTTTTTTACTATGGAATCACTAACATTGAGCAAAAGACCATATTTAGGAACTAGAGCATGGAGATAGTTTTAATGGATTACATGGAGGAAAAATATGGAGTTTTAATAGAGTTTCATGTTAAAGTTAATCTATTTTCATGTTGAGGTTATTTTTGGGGGGAAACTAGTTTTCAAAAATGACTTGGTGCTTAAGTGTAATAACTATTTCACCTTTTTTAGCATTTTAACTCATGCTTAGCTATACATGCTTAAATAGGGTCATTTTGGGGTTAGAGAGTGAGTTTTACCCATGAAAATAGGGGAAATATGAGGTTATGGGAAAATGGGGACACTAATTTGAACTTTACACCAAATTTTAACAAGTTTCGCCATGTGGAAAAATGTGAGGAAGATGAGGGGCTGAAAAATGAGCTTTTGAGAGCCGAGATGAGGTTCCACATGTGACCGAAGGCCATCTCCATGAGTTTGGGCTCACTTTTGAGTCCCATTTTCCCCTTATCTTTTGGGACAAAAAGGGATAAAAAACAACAAAAAATGTGTTATGGGTGGATTTTCTCACGAGAAGGGGGTCAGTGAGTTTAAAACACAAGTTATAGCCTCCTAGAAACCTAAGTTGTCATTTTAAGTGAAAAAACATATTTCCAATAGGGGACATAATTTTGTGTCCCTAATGTACCCTCGCACTTACACAATATAATGGAAAATGGACAAAATGCATTGAAAACGTGTGCCAAGGGTGAAGGGGTCATGATTTGAAGTTATAAAATGAACCTAGGAGACAAGTTGTGATGTTTTAATTGACACAAACTCAACCAATAGTAAGGGGACACACTTTTGTGTTCCCAATATCCCCTTAAACCATGTTATAAAGTAGAAGGTAAAATTGAGGTGAAAAAGTGTACTTAATATTATGAAGAATGTTTATGTCATCCTTTAGACACTAAATCCCGTACTTTGGGTATCTATCTAGTCCCGATCACATACTACTATTCGTATGATTCCTAAGTGAGAAAATTACTAAAGGATCCCTATCTCTAGCCATATTTTCTTTCCTTTTATCGCTTCATGATCTTACACTTTTTCTAGCTAGTCTGTCTTTTCATACTTCGACATTTCTCATTCTGACACTAGCGCTAAACAAGACACTGCGCGCCAGCACCTTCATCCACTCGCCTCCCCGACCCCTTAGTACTTTCTCCATATCTTCTAGGTAATTTCTAGCCGTTTGGACATTTTATCTTTTTGGTAGTTAGAATTTTTTAGGTTAATTATGAAATTCAAGCAAGGGAATCATATAAATATAAAGTTATGTGATCATAATAAAGGACCAAACACTAAGCATTAGCTATCACCACCTAAGGTTGCATTCAAAGGCCATTATCAAGAGCATTCAAGCATCCATCTAGCATCCACACACAAGGGAAAGGGACTGATACTTCTGCATACACACATAGGAGGGGAAGTTCATTCTTTCATGCACACATTGTAATATCCCCTTCCCAATCAAATACCATTAGCCTATTTTATTTACCCGATGGCTAAGGGGAGATCTAAGGGTGAATTAAGTCAATTGTAAGTTATTATAAAGTTTCATTAATAAAATAAAAATATATATAGAGCACTTATTATAATTTATATGACTTAATAATTATTAAATCCAGGATGGAAAAGGCCCAAATATAATTTGTTATCCATCCTAGGTGAAATGGTGACTTTCCTTAGAAGGGGAAATGTGAACTTAGAAAGGATAAAATCCCATTTCATTGTGTATTCCCTCTAGGAAAAATACAACCAGCTTTGGGAGGGAAAAATAAGTATTAAATATCTTTTGTATTCTCCCTAAGGGAAATGGCGACTTGTCCTAGGAAGGGAAATGGAGGGTGGAAAATGCATAGAGAAATTCAATGAATGTTGATTAGATGTTTAAGAGGTTTCCTTTGGGTCTCTTCTTTCTTTATAAGGAGAAGTCGACTTGCTTAGGCATTCATGCTATGATCATTTTCTAATTTCTAATTTTATGTCTGAAGCTTGGAGATTTTGCATAATTTATTCCAAGGATGAAAACCCTTAGGAATTACCTCTAGAGGACAAAAACCCTCTTAGAGAATGTGAGGGATCTCTACACAAGGGATTCTATTGTGCTTGCAAGGATATTTTAGTTATTTCCAGCAGTTGTTCGAATGGATTTTGCAGATTTCTATATCAAGGGTTTGAAGGAATATTATAAAAGTGTTTTTTAATTTATCTCTAGTGGAATGACCCATCTTTTGTCAAATCCGCTATGTTCAAGGCTGTTTTGGATCTAATTTTGGAAGCTGGTAATAAAGCTAAATTTTAGTGGTTAAATCAGCCCATTCTCTGAATTTTTGGTTGCTTAAAAGTGTCATTTTCAGTCAACTTTAAGGGCAGCAAATCTGCATACTTTTATAAATTATTGCAACCTATTTTACCTTCAAAAATATGTATTTTTATTCATGCATGGGATGTTAAAAATATAGAAATCAGTTTGGGGTGAATGGGTATGAATTTTATTGCTGATTTAGTGGAGTTTCATACTTAACCCTAGTCACAATTTCTGAAATAAATTCCAGATCTGCATAATAGTGACTGAAAATATATTTTTATAAGTGGTCATGGTGTTGGATTTTCCCAAAATCCAAGTAGGGGTTAAAGTGTACCATTTGGGAAAATTACACACATCTATTTACATTTCTTACATCTATTTATTTTCTTGTTATCAAGTGTGACACAATAAGAGCCACATAGGGAATAATTCCACACCCACACACATGGAACTACATTGGAGTCCGAGATGTAGTGCAATACTCGACGTAAGTTCACCGCATGACAACTAAGGATAGTATGACCCCTCATTTGCATTATTTTCTTTTTGGGATTTGATGCATTTTGGGAAACTACATGTCATTTCTTCATTACAGGTTATAGGTGACATCTATGAACTTGGTGCAACATACTAGTAACAAGAAGCAAAGGAGAGAGAACATATTGTGACCTAGCCAAACCGGATTCAAAGCTTCTTAGCAGTCATGGGCACCCAAAATAGGTCTATGATGCCCTAGGTGCCCCATTCTAGGAACTCCCGACACTTCTACATTTTTTTGAGCATATATGTGACACCCTGAGTCTCTGTTTCATCAATTCTTCTAGCTCAGACATACTTCAAGATAAGCAAAATTGAGATAAGTGCCCTAACTCTCTCATTTGATTTCATAAATCATCAATGAAAATTTCTTAGCATTTTTATTTCATTGTAGAAATATTTACAT
Source organism: Taxus wallichiana var. yunnanensis (assembly GCA_018340775.1). NCBI lineage: Eukaryota > Viridiplantae > Streptophyta > Pinopsida > Cupressales > Taxaceae > Taxus > Taxus wallichiana. Next base: position 892,663,634 of record CM031239.1, read on the forward strand.
TCAGATTTTAATAAAATATATGGACTTTACTGAATCATTTTGCTGAACCCAAATATTAAATTTAAATTCCCTAGGATCTACTAAACCCTAATGGCTAAAAGTAGTTCTTATTCTCCAAGGAAAGCCATGCGTCATGAGAGTGTCAACCCTATTCCTGATGAGGTTACCGACACTGAACTTAATGCTCTTTATCACAGTACTTATGTTGATGATAAGCTTCTAAAACACCTTCTAGCCATTGAATGCAATATTCCTACTAGTTTTTCCCATTCTTATTTCAACATTGTTTCTCTAGAAGACAATTTTTTGGGCTATACTCGTTATTCGAGGGCTCTAGGAATACTCTTCCTTCTTCTATTTTTTGCTAAAACTCTTGATGATGCTATCATTGATTATATGCTTGGTCTTGATGCAAATATACATACGAATAATGCTAGTTCTCATAATAATTAGGATGAGTGTAAGGTTATATCTCATGCTTCTTCTATTTCTGAAAATGCTTCTAATGATTTTCACAATACATATTTTGATAGTTCTTCTCCTACTTCTATATATGTTGATGATTCATTTGATGAAATACTTACATGTGAAACTCTATCTACTAGCGACGATGATTCTATTAGTGAGCATTTTGTATCTCTTGATTCTATTGAATGTGAATTTTCTACTCGATTTCATCTCTTTCTGAGGTTGTCTCTACTAGCATGCATGATGATTCTCCTCCTTCTATTGTGTCGTCTTTTATCACTTCTTCTGAAGTTACTCCTAATGTTCCTCTCGATGTTCCATGTTCATCTCCACCTATTTATTCTTCTTCTCTAGAAGTTATTCCTATTGCTTCTTATATTCCCCTAGTGTACATGTTGATCTAAGTTTCCTTCTTCCTATCTAGATGAGTGTACGAGTGATCAAGAAACTCAAAAAATGTTGAGTATAAAAGGTCTTAAGTACTGGAGATGACGATGGATGATTTGGGTGCAAATTTGATGTCAAACTCCTCGGTGTGATCCCAACAATCCTCGTAGTTCACATATACTAAAGAAAGATTAATTAGAGATTTTATGCGGGGATACCTCGAAAAGCAGATCCGGGAAGCGTTAACTCCCTGGGTGGTATCACAACCCCGTGTGATAAGAATAATGATAAAATAGAGTCAAAATAGATAACATGCAAATTGATAAACAAAAGAACTTGAAAGATGCCACTATGCAGATGGTGTTATTGATCAGATGTGTGCAACATGAATCTCACTAAATGAATCAAATCATGAGTAGAGTACCGTGGAAATTCCACATGTCATCACAAAGATAGAATAATAATGATATTGTGATAGATGGCTAAAATTCCTCAAAGATTCACCCAATTTTTTAACTTTTCCTTCTTTTTCCAAATATGGGGGAAAACCCATATTTATAGCTTGGATGTGAGGTTAGATTGGGGTTAACAAGTAATTGGGGTTGGGTTGAGTAACCCAAGTTAAGAGATATGATGTGATCACGTAGGGACCACGGCTTGAATTATTAGATGAAGTGGGGAGCATGATTGACATGGTAGGTGAGATGATAGATTCCATTTAGAAAAGGGTGTCGATGGGTATATTAATACCCATGGATTAAATAATTTTGAGAGATGGGGATAATGCCAAAGCCAATTATTAAATGGGCTTACCCATTTAATAATTAATTAAACAAGGTGAGCAAATAGATGGGATTTCATTTAATTTAAGAAAAAGAGAAGTGAGAATGGAAATTGCATGAATGTGAGATGACGGAGGGGTGCTATACCAAAATTGGTGTCTACATTTGCCCTTTTTTGTTGAGTGGTTTGCGATAGCAAGCCATGAGACAAAAATAAAAAGGATTAGATGAGATATGTGTCCGAGGATGGATGAAGACATGACCAAAGGAAATATGCATCAGGCAAAAAAGGATTGCAATAACAATGAAAAATAAAATATATGGCAGTGACTTCAATATCACATCAGTAGAGGACAATTGTAGTCTCAACGCAGAGACAGACAACAACATTCTCTAGACTAGTGAGTGGGTGAAGACCACTGTAGTTTGGATGTAAACCATGATGACTAATGGGTCATAGGAAAACATCGAAATATGTGTAACTAAATGTGAAAGATGTGCACAATCCTTTGTTTGCGAGGAATCGTGTAAAAAAATCATGTGTCCACAAAAGGGATGTGGATGAAGATAATGATGCCCCAACACAGGGCATGAGAATGACCCAAAGTGAGCTATATGTGTTGACAAGTACAAGGATGAAAAGGTGCCCCAACATAAGACATAGATGGATGTTGAAATAAGATATCCTAGGGGAATATTCATAAATGTGGACATGATGAGCAGATAAGATAGAAAGGTGAGATGAAATTCCTAAAAGGGTAATAAATATTATGGTAATCATGTTTCATAGGAAAGATGCATAAGTGTTAGCATATTAGAGAGTAAATACAAATCTACTTGTTCGATAAGTAGGACAATAAGTCAAGATAATTTTGAGACAAAACAAAAGTAGAGAAATATGCATAGAAGAGAACAAGATCAGATAGGTGATGGCCATTATGGTATCTTCCAAGACAAAAATGTCAAAGGAAGATGGGAAGATATTCTTAGAAATGGATAAGATGATGTCCTTGTGAGAGGACTGACAAAGATAAAAGATGTGACAGGGTTCTCAAAAAGAGAAGAGGTCAATATTGCAAAGAGAAGAACAAGAACACTAATGAAATAGATTAGTGGTACATAAATGGAGAAACATTGTCATTCACTATGAATGCCGATGTGAGGGATGTTGAGAAAGAGAAAAAGGAATAGACAAGAGGATTGGTTGATTATGAGAAGATCAAGAAATGTTGAATATGAAGGTGACATGGGTATGGAATAGAGGGACAGAGAGATGGAGGAGGAGAAAATAAGGAATGAAAGGGGAGGAAGAAGATAACAAAGAAGGATTATAGAGAAAGGGGGAAATGAAGAAGGACAAACAAAGAGAAGACAAGAAAAGAACAAAGCAGAGGATGAAATTATGAAAGAGAGAGAGAGTTATTCAAGATGAAAGGTTTGAAGAAGGATGGAGTAGAGGAAAACATAAAGGTAATAGAAAATGAAAGAGATGACATAACAGAGAAAATTGAGGGAAACAGATCATAGTGAGGAAATACAAGGCAAAGAATATGGAACTGACCACATGGAAATGCATGTGGATGATGAGATGATAAAGGATATGGGATAACACTCAAGATTCGGTTCTCGATGGGGAAGTAAGGAGGAAGTGTGATAAAATGGGGAGAAGGACGATGTAGAGGAAGTGAAATAATACGAATATCGAAAGGAGGAGAAGACAACGAAGAAAATTATGTAGATGGAAGGAACCAAGAGTGAGAAACACAAGGAATGTAAGGAGAATATTGAGGGGAGGAATGACATCAATTAGAAAAGAAACAAAGATGTATGAGATGAGGATAAGTTGATGACGTGAAAATAGAGAGAGGGTGCATGATGAAGACAATGAAGAAATTGGAAAGGAAGAATGGAAGATGGAGATGTAGTGAGGAAAAATAAAGGAAGGGATAAGAGAGGTAATGCCGGTGAATGAATGTTAGGAGAAATCCACCGATAATGATCGAGTAGGAAAATATGGGACAACAGATGAGACGGGTAGAAAGTAAATGAAGAATGGAAGGGGGAATGCCAATGAAGGGATGTTAGGAGAAGTTCCTCGATAATGACTCGGAGGACACAGAGGAAGGAAGGAATGAAGATATAATGGAGGAGGTCAAAGAAAAGGATTCAAGTTATGCAGAATGGGAATGAATGATTTTTAGGAGAAGTCCACCGATAATTACTAGTGTGGAAATAGAAGGTGATGATGAACGAATGTTAGAGGAAGACCAATGAAAATGATAGGTAAATATGGGGTAGATATGTGGGAGAACTCTAGAAGATGGAGTGGAAAGAGTAAAGAAAAGAGAGATAATGATGTGTAGGAAGATGAAGTGAGGAGAGAGGATGGAATGGATGTGAATGAATGATAGAAAAATGAAGAAACAAGACAAGAAATAAATGGAGAAGCAATAGTTAAGTAAGATTACCCAATGGGATGATGGAGATAAAAAGGGACTAGTAGGAAGTGGTATTTACGTGAATGGAAGAGGAGGTGAGAGGATGTGATGATGGGGAATGATGAGAAAATGTAGATGAAGAGAATGTGGGGTAGTGGGTGAGTGCAGGATGACTAATCATGCTTAAGAGGGACTCTTAAGTAAGATTGCCATGGCATAGGAAGATTTAAGTAAGATCACCAAACTAGTAGTGACGATATGGAAGGAGAAAGACAACATTTTATTGATATAGGTGTGGAAGGATTGGTTGGAGTGGATGAGTATGATGAGAGGTGGGAGATAGAAGATGAGGAAGATATGATGGGAGGTGAAAGGGTCGATTTAAAAACCATTCTTAAGAGGAAATCTTAAGTAAGATTTCCCTACGATGGGGATGGTTAAGTAGGATCGCCAAACCAAGAAGAAGAAGGATGATAAAAGATTGAGCAAAGTGTATACCAAAATGGAACAAGAAATGAAAGGAGATGATATAAAAGTGATAAAAAGGAAACAAAGGAGTGTGACATGAGTGGATGGAGGAACATATGCAATGTAGATGGAGAGTGTAAGGGAAATCCTTAATTGGGATGCCCACGTGGTGGGAGTGATGATGCAAGATTGTCAAGTGGAAAATGAGGAGTGGAAAGATGTTTGTGGTGGTGATTGTCATCTATCAAAGAGGAAATTGTGGAGAAGCTAATACAACAGATAATCCAAAGAAGAAGATATACCTTAACTAAGATTTTGGTCTGGCCAGTATGGATGATTAAGTAAGATTTTCAAACTAAAAGTGGAAGATTAAAAGAGAAACTCAAGAGGAAAGACAAGTAAGATATCCGGCATTGTGGAAGGGGATAGAAAGGTGAGAAGGATGATGTGGAGACAAATGGTGATGAGTGGAAATGGGGAGTGAGGAGCAATGGATCAAAGACATCATTGAACATGTTGAGAGACAAGGAGCCGAGGACAATAAACTTTCCTTGAGAAGGATTCTCAAGTAGGATTTGCAAACTGCAATGGTGATCAAGTAGAATTCACAAACCGAAAAGTGTATTTGCAAACACATTCATGGAGATGATGGATAGATATAAAATTCATAGTGTGAAATTTGATGTGATTTTTATAAAATATGATCTGGATGAGATGAACGAAACATATTTGTAGCAAGGGCATATAGGGAAACTATGTTTCAAATGGATCGAGATAAACAAGAAAAGGTTACCACTCAAGGCATCGTGCACTTGCAAATTGATAACATGTGTTAATACATAACCAACGATAGTCAATTATACCAAAAGATCATGAGGGAAATATGGATGAAAGATGCTCGTAATCCTAATATTGACATGACAAAGGGATCAAAGATGTGACTTATACGCAGGAAGAGGGATCTTCAAAGGTGGTGTTCCTTAAGTCTATGCCCCAGCTTTGGGAAAGGGAAAGAACAATAGTAGAAAGCTGATCAATGTGGGAAGATTTCAGAAAATGTTGATAAATGAAGGTTGATCAATGCGGAAAACCTTCCAGATGCCATAATAACAGAGTAGCCATCCTTTGAGGGTATGGTCTACTTTATACATAATATAGATGATAAGAATAATATGATAGCTGTCCTTTAAGGGACCGGTCTATTTATTTTGATTTTGATTTGTATGTGTATCTTTTTCATTTTCTCTTATGTTTTACAGAACATATGTCCTTTGAGGGATTAGTCTATTTTTGATAACTTTGATTTTTCCTTTTGCATAAGTGAATTTGAGTTTCACATGGGGGAGAGCTGGGAATAGTCATGTAAACCACTTAGGAGGGGATAAGAAATATATAAGAGACACCTCCTGGACCCTTCATATGGATGCAATAGAGAATGAGAAGGTGATGGTTGTAATGGTTACGGGGGTCACATCAAAGTAGTGAAGGTAGAAGACATAATTCAGATCATTACAATGATAAATGGAAGGGGCTAAAGATGGAGTAATAATCTAAATATGTAACTAAGTGATCATTGGTAGATATGCTAATAGTAGACTGGTCACAAGTGTAATGCATTAAGAGGCTACATCTCCGGTTTACCACCATGAGAGGGAAGACAATGAAGTTGCAATAAGATGAGATGATAGCCAAGAAGAAAAAAACTATGTCCCGAAGGAAATGAAGATATGACCACAACGGTGGATTTAGATGAAAATAAATGATGCCCCAAGAGAGACATAAACAGATAATGACAATCATGGCCTCAAAGGAGGGCTTTGATGAAAAAGATGATACCCCCAAAAGGAGCATAAACATAAAAGAACAAATATGGCCTCAAAGGAGGACTTGATGAAATAAACGGTGTCCCAAAAGAGACACAAATATAGCCACAATGATGAACTTAGAAATAAATGGTTCCCGTAAGAGACACAAATATGGCCACAATGGTGGACTTCAAGAAAATGGGGTCCCTCAAAGGAGAGACAAACATGGCCTCAAAAGAGGACTTCAATGAAAAAAATGATGCCCCAAAAGAGGTATAAATATGGCCATAATGGTGGACTTAAAATGAGTGAGGATTTGGGCGTATAGTTTATATTGATGAATATGAAGGAGGTAGACAAAACAATGTCAAAGAGTGAAGTTCCCTAGTAAAAGGGAGTTATACTAATGATGTGCTCAAGGGTGAGGGAAATTTGTTACCCCAATAAGTTAAATGTGAAGGAGTTAAAGGATGTCGAAAGAGTTTAGATGAGATTTTTTAGATTTGGACAAGGTAGACGATCGAGACCACAAGTGTGCTTAGTAAGATAAGTGGTATTGATGAATAATGGAGGACCTTCCTTAGGAGGAATGTCATGTACACGAGGGATGTTAATGGATGATATGGATGGAGAGATTATGGGAGACCAGATGATGGAATATGGATTGATTCAAGGTAGATGGAGAAGGAAATTTCCCTAATGAGGAAATCATCTTTCTCAATAAGGTTGTTGACTCGACCGAAAGGCCTTAAATGTTCGATGTCATGTCCTGGGTACAATGATAAGTGCAACTGCAATTAGGATTAAACTATGATGGCTTGGGACCACAGGGATTAAAGGATTTAATAGGAGGGAGTTTAATGGCAGATGTTTGAGTTAAATGTCAAAAGATATCTATGTAAGACCCTATCAAGTGTCATGGGGAAGGTAACTCTTATGGGTTTTGATAGATATCTCAGCTTGTGTTAGGATAAAAGTGGATGTAGATCGGGTGGATGAATTTCGTGTTTGGAGGACAAATCAAATTTGGTCGGAGGATTGTATTGTTTGGATGTGGATTGATTATTGCAATATGTCGTAGATGGAAAGAATGATCCTAAAATAGATGTCAGGGCATTTGATTGTTGAGAAGAGGGTAAACCTGAATGTTTTTGAGGATGCATAGGGGACTATCGGGGATGTTTCCCCCAATCCTTAGACTTCAACTAAGAAGATTTACCTCTAGAAGAATGATAATAATTTCAACCAGAGGATCTAATAGTGGTGGTATGGTTATTAATGGAGAAAATGTCCTAAAACAAGATGACAACGTTAATAAAGAGATAGGTGTTTATATTATGTGATTAATGATATCTATGTGAGATGTGGATTGTTTTGATTTTTACATGAGAAGAGTTGATTTTGTAGAGGGAGACGGTAAACCCTTTTTTTTTTATTTAGGTGGATGTGTTGGTTCAGTAGATGATCCAAAGGGTATCTTTGCTAAAGTTACAGATCGAGAGGATTGGGTTGGTGTGATATAAGGATTAGGTAAAGAGTATTGGGATAAAACGATGATGTGGCCATGGGAGAAGATACAGGTACATATGTCAAGGTCGGGATAGGTGGATTTGTTGGTATAATATATATAGGGGTAGTTGGGATAGATAGGGATGGAGGCATTTTTGGAATATTTGGAGATGTGAGTGATGTGATAACTGATGAAGTAGACATCATTGGTAATGCAACAAATGCGGGATCATTTTCAGATGTAGAAGTAGAAGGGACTAATTGTTTCATAAATGTTTTGAGGGGTAAGAATGATATGTTTGCTAAGGGGTTGATGTTGACGTAGGGTTTTATAAGGGTGCATGTAGTAGAACTTATTTTGTTGGGATGGTTGTGAGTAATGTAGGTGTAGTAATAGTGTATTTTATGAATATTCCGTGAATGAATATGTGTGAGAGACATAGGTTATGTGTGGATATGAGTGGGGCTGAAATAGGTGCCAAGGAGGAATATAATGTGGTATATTGGGGTGTATTTGAAGTAGTGGAAGTGGATGGTATAATCAAATTTGATATGGATGTGATAAATATAGCGAAGGTGTAGGTTCAGGATAGGTAGTGCAAGTTGATTTAGGTGTGACAGGTTCCACATAAGGAATGGGAATAATGTCCACCATGGGAACATGCAGAGTTGGTGATAAGATAAGATCTTGACTGACAATGTCAATTATATAAGCATTTGATAGTTGAGATGTAAAGGGGGTGACGTGATTTCTTGGTGGTTGATTAGTTTGTGCACTGGAGGTATCAATTTGAATATCCCCTTTATTTATGAGTTATTGGACACGATCTTTAAAGGAACAACATCTCTCACTGTCATGACCTTTGACTCGATGATATTTACAATAGTGGGCTTCGTGATACCAAATAGGCTTGGCTTGTGAGTTGTCTCGTGGCTCGTATGGGAGGACACTTGGATGGAGTTTACACTTGTCAACTTATCAAATACAGAATCGTATGATTCCCTAAGGGAGTGTAGTTGGATGTTGATTTGGGAGATCATTGTTGAGACCATGCGTGCTTGATGTAGATGGGGATGAGGGTTCAATGACCACGTGTGTTGGGCCACAACCTTGAATTCGCGTTATGTGTGAATGGTTTAGTGGATTCAAATTTTAATTTAATTGAATTTAGTTTAAGATGACCTTGCTCAATGACATGGGTTTCGAGCTTGCAAGCCATTGTGAAAGATTCATCAAAGGTTTAGAATGATTGGATTTGAAAATTGGATTATATATGTTTGGCACATGAATGTGAGAATAATTCAATGAGTTAAGTTTGTAGGCAGTGAAGGATAGTTGGTTTATAACATCATGCCATCGTGTGACAAAGTTGGTGATGGGCTCGTCTTCAAACTGTTGAATGGTATATAGATCAACCATAGTGGTTTTGCATGCGATATTGATAGAAAAGTGTTCTAAGAACAACTGTGTAATTTGGATGAAAGAGAATATGGAATGTCATGGGATACTCACACCAGTCAACCCAACTCGGGAACAAAGAGACATAGGGAAAGTGCGAAGAAGTAGATCATGATCATGCACAATAAGACAACATGCATGTTTAAATGCGAGGAGATGTTATTGGGGATAATCCTTGTTGTTGAACTTATTAAATGTAGGAAGTTTCCAATGAGAGGGATAGGGTTTGATTGGAACCGATGGATGAATCGGTTCTTTATAGATTTGTTCATAGGATAAGGTGTTCTTGGATGCTATGGCAAGGGTTTCTAAATCAAGCTAATCGATTCATTAAGGAATGAATTGAATCAATGGAGGTGTCGTAAGGTTGAGATTGGATTAGCTATGTGGTTTGAAAATTATTTTGATAAGGCGAATGATGTGTTTGTGTGTGTGTGGGTAGTGGGGAAGTGTCTGATAAGGTGATTGATAATTTTATGAATAGGATGTTTGCGGAATGGTTTGATAAGACAATTGATTAACTTGTGGATATGTAGGTGTTTGGGGAGCTGCTTAGTAAGGAATAACATGTGTCACAAGTTGGGATTGCTGCATAAGATGGTGTTGAGCAATAGGGGCATGACGATAAGTGGGGATATGTGTGTTAAGAATTTGAGATGGTTGGACATGCCTATTAATGGAATTGTCAAAATGGGATGTGAGTGGAATGCAATCCACTAATTTAGGAGATTGGGAGGATTGAAAGATTGTAGGAGATTTTTGGAGTAAGAAGTCATATATGGGGTTAGGAGGAGATCCGAGTGTATCTAGAGGAGTGGGAGATGGTGGTGCGATTGGTTTAGGAAGACTATCTTGACGAGGGATATGAGGGTTGGTGTCAAGGTAGGGACAATTTTGGATGACATGGTTCTCATGAGGTGAGACCATGGAGACTGGAGGTTGGGCAAACCAAGGCATGGTTTTGATTTTAGAATCTTGTTGGGTGAGATCACAAATAAAGTAACTTTATTGGATAGAGAAGATTATTGTTTTGTCTTGATTTGAGAGAGAGCGACAATAGGTGTGAAATAGAGAAACATTTGTTTATGTATGTTGTTGACAAAAAAATCAAGCAGAATATTTTTTATCATCATGATTAATTTTGAGATGTAAGGTAAAACGGATAATGAAGGTGCCTAAAGGAGTCTAAGGTTGGTTTTAGATAGTTTTGGATTGGGAGATGTCTGAGATGGTTTCCTATTGGGTGTTCAAGTCCCAATCAGTTAACCAGGTGAGAGGAATGTTTTGATGTGTTAATTATGTTTGTGTAGTCTTAAGCAAAGTGTGTGATAAGTGAAATGCAGAGAGTTAAATCCCTTACTTAAGCTATGTAAGCAAGCAAGATGCAGAAAGTTCATTTTAGACCAAAATGAAATATGATATTCGATGCAGACAGACACTCAAGAAAGGGAAAGTTCAATGCAGAAAGAGAAAATATAGAAAAATGAGGAATACCTAGAGAATCACTTTTCCTAGATATTTGAATGTGTGTGATAGTGATTTATTTTGAAAGCGCTAGTTAGTGTCAAGGAACATCCGGTACCACTGAAATGGCACCGTTTTAGAGTCAGGATGAGGCCAAGAAAATGATGTGTTTTTTTTTTGTAAAATGGTCTTTGACGACGTGATTTAATGGCTGCAAGGTCGTTAAATTCACCTGCAAAATCAAATAATAAGACAATTAGTGGACATGGGTTAAAAAGGTACAAGAAAGACAATAAAAAAATGTTCTAATATTTGTATGCAAAAGAAATCCCTACGCATAGAAAATTAATTTTATGAAAATTAGTTCGACGTTCATATGTACTTATAATGTACAAGATATGAAAACTAATCAACTAGAAGATAAACTAAACTATGAAATAACGATGAAAAAACTATTAAATAGAAATGAGGAACTATGAATTAAACTATAGAACGACAAACTATGCAATGTGGTAATGGATCCGACATGATAAACTACGATATGAACTATAAAATGACAAACTATAAAAATAATCTATAAAAGGATAAACTATTGATTGGAAATCAAAACGAAAGAAATGATTGTTGATAACACAAATGATGAATATCAAGACGTGCGTTGTGTTAATTTGTTTAGTGAACTATAAATAAGAATAAAATATAAACAAGATAGCTTATACTATAAAATGCTCTAGGTTGTTTGAAATGATAAGTTTGTTTGTGTTTTGAAATAAGATGCCTAACTTTTTTTGTGAAATGATATAAAGTGGAGGGTGACCCCACATCCCATGTGGGGTGGTGGTGATTGGAGATAGCTTAACCAACAGGGGCGGGTCAGGAAGGAAAAATAATTGGTAAGATGGATCGGGAAATTATAGAGTCGGGAGAAAGGGAGAGGTGAGGCAGTTGGATAATTACGAGTGGAGGGGTGTGGATGAGTATGGGCTATGTGGAGTCAGGATAAGATATTTAGGGAGAGAAATCAGATGGGAGCTCAGGTAGAGGAGAAGTGGGATAGAAGGGAGATGGGGAGTAGTGCATGAGAGAGCTGGGTGGACAAGGGGGAGAGATGGGTACGATGAAGCGACACGGATTGGTGTGGAGATTGCACCGGTAGAGGTTGAGGGGAGATGGGATCTGTGTGAGGATGGGGTGAGGCTGGAGTGGATTGAAGGGAGGGGAGTCGATGGGAGCTCACGTAGAGGAAGATGGAGATCGGGGTTGGTCGAGTGGGCAAAATCTCTGTTGAGAGATGTAGAGGATGGCTCGGGTTGGATGGAGAGTAGAGTGGAGAAGGGGGATGAAGCTAGATGTGGGTGTGGAGATCTCGGTGTGGGATGAATCTGGATGGGAGCTTAGGTAGGGTGAAGTGGATAAATAATGAGTTGAGCGAGTGATAGGGGTCGATGAGGATGGAGACAATGATTGGAAGGTGAAGGGAAGAAGGATCGGTGAAGCAGAGCTTGAGGCGGGGAGGGATTGACAGGCTTAGTGGCCGAGGAGAAGAAAAAGGGAGTTGTGAATTCGGTAGGAGGGGGTCAAGTTGGATAGGGAGATAGGGAGCTCGGATGGAGTGAGAAGGGTGATATGGAAGCTCGGGAAGATGGGGATAGGGTGGAGTGAGGTGGATGTGGGGAGTAGCGAGTTTGAGGTGGGTAGAGAGCGGGACGGATGTGAGGTGGCCGAGTGGGAGATGGGGAGAGCTGAGTGAGGATGGGGAGCTCGGGTAAGGGAGAGGTGGTGAGTTGAGTGGGAAGGAGGGACGTGAGGTCGAAGGGAGATAGGGAGCTTGGTTAGGGTGAAATGGGGTGATAGGTAGGGGAGGGGTAATTTAGGATAGTTATTTTTAATTTAATAAAAAAATTATATTTCTTTTATTATTATATATTTTAAGTATAAATTACATTTATTTATTTATATATATTATTATTAATTAATTGTTTTATTGCAACAATAATAAAACTATCGACCAATTATAAACCACCAAATAAAAATACATTCTAAATAACAAAACCACGTATTTCATGATGGAGAAAGATGATAAAGTGTAAGTAACATGCGAAACAAACAAAGATAATACTCAATCCCGTGAATAGGTGAGTCGGAAAAACAAAAGATACAAAATATAAGATGTGATGACAACTAGAAGAACAAGGTTAATTTCCAGATTTATATCCCATGCGGGTAGATGTCAACAGAAAACAAGCAGAGCACGTACCTCCTGGTGATTTCAATGAGTGACCATACTAACCTAAAATTGAAAAATACTAAGATGTTACAAACAAGCAAGTTAGAAAAGATGAGTAAAATAACAAACAAAACAACCAGATCTAGGATCTGGTCCCATCGGGAGTGTCAAATGTTGATCTGAGTTTCCTGCTTCCTATCCAAATGAGTGTATGAGTAATCAAGAAACACAAAACAAAATTGAGTATACAAGGGCTTAGTACTTTGAAGATGACGATGGATGATACGGGTGTAAAGTTGATGTCGAACTCCTTGGTGTGATCCCAACAATCCTACAGCCACATACAAAGAGAGAAAGATTGATTAGATATTTTATGTGGGGGGCTACCCGATAAAGTAGATCCAGGAAGTGTTAACTCCCTCGGTGGTCACAACCCCATGTGATAAGAATAATGATAAAAATAGAGTCCAGACAGATAATATGCAAATTGATAAACAAAAGAGAACATGAAAGATGCTTTGGTATGTAGATGGTGTTATTGATCGATGTGTGCAACATGAATCTCACTACATGAATCAAATCACGTGTGAGAGTACTATGGAAATTCCACATGTTATCACAAAGACAATAATAATAATGATATTATGATAGATGGCTAAAATTCCTCAAAGATTCACCCAAATTTTCTAACTTTTCCTTCTTTTTCCAAATATGGGGAAAAACCCATATTTATAGTTTGATGTGAGGCTAGATTGGGGTTAACAAGTAACTGGGGTTGGGTTGAGTAACCCGAGTTAAGAGATATGATGTGATCATGTGGGGATCACGACTTGAATTATTAGATGGAGTGGGGAGCATGATTGACATGGTAGGTGAGATGATAGATTCAATTTAGAAAAGGGTGTCAGATGGGTATATTAATACCCATGGATTAAATAATTTGTGAGAGATGGGGGATAATGCCAAAAGTCAATTATTAAATGGGTTTATATGGAGCCCATTTAATAATTAATTAAACAAGGTGAGAAAATAGATGGGATTTCATTTAATTTAAGAAAAAGAGAAGCGAGAATGGAAATTGTGTGAATGTGAGATGACGAAGGGGCGCTATACCAAAAATTGGTGTCTACAATACCATATTCCACTCCTTCTACACCTACCTCTAGTGTGCTTATCACATCTTCATCCTCCACTTCCTCTTCTCACGTTCCCATGATTACTCATAATGGAAAATTGTAACCTCTCAATGTGCCTCTCACATCTCCCACCATTCCTTCACATGAAATTTTATCACTCATGCATGTTGTTGGACAATTACAATCTCAGTCCAGTCTCTCACTCTTGAAAGCAAGGCCTACTATGCATCTATTGATAATAATTCTCTTCATGGCAATCCCATTCCAAAGAAAATTTACAATTCAACATTTCCTAAGGATTTCATCATGCCTACATTCTCATGCTTTGATGGTACTAGAAATCCATATCTACATCTCAAGCATTATCGTTTAGCTATGGCATCCTACTCGAATGATCAATTATTTCTCAAATATTTTTATCATAGTCTAGTAGGTGAAGCTCTTCAATGGTACACTCATCTACCTTTTAGATCCATCAACACATATTATGACATGGAAGATATTTTTCTCATATGTTTTATGCTCAACAATGGTCCTAGAGTCACACATGATCACCTACCTAGCTTACATCAAGGCAAGACAAAGCCCATTCTCGATTACATCTTATGATTTAATTCTTACATGCATCAGCTAGTGTTTCAGCCTGTTGATCTAGAAAATTAATTTATCTTTTGTCGAGGCTTTATTCCTTCTTTAAAATAATGCTTACAATATGACACATGCAAATCATTCACACTCTTATGCTATAAGGTCATCAATCTAGAATAAGATCTAATTTCTACACATGTTATAGATCCTCCTTCTACTTTGTTGCACAGTTGCATCACCTTCTTAGTCTTACCACTTCCATCTCACAATCGTCGTCCTCCCAAGTCTCCATCTCCCCTTCCTTGATATCATATTCCATATCCTCCATCATATAAACATCCTTCATCTTCGATACCGCATCGCTCTACACTTAAGTCAACGCTCATCTCTTACTTGAAAGATGTTGCATTTATCACATTCTCGCTAGGCCTCACGATGTGCTTTGGTGCTTTACTGATGAGCACCTAATCCACTTACCTTCTAATCAACATCATCCTAAGCATTTATTTCATCAACAAAATGATTTTCCTTATTACGATTATCATCTATTGGTGAGAAAATTTGTCAAGGGATAAATTGGTGGTTATCTTGCCAACATTCTCGGGAGTCTAAATCCCTCTATTTAATCAAAAGTACTTACATATGTGCATGCATGAGTAAAAGTGAGTTTTATCCTCGTGGCCTTTTAGTCGAGGATCCAATAGGGTCACTCCAATAACCCTGCAAAAATCTTACAGATATCTATAAGGGAGGAATTCACTAGGAAAGCGGGAAAGGGAGTGAGAAAGTTAGAAAAGAGAAATTAATGCTGCAAGTAGAAAATCAAAGTCTTACATACACCTACCAAAAATATCATTACATGCACTTGAATTTTGAGGAAAACAAATCCACATAACAACAACAAGACCATATAGTGTTTAATGAGCACAAATTACCACTAAACTCATTAGTCAAAAAAGGCTAAAATTACTTCTTCCTTTATCAAGCTCAAACAGAGATCAGTACATAGCATAGAAATTGAATACATTTTAGAGTAGGAAAATGGAAGAAATTTGCTATCTCTTTGCTCTCTTTAGAGGATATCTCTCTCATGAATTCACAAAAAACAACTCCAAAATCTAAAAAGTCTAAGAAGTTGTCTAAGAAGAAGTCCAAATGAGGAGCTTGTTACAATTTATAGAAGAGAAGGCAACTCTTCATCTTCCCAAAGGGCCTTTCAAAAATATAATTTGACTTTAGGCTGTTCATATTCCACTTAAATATTCAAGTCCCTTTTATAAAAGAAATGTGACTTAAAGTTTACATTATGTTTCTAAAGTCACTTAAAGTTATATTAAAAAGTGTAAACCTCAACGCAAAAATATAACATTGATGAGAGAGAAAGAGGAAGAATTATGTGGAAGAATGAGCCACTGCAGTGGATTTGATCTCACTCCCTAACTGGTTTCCACCTCACGCTCCTAGAAGGCATCTATTCCTTTAAGATCCTTACTGAAATGAGCTGCTGTAGGTTCCACTTTGTTGACATGATGAATGTGAATGCAACTCAAGTTATATGTCCATCCATCAGCCACATTGTTGATATATTTGCACTTCCCAAAACATGATGAATTTTTCTCTGCGATAAGTGCAATAGAGGCCCAAATCTCTTATAGGAAGTCAAGGGTACCCTTAGTGAAGGAAAATGGATTACCTACCTCTTTCTTGACATATTCTTCAAATGGACCAATCAACTCATCAACAATTGTGTCCTCGCCCATTGCAGGTACTCCAAGTTTTTGAGTTTTCCGATTTACACTATCCTACAATTTGTATGCTTGTTCCTCTTTTTCCTCTAGCTCTATGATGGCCCGATTTATTTCCTCAAACTTGATTGTAAAGGCCCTCACCCATACACATGACAAGTCTTTGCAGGAGTTTCAAAATTTTTCCTATCGATCAACTCCTAGCAATGAATGTTGCTCATTTCATCTAATACTTGATCCAAAGGTTCCTAATAGTCCCTTTCTTTCTCCAAGTCCTCCCTGAGTTCCCATGTCCTATTTGTTGTCACACACATGTAAGTGAAGAGTTTGACCAATTCTTGGAGCACTGACTTCCCTTTTTTAGAAATTGAGTCGATCCATTCATTATTCACTCGCCCTTACATTGTGAACTCATGCATCCTCCTGATGGACTATGGATTGAAGATACTAATGGATGAAACTTCCTCCATGGGGTTTTCATGGAATTAGGATCAATAGATGTTGCACATAGAATCACGAGAGTTCATACATGTTCCTTTAGTTCATCAATATTCTTCTTATACTCCTTATTCCTCACCACCATACGAGTGGAAGATTGTTGATACATGTGAAAATCCCCTTCATGAGTTTCCGGTCCCAGTTGGATTGTGCTCATCTCATAGTTAGTTGGTGTCATCTCATCCACTGGCTTGATTACCTTCAGCCAAGCTACTTCAATGTATTGATTGAACGCTTTCCCACTATAGAACCGTGAGATGGTATGTGTGATCTTTCTTGATCTTTTTCTTTATCCAATGAGACAATCGTTGATAGATCAGGGGCTTCCACTTTTTGCATAGTGTGGGTGTCAGGGAAAATTGTTTCCTACATCCAGGGGAAAATCTCATCAGATTCGGGCTCAATGATAGGTGCACCAACCATTCCTTGTTCTAGAGGAGGAGGAAAATCCTGAATGAGAGAAGTATGGGTGTCAACAAGAGGTGAGACCTCCTATGGTGAATTAAAGAATAGGTTTAGAACCATGTGTTCTTCATCCACTTGTGTTTTTGCCATTGGATTTTCTTCCTGCATTTCTGCGATCAAGTCATCCTCTCGTAGTGATGTAAATGAGTCTTCTTCTACCCTGGCTTTCTTTAGCATCTTCTCATGAAGAGAAGCTTCCAACTATGTGACCTTCCTTTTTTAACTTACCCTGGAGTGTTTAGAAATGGAATTCACCTCTCCAACTTTTGAAGATGACTGATGGGAGGCTTACTTCTGACTTGAGTAATTCCTCATGACTGGATGATCATGGTTCTCTTCTTTTGAAACCAATTTCTCATTCTCCTTACCACTTTCTCAATCCACTCCTTTATATCCCCTAATTCATGAACATACCATTGACATTTTGACTTCTACATGCTCAGATCATACATCTTTGTCCCATCATCATGCAAAATATCTTCATACCAAGAGAACTTGAATTTCTTCATCTCATTGATTTTCATCCTCATATGGTCCTTTTCATGCACTTCAAATTCATCAACACAATTGGCCTAGTAGTCCTCGACTTGTGGCTCATATTGAAATTCTAGGACATAGAAAGAATCGGGATTTTCTCGTATATTGAAATTAGGCCTGAAATGTAGGAATGCAAAGTCAAATAAGTGAAAATAGCCTTCAGATGAGATGCATCATTTGATCTCTTACACGTGAATACCCCAAGAGAGATAGGAAATGAAATCAACTTCTTCCTAATGCTCCTAAGCCTTTCATTCACTTAAATGATCTACCTGCAGAACTCAAACAATACAATTTGGTCACTAAGGTAGTTGGGCAGCCTTAAGGGGCTTGCTCAAAGAAAGCAACTCGCAAGTAGGAGAAGGTCGAGAATCGTATGAAATATTAGCCATATTTCTTAATCAAGGACATCGTTTGTGGTGACATCCTAGCTTCTAGATCCTCTTCTAAGCTTTGACCACATAAATTGTGAATGAACCATTCACATGAGTGAAATGTCTATGAATTTTCTCCATTACCAATTATGGAAGCTTCTCGAACACAAGGTACCTTGGTGATGATATTTTTGTGAAGGAAAATTCTTTAAAATATCTTGAGCTAGCAAGGAGATAGAACAACTAATAAGTCATGTGGAAATTCTTCATCATCGGTAAATGGAGTAGTTGTAGATGGATATTATCGCTGCTGATTTGCCCCCCAGTCAATTCTCTGCTTTCCTTCTTTCAACCTCAAGATTAAAAAGGCCCATCCAATCTTGAAAGTATCTTGTGCTTGCTTCACCCATAACTCTTCTGAGGAGAGTGATGACATCTAAATATACTTCTCAAAACTCACACCTTGTAAGGTCCTTGGGCATCTTTGAGGTATTTCTCCTTGTTTGTAACCATGAACCAAGTGCAACCCCTCGCAAATAGCCATCCATCGATTCCCAATCATGCAAGGATATGTCCTTTGAGATGAAGACCATGTTGGGTGATGTAGGTATTTGAAGAGAAAGTGAGATGGTTTTGGGATAATGAACACCATTTTTGTTCCATTATCATCTTGGATGGTTCATGTTTCGAGGCTCATAGTGGTGAGAGAAGGCTAGGACAAACTCAAGACTTTGCATAGACAAACACTAGGTGTCCTGCAGGTGATGAACAAGCCACTTGTGAATATTTGATCTTCAATATTATTTTGGTCTTTGGATGCCATGTGAGTTCTAAGGTCATTCAGGTCCATGTACAAGACATCACCGTTTCTTTCATCTCATACTTCCAGTGAAGGGTTGTGCGCTTTTCCCGTCCACTTCTGCTTCATGTTTTCCTTAGAAAGAGTAACTTACTATTTTTAGTAAGTATGAAAACCAACTCCCTTGAACCTCAACTGGATGTTGCAACTCTGATCTCCTCTTTTCCCTACATTCCTCTTCACCTTATGGATCAAATTTATATTTTTAGCAGGTGCTTATGGGACCACTTACTATTTTTAGTAAGTTCCAAAATTGGACCAAAGTGCCCGTTTAGGTGAATTCTCACTGCAAGGTGCATATTCAATGTCTCTGGCAACTACTCATGGACCTAAAAATTACAGGTCTATTTTTCTCCTCAATGTGTGGTGAAATTTATATTTTTGATATGGGGTTTTTCCTCTTGTGCTTTCAGTGAAATCTCGTTTCGATTTGACTTTTGGTTTGATGGGAAATCCGGCTTCATTCTCCATCGGACGGAAAGAAGATTTCTTCATTATGAATGTTTTATAGTGTAAGAGGAGGGTCTGGAGGTCTATTTTTTATGTTTTTGGATAGAGGAATGAACAACAAAAAATAGTTCATCAATCCGTGCATTTGTTTGCAAGATTTATTCAAATTTCGATTTCATGGAAATGGGGATTTCTACAGTTCTTCATTTCTTATCCTTAACTCAATGAAATATTCTTATGGGACCTAGGTATCATCATGAGAAAGAGTATTTATTCAATTTCGTGGAGCTGGTTTGAGCTTTTTCAATGGTGGAGTGGTGGTAGGAAGTTGCAGAGGAGTTTACAAATATGGTTGTGCACGAGAATGTTAGAAGTTAGAAGCGGAAGTAGGTGGGGATTTTTAAATTTTGAAATAAATATGAGAAGGGATGAGAAAAATTTTTCATTTCCTTGATGTACCTCACCTTATAGGAACATGAGGACATCAAATTACATGGTGAGAAAGGCAGCGACACGTGGCAGAGATCCGACGGTAGGGAATGAAGGCTAAAACATTAGCTTTAAAACACTAAGGGGCTTGAAGATGGTCATATGGGTGACCAGAAATCTCCTTACGGGATGGGAAAATTTTTCCATGTTTTATTTCCCTGACATCAAAGGGATGTGAGGACATAAAATTCCATGACGCTCCAGGTGATGACACGTGGCAGTGATCTGACGGTTGAGGCTTTGAGCTCCCGCAAGCACCTGGGGTTTGAATTGGCAATCCTAGAGGTCATATAAGGGTCCGGAGGTCTTATGGGGTCTAGGTGAATTTTTCCATGTGTGATCTCCTTGAACTTGGGGGACAAAAAATCCCACCAGGCTCTTGGAGCTGACACATGTCCTCCCAAAATTTTCCTAACTCCCGAATTCGCTCCAAGAGAACAACTTGAAATGGCGATTACTTGATATCCTAATGGAATGTTTTGATGAAATTATATATGATCATGACTGGAAATATCCTTATGAATCCAATGGTTAGGGTATCATGTCTTTATTATTCCATTTGATCCCTAAAAATTTATATTTTTGATCTAGTGCTCCACTTGTGCATGAGAAAACTGCTTTCAAACCCATTGCACCAAAGTATTGAGAAAAAAATAATTTCACCATATTGTAGGGATTGGAATTATATTTATAAATATGCTTAATGTTTATCCTAACTTCATCTAGAACTCTCTAAATCACCTTTAGAAGCTCAAAGATTGTTTTGGCTTGTGTACTGCTTCTGGGCCTCGTGAACCCTAATTTTTGTGAAACTGCCCCAAAATATCCAAATCTTTCTGAATCTTCTTGAATCACTTCCATGATGTCCCAAGGAATTTAAATCACCTCTGTGTCTAGTTTTTATTTTTTTTCCGCTACATGGGGTTGCTCCAGTCCTAGGAAGGCCAATGATAGCCCTTCCCACAACTTCCTGAAGCTTACAATTTTTAATGAACTCCTAAAATCACCTAGGGGTTGATTTGACTTTCCTAAATCACCTAGGGAATGAATTAAAACCAATTGGGAGGTTACTGGAATGAATTAATAGACCCAAGGTGCCTCATAATTATAAAACATGAAAATTTTAGCACAGGGGTATAGTTGTCATGCTCAAAAATTGTCAATTTCCTTATTGCAAATTTTAAAGACAACAACTAGCTCTAGCTTGGGGACATGACATGGAATGAGTGTAGTGAAGACATAACATGAGGAATCTAGAATATCAACTTTAGACCATATGATTCATTGATCGAGTTCTTTATCCATTGGTCCCTTTAGAGTTAGGTACAACTTATAAGAGAGAAGATAACGAATAAGGAAACACACACACACACACACACCACACACACACACACACACAAAATGATGGAAAGGAAACACATGACACACAACACATGAAAAATAAAGGAAACACCCCTAGAAATTACCTAAGGTATAAGGTGGGGGACAACCCGCTTTCACTGATGATACAATTTTAGGTATTGCCCACTGTGAGGCAATTCTAGTGGCGTTCCATCCAAATATGAGAGTAGAAAAACATTCTCACAAAAAGCTTCATGAACCTAGAATGGGACAAGCCATAATGAATCAAAATTTTCATGGTTGCCTTTTGTTCCCTTCTCTTGTCCCATAGCAGGATGAGGTCTCCAACTTTAAATTCTCTCACTTTGGCTTTCTTGTCGAATATCTTATTTACTTTAAATTGGTGCTCCTTGATACGGTCCACCACTCAGAGTCTATTTTATTCTAGCTTCTCAAGAAAGAGGATCCTCTTGTTAATGAAATCCTTATACTGTCCATCTTCTATTCCTTAGAGCAACTTGAGAGTTGACATCTCAACCATGATGAGAATTTTTCTTCAACTCCATGCAACAATTGGAATGGTGAAATATTTATTGCCTTCTTGGGAGTGATCTTGTCTGCCCACAATGCATCATATAATGTTTTGTGCTAATTCCTTTGGTTTTCATCTACGAGCTTTTGGACGATGGTTACGATGTTCTTATTGCTTGATTCGGCCTGCCCCTTTCCTTGTGAATAGTAGTCTAATGAATGAGACAAATATATTTTATAGCCATAGAAAAACTCAGTCAACTCCCTTGAAGAGAAATAGGTAGCATTGTCCAATACAATCTTCAGTGGCACTTCGAAACATACTATGATATTCTCCTTGATGAATTTACATACTATTTCGGTGTTGGCTTGCTTGGCCAGAATGGCTTCCACCCATTTTGTGAAGTAGTATGTCGTTGTGAGCACATAGGTGTGCCCCACGCTTGAGTGAGGATTTAGAACACTGATGAAATCTAGTCCCCACTACTGAAATGGTTCTTCAATAACAACTGGCCTAAGTGGTAGTGTTGTAAGTTGTGGTCTCATAACAAATTGTTGACATGCTTCACATTTGAAAACCCATTTTTGAGTGTCTACAAAGAGGGTGGTATAATAATACCTTCCTTGGATGATATTTTGTGAAATGACCATCGCTAAGAAATTTCCACAACATGCTTGGTCATAGTATGCTTCAAAAAAATTTCTTATTGCTCTTCGTCTACACATTTGAGAAAGCATCCATCAAGACCTCTCTTGTAAAGTTTGTGGTTATAGATTATAATTTTTTTGCCTTCATCTTGAGTGTTCTCCTTTTCTTGTAATCAAGATGAGAAGGGAATTCTCCATAAGTTAGGTAATAGGAAATATCAACATACCACTCATCAGTAGTGGTTACAAAGAGAACTCTGTGGATTATTTTCAGAACAAGTTGGGAAAGCACAATTGTCTTCACCGTGTTGAGCCTTGAGTGCTTCATCTTCAATGATCAACCTACACAAGCCATTTCCTTGTAAAAATTGGAGGGCTAGATATCCAAATCATACTCTTGAATTTTTGCAACCTAGTTTCCTCTTTTAGCTCCAAGATATGAGATTTGAGTATGTAAAAGCTAAAATTATTTATAGCCTTGACTACGACTACGGCATAAACATGTTTCTCCAACTAGCTGTATTTTATTTCATGGTTCTTCAATGGGTAGCCCATGAAAGTAGTGGGTGCCTCTACACCTTCACCATTCTTTTGGACTATAATGGAAGAGAGCATGTGTCCCGATGCATAACAATTTTTATTGAAATATGCATACATGAGAGTTGGGGCTTTAGCAATGGATTTCTTGATTTATTCAAAATATGATTTTCCTTCATTATTCCATTTGAAGTTTAATTGAGGTTTCATCATGGTAGTGATGTGCTTTGTCAATTCTGCAAACTCCGAAACGAAGCGGCGAAGGAAGTTTACCTTGCCAAAGAAAGAGTGGACTCCTTTCTTGCTTGTGGGTAGAGATAGTGCTTGAATGGATCGTACTCTCTTAGGATCAATGTGTGCTCCATGTTTTTTCACAATGTGCCCCAACAACTTGCCTTCTGTGACTCCAAAAATGCACTTTTTTGGTTTAACGATATGCCATGTTTTCTACACCTTGCAAGTACTTGTTCCAAGTGATGGATATGGTCTTCCCATTTTTTTGAGAAGGGAAGACCATATCCATCACTTGCAAGTAGATGTTCCAAGTGATGGTATTCGATGATATTGAAATACCATGAGATCATCAAGATATATGATGATGAAATGTTTTAAATCTTTCAATGCCAAATCTATCACCTTTTGAAATGTAGATCCTACATTGATTAGGCCAAAAGGCATTATGTTGTACACAAAAGTGCTCCAAGGCATTATGAAGGTTGTCTTGGTGCAATCCTCCTCTATCACTTTTATTTTATTGTACCACTCGATAATCCATCGAGAAATGAAATAATTTCATATCCGGTGACTTCCTGCAAAATATAGTCCATGATAGGGAGAGGATAATTGTCTTTCAAATGATACCTGTTCAAGTTACGTAAATCTACACATATTATTGTTTCACCATTATTCTTCACATCGCCAAAATGTTGGCCACCATGTTGAATGATGGATGGGAAAGATAATCCTTACATCAAGCATCTTTATTACCTCCTTTTTTATGGTATCAACAATATTTGGGTTATATGGCCTTTGTTTTTTCGTGAATGGCTTGGCATCTTGCTTTCAAGGGAATCGAGTGATGCATTTCTTTTGGTTGGAAGGATTTGAGATCATCATAAGAGTAGGCAAAACATCTAAATATTTCTTGAGTAATGAAACAAACCTTCTCTTCTCCTCAGGTGAACAAAACTTTCCGATATTGACCATCCTTGGCTCTTCCAGGTGCCAATGTTTTCCTTCTCAAAATCAATTGGGCACCAAGAAGATTGTTTTGCTTTCTCTTGAATGAATATGTCATGTTTATCAAAGAGGTCCTCTAGAGAAACTAGGCCTTTGGGAATCTTGTTTCCTTTCAATTTAATCAATCCTTCTTCATCGATCCCTTTAGTTCCTTCTTTCTCTACTTCGGCTACCACTTCTCGATATGGATTCTCGCTTCCTTCAAAGAAGAGATTATTGAAATTGTCCCTTTTTCTAAGAATGCCAGGATCTGATTATCATCATTGAAGACCTGTCAATGATTTGCATTATCTGGTACACTAGGCCTGAACACCATCTCAATGGTTACTTTATCTTTTCCAAAAGAAGGATGAGGTGTTACTAGGGAAGCTGACACTGCAAGGGAATCAAATTTTTCATTCTTCTCTCTTGGGATAGACTCGATGGAAAATGCATCAAAAGACTCAATGCAGTCCCATACTCTATTTCTATAATGCCAAAGTCTTGGATTTTTCACCTGATATTGTTGCCAAACTTGCTTTACTATCACTTCCGCATCACCTTGGCATCTCATATTATTGATTCCCATATCTTTTGCCATGCCCCATGCCTAAGAGGATAGCTTCATACTCCGTCATGTTATTCATATTATCAAATTTTAGCTTATAGGAAAATGGGTACAATTTTCCGTAAGGAGAGGATAAGATACGCCTCCCAAACTTTCCCTACTCCCATTGTCCAAACTTGGTCTTCTTCCTCCTCCATAAGAAGTGGAAAGTTCTCATATTTTTCGGATGTGAGGAAGTAATTTCCTAAGCTTGTTGTCTTGAAATAGAATGTTTTCCTTTGGATCATCAGACTTTCATACCGTGTACTTCATCTTCCTCATTGGAAACAATTTCTTCATTTCACCCTTTACTGGGATAGTTGTAGATGACCAATCCATTTTTATCTCTCCACCCAAATCTCTGCAAAAGCTATGGCTCAGTAGCATCCCAAAGGATGCTAGAATGTTTTCCACCAGGATGGTGAGGAGCACTTTCTTATCTAAAAAATCAGCTAGTGCTACCTACACATCTTTGATTCTTCCTACCAATGACACTTGTTTGGATTCCATTAATATCATGTTCCATTTTCCCGGTCAAGATGAGGCCTAGGGGATTTGAAAATTTGATGGGCATCACATTATTTGAGATTATGAAATCTATGATGCAATTATTTAGTTAAAATCCTTTAATGAGGAGTGACGGTAGAAAGGTTCATCCTTGTTGGTTTTAGAGGCAATCAAGGCAAGCATGTTTTGAGAAGGTGGTGTGGATGGTGTGGGGGTAATCCTTTGGAATTTGGACTAGAGGTTATAGGATTACCACAACATAGTACATCAATGAACCTATCAAATTGGGAAAGATGCATTTCTAGGTAATCTATTTATGTGAGCTGGACTTAAGTTTTGCTTCATGTTCTACAAAGTCAAATGGGGTTATGGTGGGCAAGGCAAAGATCCAGAATGATAGAATATGTACATGGTGAATATTTTTACTACTTTGGGGATTGGATTTTCCTTCACGGGTGTTGGTGAGAAAATTTTTTTAGGTTGGTGGCCTTTCGACCGGGGATCAAACAAGGGAACTCCACTAAATCAAGAAAAGCTAGCAATATCTTGCTAGGGAGGACTTTTTTTGTAGAGAGGAAAGGGGAGTGAGAAAAGAGGTAGGAGAACTAATGTTGTAGGTAGGAAATCAGATTCCTACATGCACACTAGTTAAAAGTATCATCACATGCATTTATGAGAAGAAACAACTTTGTAAGCATCATTAAGACCAAATGAAATTTTATGAACACAAAGTATCAAGAAATCCCATTAGTCAAAGAAAAGCTATAAACTCCTTATATTAATTTTTCTCAAAAAAAGTTGTACATAGTGGAGAAATGGAGAAAATTGAGAAGGGGGAAAGGAAGAAAATGGCTATCTCCTTTTTTTCTCTCAAGGTAGAATGCACTCTTGACTTACAAAATAATGACCAACCCTTTGAAATGGGAATGACATTACAATTTATAGAATGAGAGGTGACTTATCATCTCTCAAGATTCATCTACCCCCATGATTTTTCATATGTCCTCAGCACAACTTAAAACTTTTTAACTTCCTAGGAAAATTTTAAGTCCCTTTTTATAACATAAAGGTGACTTATTACATTAGGAACATTAGGACATATGAAAAATTGCAATCCCAACATGAAATTAGAATATTGGAAAGTGAGAGAAAGTTGGGGGAAGAGGAGAGAGAAAGAGAGAGAGAAGAAGAAGAGGAGATGTCATTTCCGATGAAGTCCATTGATCCTCATTGATGGAAAGCTCCAAATGCAGTGAAACTCTAATCTTCAAACTCCTTACACACTATGAATCTCCTTCAAATCAGCTCATGAATGCTTTCCAAGTTGAGTGAACTATTCTCATTGATGACCGCAACTCCCATCCTACGTATGATATACTATTTTTAGTGAGAGGTGATTTTTTCCTCTTCTCACCATCATGATGTGATGAACTCCCTCATTCGATCCTGCACACACTACCCTTGCCTCAACCACTTCTTTGGGGTGACTTACTATTTTTAGTAAGCACCCATATAAGGGACTTACTATTTTTAGTAAGTGGTCATTTTCACTATTTTTTTCTCTGAACACTCATTTTAGCTTCCTCATGATCTTCAATGCCCATTGCCTTTGTCTCAACTACTTTTGATGATGACTTTCCAAACATAGCAAGTCTATATAGGAAAACTTACTATTTTTAGAAAGTGTGTTTCTAGTGCTCGATTTGTGATGGAACATAATTTTTTGACTCATCTTGTCATTATGATCACACCCTCCAAATTTCACATAGTTTTTCCCACTAGAATGATTGGAAATAAATTTTGAAATTTTGACTGGCAGTGGCTTCGGGCACGAGCTACCATGGCAGCCATTAATGGAGCTTGAAATTTGTAGGTCTGGTTTTTGTCTCCATTTGATGATGAAAAAACTCCATTGTGATAGGTTTTTTATTTGGAGCCCATGTGCAAGTTTTTAGTTCATTTCCATTTCCGAGTGATGGGAAATCCGACGAATGTGAGTCCAAGTGCACGAAGTGAGGATTTTGTTGGAGAAAATGATTCTGGGAACCATTTGACCTCTTGTTTATTACATCTTGATTTTCTTGCAAAATGTGAAATTTTGCAAAATGAAATCTTGATCTGACTTGTACTTTGTAAGATATGAGGAGTTTTTGATCGGGTGGCTTCATAGTTATCTAGAAAAAATCTCCATTTTCTCTTCATTCTTCATCATTTCACTCCATTTTTCTCTAAGGCCTGCATATTGTTGTGCATTCATGGTGTGGAGATTTTGATCATGATGGATCTGGTTTAGATCAGCAATGGTGGACCGGGTGTCTGAACAAGCTTGAGCAAAGCCATGACATGGTGAGGAGCGTGGAGGAGAAATGAGAGGAAGAAAATGGCTAAGTGCCGATTTAAATTTTAAAAAAAAAAAACACATGGAGGGGCTGGGTGAATTTTTGTGTCCTTGATGTCCCTCACCTCAGGGACATGAGGGACATCAATTTCCATGGTGATCCTAGAGGTGACACATGGCACTTAATCCGATGGTAGGGGATTTGAGCAAAAGGGCCTGACAAGCACCTGGGGGCTGAAAACTGGTCATATGGGTGACCAAAACACTCCCCATAGGGGATGGGTGCATTTTTCCATGTTTGGTGTCCCTCACCTCAAAGGGACATGAGGGACATCAAATTCCATGGTGGTCCTGGAGCTGACACGTGTCCTCGATCCGACGATAGGGAGTTTGAGCTCCAAAAATGCACTTGGGGGCTGAAATTCGGTCACGTGGGTGACCAAAAGACTCCCCATAGGGGATGGGAAATTTTTCAAGGGCTGATGTACCTAACCTCAGGGACATTGGGGACATAAAATCCCGCTAGGCTCCTGGTGTTGACACATGTCCTCCCAAAATTGACTAACTCCTAGACTGTCTCCAAGAGGGTGACTTGGAATGATGATAACTTGAGCTCCCAATGGAATTTATTGGTGAAATTTTATATGATCCTAACTAGAAATGGAATTTTGAATCCAATGGTGGGGGTCTCATGTCTTGATTCATCCATTGATCCTTAAAAATTGAATTTTGATTTGAGACTCCACTTGTGCCTAGAAAAATTCCTACAAATCCTATGTGCCAAGGTGTTGTGAAAATATGATTTCACCATCATGTAGGTATTGGAATTATCTTTCTAGAGATGTTTTTTTTACTTCTAACTCCATCCAGAGCTCCCATAAATCACTTCTTGAAGCTCAACAGTTGTTTTTTTAGGCATGTGTACTGCCTAGGCTTGTGAACCCTAATTTTACTGAAACTACTCCAAGTCTTCTCAAGACTTCCAAAAATTCCTAAATAATTTCCATGATGTCCCAAGGTACCTTTGGATCACCTCCATGTTAATTTGATCTTTTCTTCTTTCACTCCATGAGGGGTTGATCCAGCTCTAGGAAGGCCAGTGATAGCCCTTCCCACAACTACATGTAGCTTTGCAAATGAACTCCTAAAATCACCTAGGGGGAATGAATGGACTTTCCTAAATCACCTAGGGGGAATGGTATAACATTATTCGGGAGGTCATTTGACTTACTAGATTTGACTCGGGGTGCTCTTGAATGATAAACATGAAAATTTTGGCACAAGGGGTATAGTTTTCATGCTTGGAAATTGTCAATTTCCTTGTTGCACATTTGCACAACAACAATTGGCTCTAGCTTGGGGACATGACATGGAATGAGTAGTGAAGACATGGCATGAGAATCTAAATAATCTCAACTTACAACATATTGACCAGTGCCTTATCCATTGGGCCTTGCAGAGTCATGTACAACTTACAACAAGAGAGAGAGAGAGAGAGAGAGAGAGAAAAACACACACACACAAAAAAGGAAAAGAAACACACACACACAAAAAAAGAAACACATGACACAAAAAAGGGAAACACACCTAGAAATCACCTATGGTACAAGGTGGGGGAAAACCCACTTTCACTGAAGCACTTTTCATTTCTCAAAATTTACCCCTGAAGAGGGCAACACCGAATGATGATGTTCTGCGAAGCCATTGACGGGTTCCAGAAAGTACCTCCCTCCTCAATTGCTTATGAAAGCCAGGTGCTTTCATTGTCTGTACTTGGTAGGAGTGAGTCCATGTGAGCTTCTTGATGCTCAGGTCCTTTCTTGAAATTCCATTTCCTTCATCCTCTTTGAAATTGGTTTCATAGTGCTAGTTGCATTCCATGTTTATCCACATAGATGATTCTTCATTGAGCACTATCATCGCTGCCCCAAGGCTGATTTTCATTCAAATTACTTGAACATTCTGGATTCTTTTCTTTCCCAGGTCTATGCTCATTGACCTCTTTTCCATGAGAAACCTCAGACTTATCCTTTTCCTTTACTCCAGTGAAGTGCTTGAGTATTGATGGAAGGATTGACATGACCTCATACTTGTCTTGTATGTCCATGACACAAGTGAAGAGATCAAGAATCAGCTCGGGGTCTTCCACAACTTCTACTTGCATCCAAGATTTCTTGCATGGAGTTATGCTTCATCATTTCCTACAACTCCTCTTTTTGTATGCCTTTGAAGAATCTTTATTTTTCATCTCAAGGAAACTATCTAGAGGGATTACCTCATCATCTTGGGAATCACTGCATTTTATCACTCCTTTGTCCATAGGGGCTTTAGCTTCAAAGGCCTCAAAACTTCTTGCTTCTATTTCTTCATCATGGAGAGAATCTTCTTCTGCAAATGGGAAAGAAAATATCTCCATTTCATCATCATATCCACCAACCATTGGCTCGAGAGGGACATCATATTTCTCATCTAGATTTATTTCAACATAGCCCATCTTCACACTGGTTGAGGTTTCCAAGTCAGCTTCATGCTTGTCTTCAAGATTCATGGCTTGCATTAAAAGTTCAAGACTGATTTCGGGTCTTTTGTTTCTTCCACGGCTCTTAGCAGTCCTTGTATAGATAGTTCTTTCCCATTATTTTGAGGGTTCATTGTGGACTGGCTTGGTCTCTTCCTGGTAACATGATCAAGGGATTCCTCATCTTCAAATGGGAATGAGAATATTTCTTCATCATATAAACACATAAGCTGATTTTTCTTGAAAATCATCAAGAACCATTTCCTCTTCTTCATGGTTTGCATCATCTAAAATTTGGGGCTTCCCTCTTGTAACTCAAATCTCCTCAATGCTTCTTCAAAGTCCAAATCTCTCTAGGAAGGCATGTCTGGACCTATCAAGATGGGAATATCCTCTTCCTCCTCGGTTGTCACAAAGTGATTCATCTACTTCTACTACCTGGTACAAAAAATGTTAGCTTCTGGGCTTCCAAGAATTTCATACCATGTACCTCATCTTCTTCTCGAGAAGAAATTTATCCATGTCTCCCTTCACTGGTATGGTTGTAGAAGACCAATTCATCTAAATTTTCCTCCCAAGTCTCGGTAGAAAAATTCTACTCAACAACATTCCAAATGAGGCTGGGACGTCTACTACCAAAATCATCACTGAAACTTTCTTGTCTAGAAATCTGGCAAGAGCCACCTATGCATCTTTGACCTTCCCTACAAGTGAGACCTCTTTTGATTCCAAAGAGTAACAAGAGCCACTAGGTGGAGTCATGGTAAGTTTGAGAGCCTTGGCGACCTTTAAAGGCATCACGTTGTTCTGAGGCACTAAATCTATTATGCAATTGTTTAGTACATATTCTCCAACAAGAAGGGAGACGTAGAAAGGTTCAAATTTATCAGTCTTTGATGCACTCAGAGAAAGCATGTTTTGTGAGGGAGGTGTAGGTGAGTTTGGTAGCATGCCTTTGAACTAGAAGTTACAACATTGGGTGTTAGACTACCACTCCTAATATATCGGATGAACCTCTCAAATTGTTCAGGATGAGTCCACAAATATTCAGTTTCAGTAATCTGCACTTTGGCTTTGTTTACATATTCTATGAAGTCAAAGGGAGCAGATGTGGACAAGGGGGTGAAGGGACTGATTTTGGATTTAGGATAGGTTTGGAAGTAGGAGTAGATTTTTGGGGAATAGAGGGTATTTTGAAAGGTACACTAGGAGCTTTCAAAGTACTAGATTTTACAGGAGAAGATTTAGATTTAGACTTGGAAGAGACATCAAAAGACTTACTTGGGATTACATGGGAGTCTTCTTACTTGCTACAGGGATCAAGATCCAACAATGCAGACTTCATGGAAGATGGAAGTGGGGATCCTCGACTGATTATTTTATTTTGTGGAGTCACCACAGAGGATCATCAACCTTCTTTTCTTTGCAGCAGTGGAGGGAGATGCTCTTTTCTCGGACTGAGAATGAGTGAATACCGCACATGAGAAACTAGGTGCATCTTCTTCATCTTCTTCATCACCTCCAAAATACTCACAAAATCTGATTTGTGTATCATTCTCAAACTCATCACTTTCTAGGAAATTACCACCTTCTTTCTTTGTTCAAGCTCTTCTTCATTTTTCTTAAATCCTACAAATTACATTCATGATAGGTGGGGCCTCCAAGGCAAGCCTTTGGGGTGCTCCTGCAATCTTGATTTTCATTTCTTCTTTGAGAAGAAACTCATTCAAATAATTCCCTCTTCAATGATGCCATTTCATTTTCCAATTTTTACAATGATGGATTGGTTCTCTCATCTCCAAGATGTTGGGTCTTTCCCTTTTGATGGATTCTTGATCTTTCCAGAGAGGATGAGATCATCATCAAGTTCAATGGCCATCCTTTTGCTTCTACAATGTTCCTTGGTTGGGCTCTTCATAGAAAAAATCCTACTTTTGATGATTGAGCATTGATGAAGAATCTCTTGACATTGTTTTGAGATGGTGAATCCTCTTCAGGTATCCTATGAAGCAACCATTCAAAATGAGCCACAAAGTCTCTCATGGTTTCATTTTCTCCTTTCTTATTTGAGCCAACTACACCAGAGGTCTTGATAGTCTTTAGTTGATTTAAATATCTCTTTGAAGGAAGTCTTGATGTCATTCCAACTAGTGATGGATCGGGTAGGCAGGAGGTAGAACCATTCTACTTTTTTCTTGGAGGGACTCCACAACAATCTTACAACAACATCTTCATGTTGGACACCAAGAATTCCACATGATGTCATGAAGGCAATGATGTGTTCTTCAGGATGTTGTGTTTTTTCACCTTTGAACTTTGGAAAGTTCTTGTGGGAACTTGTTGGTAGATCATGAAGAGGGGGTTCAAGAGAAAGCGGGCATGTATTCCTTCCCCATGGAACAATGGGTTGAGGTATTTCTTCTTCATCTTCCATTTTCATTTTTGTTTTTTCTCTTGCTTCTACAAATTCTTCAAAATTCTTCTTCTTCTGGGAACTCAATGACTTAATGGTGGTTGAAAAATGGGAGAATTTGAAGGGGAGTATCAACAGGAGTTTGATAGGATTTCCAGGTGAACTTTTTGAAGAGCTAGATGGAGAGAGAGGCTTGAGAGAAGAAGTATGGATTATCTCTAATTCATTCTTGCTGATTTTGTAAAGCCTCGAAATTGGAATCAATAACACCTCTCGACCTGCTCAACTTGGTGTATCTTCCTTCAGCCAAATTTTGGAAATTTTGTAGTGGGAACATGAAAGGACACTGTGGAATGTGAAAATTCACTGTGCAGAAATCAATAGTGTATCTTTCAACAAAATTTTTCATGAACTCTTTTTTTTTTTTTTTTCATATTTGATTTTTTTATTTTTAGACCTTGTGGTCATATTTTGGGTGCAGATGCTACTAAATCTACCCCACGGTGGGTGCCAAAAAATGTTGGCAAGAAAATTTTTCAGGTGGAAAACTTGTGGATTTCTTTCCAACACTCTGGGAATCTAAGTCCCTCTACTTAACCGGTGTAACTACCGTATATGCATGCACATGAAAATGTGGATTTCTGTGGTGGCCTTTCACCGGGGATCCAATGGGGGGCACTCCACTCGACCCTGTGGAAAAGCTATAAATACTTTCTAGGAGAATTTTTCTAAAGAGGGAAAGGGGGAGTGAGAAAAGAGGTAGGAGAACTAATGTTGTAGGTAGAAAATCAGATTCCTACACACACTAGTTAGAAGTATCATCACATGCATTTATGAGAAGAAACAACTTTGTAAGCATCATTAAGACCAAATGAAATTTGATGAACACAAAGTATCAAGAAATCCCTTAGTCAAAGAAAGCTATAAAACTCCTTCTTGTATTAATTTCTCAAACAAAAGTTGTACATAGTGGAGAAATGGAGGAAAATTTGAGAAGGGGGAAAGGAAGAAAATGGCTATCTCCTTTGTTTCTCTAAGGTACAATGCACTCTTGAGTTTACAAAATTAATGACCAACCCTTTGAAATGGGAATGGTGTTACAATTTATAGAATGAGAGGTGACTTATCTTCTCTGATCTACCCCCAATGCCTTTTCATATGTCCTCACACAACTTAAAACTTTTCAACTTCCTAGGAAACTTTTAAGTCCCTTTTTATAACATAAAGGTGACTTATTACATTAGGAACATTAGGACATATGAAAAAGTGCAATCCCAACACAAAATTAGAATATTGAAAGTGAGAGAAAGTTGGGGGAAGAGAGAGAGAGAGAGAGAGAGAGAAGAAGAGGAGATGTCATTTTTGATGAAGTCTCATTGATCCTCATTGATGGAAAGCTCCAAATGCAGTGAAACTTTGAATCTTCAAACTCCTTGCACACTATGAAACTCCTTCAAATCAGCTCATGAATGCTTTCCAAGTTGAGTGAATTGTTCCACTTGATGACCGTAACTCCCATCCTACGTATGATATACTATTTTTAGTGAGAGGTGATTTTTGCCTCTTCTCGACCATCGTGATGTGATGAACTCCCTCATTCATCCCACGCACACTACCCTTTCCTCAACCACTTT
This sequence comes from Taxus wallichiana var. yunnanensis, assembly GCA_018340775.1. Classification (NCBI taxonomy): domain Eukaryota; kingdom Viridiplantae; phylum Streptophyta; class Pinopsida; order Cupressales; family Taxaceae; genus Taxus; species Taxus wallichiana. Next base: position 892,698,074 of record CM031239.1, read on the forward strand.
TTTTCTTTGGGGTGACTTACTATTTTTAGTAAGCACCCATATAAGGGACTTACTATTTTTAGTAAGTGGTCATTTTCACTATTTTTCTTCTCTAAACACTCATTCTAGACTTCCTCGTGATCTTCAATGCCCACTTCCTTTGTCTCAACTACTTTTGATGATGACTTTCCAAACATAGCAAGTCTATATAGGAAAACTTACTATTTTTAGAAAGTGTGTTTCCAGTGCTCGATTTGCATGGAACATACTTTTTTGGACTCATCTTTTCATTATGATCACACCCTCCAAATTTCACATAGTTTTTCCCACTAGAATGATTGGAAATAAATTTTGAAATTTTGACCTGGTAGTGGCTTCGGCACGAGCTACCATGGCGGCCATTAATGGAGCTTGAAATTTGTAGGTCTAGTTTTTGTCTCCATTTGTGATGAAAAACTCCATTATGATAGGTTTTTTATTTGGAGCCCATGTGTAAGTTTTTAGTTCGTTTCCATTTCACGGAGTGATGGGAAATCTGACGAATGTGAGTCGGTGCATGAAGTGAGGATTTTGTTGGAGAAAATGATTTTGGCACCATTTGACCTCTTGTTTATTGCATCTTGATTGTCTTGAAAAATTTGAAATTCTGCAAAATATGGCATCTCAATCCAACTTGTACTTTGCAAGATATGAGGATTTTTTGATCGGGTGGCTTCGTAGTTATCTGGCAAAAAAATCTCCATTTTCTCTTCGTTCTTCATCATTTCACTCCATTTTTCTCTATGAGTTATGCATATTACTATGCATTCATGGTGTGGAGAGTTTGGTGATCATGATGGAGCTCTTTCAGATCAGCAATGGTGGATCGGGTGTCTAAATAAGCTTAAGCAAAGCCATGGCATGGTGAGGAGGAGCATGGAGGAGAAATGAGGGAAGAAATGGCTAAGTGTCGATTTAAATTTTCAAAAAAATGCACATGGAGGGGCTGGGTGCATTTTTTTTATGTCCTTGACATCCCTCACCTCAGGGACATGAGGGACATCAATTTCCATGGTGATCCTGGAGGTGACACGTGGCACTTAATCCGACGACAGTAGGGATTTGAGAAAAAGTGCACGACAAACACTGGGGCTAAAACTATCATATGGGTGACCAAAACACTCTCCTAGAGGGCTGGGCACATTTTTTCCATGTTTGGTGTCCCTCACCTCAAAGGGATGTGAGGGACATCAAATTCCATGGTGGTCCTAGAGCTGACATGTGTCCTCGATCCGACGACAGGGAGTTTGAGCTCCAAAAATGCACTTGGGGGCTGAAAGTCAGTCACGTGGGTGACCAAAAGACTCCCCATAGGGGTCTGGGAAAATTTTTCAAGGGCTGATGTACCTGACCTTAGGGACTTTGGGGACATAAAATCCCACCAAGCTCTTGGTGCTAACACGTGTCCTCCCAAAAATTGACTAACTCCTAGACTATCTCCAAGAGGGTGACTTGGAATGATGATAACTTGAGCTCCCAGTGGAATTTATTGAAAATTTTATATGATCTAAATGGAAATGGAATTTTAATCCAATGGTGGGGGTATCATGTCTTGATTCATCCATTTGATCCCTAAAAATTGGAATTGTGATTTGAGACTCCACTTGTGCCTAAGAAAAATTACCTTCAAATCCTATGCACCAAGGTGTTGTGAAAAATATGATTTCACCATCATGTAGGTATTGGAATATTATTTTTTATTGATGTTTTTTTTTACTTCCTAACTCCATCCGGAGCTCCTAGAATCACCTTCAAGCTCAACAAACCGGTTGTTTTAGGCATATGTACTTCCTAGGCTTCAGTGAACCCTAATTTTTACTGGAAAACTACCCCAACTTCTTCAAGACTTCCAAAATATTCCTAAATCATCTCCATGATGTCCCAAGACCTTTGGATCACCTCCACATCCACTTAGTCTCTTCTTCTCTACTCCATGAGGTTTCTCCAGCTCTAGGAAGGCTAGTGATAGCCCTTCCCACAACGCCATAGCTTTGGAAATGAACTCCTAAAATCACCTAGGGGGAATGAATGGAATTTCCTAAATCACCTAGGGAATGGTATAACATTATTCAGGAGGTCATTTGGACTTACTGGAAAGAGTCGGGGTGTCTTGGAGTGATAGACTTGAAAATTTTGGCACAGGGGTATAGTTGTCATGCTCGAAAATTGTCAATTTCCGAACACCTTTCTTGGACTCATGCGCGTGAGTGAAAACTACACATGAGAAGCTTGGAGCTTCTTTATCATCATCAACATACTAAATTAGGCCATTATGTGTATCACTGTCAACTTCCTTGACCTCAAGATAGTTTTCATCATCACCCACATTTTCTTCTTCATGTTATTCAACTTCCACTTCCTCCTCTAGTTCTTCGGTGTCACAAGCAAGAATGACTGGTGATGCTTTGAGAGCAAGTCAATGAGGAGGTGGAGAAATCCTTGTCTATTAAGAGGATTTTTATTCCTTGGATTGTTCTAATTATGATCTGGGAAAGTTATTTATTCAAGTCAATCAATTCATTTTCCATTTTTTGGAACATTGGGTCCGTGATGACTGAGCTGAATTCTAGCCTTTTTGTTTCCATTCGGGCCTTTCACTTTACTAGGACATGATTAGATCATCATTGGTTTCTATCACAAAGTCCCGAGCTTCCCTCAATGTTCTTGGTTGGGTTATTCTGAGGAAGAAACCTACTTCTGAAGGTAAGGCATTGATGAAGAATCTCTTCAAATTATTTTTAGAAGGCACCACATCTTTAGGAATTCTTCTTATCACCCTATCGTATCTTGCTATGAAGTCTCTCATTGATTCGAGATTTCCTTCTTCATTTGCACCAATTAGACCAAGAGATCCCGACAATATTCTATGGTCTTGAACCTACATTTGAATGCATTTATTATATCTTCCCAACAAGTGAAAGGACACTCGAGGGTAGCATGTAGAACCATTTGACAGCTTTTTTCTTGAAGTGACTCCACAAAGAGCCAAACTGACACATCTTCGTGCTCAATGCCCAATACACCGCAAGTGGTGATAAACAATGCTACATGTTTTTCGTAGATTTGATAACTATCCCCTCTAAATTTTATAAATTTTTTTCTTGAGCCTTTTGGTAGCTCATGAAGTGGTTGAGCAAGGGCGAGTGGGCCAGTGTTTCTTCCCATGGTACATTAGGCCTACGATCTTCACAATCATGATCTGTCATTCCATTTTAGATTCTAGCTTCTAACCTCTCTAAGGTCAGCATCTTTTCATTGCTGCTCTTGTGTCTACTTTGAATTGAGATCTTTCAATTTCTTCAATTTGAGCTCTTATTTCTGCTTCACTCTTGCTTCTCTTTCTCTAGCTTCTTCTTCAGTCTCTACGTCAGTAAAATCTTCAAGGTTCTCGTTGATGTATGGAAATTCAATGTCTAAAGGATTGGAAACACTCGGGCTCCCAATGTGACCGGTTGCTTGATGAAAGGAGACCTCTAAATTCTGAGAAACTCTTGTCTTCTTTGAAGTTCTTCAAAAGTGGGATTAGTTTTTCCTCCTTGTCTTTGTTGCTGGGTGTATCTTCTATCCGCCAACTTGGAAATCTATGCTCTTCTTTGCGCAGTGCTGGAATTTTTCTTCGCCTTTCCAATTTAGTAGTCCGTTCTTCCTCGAGGTCAAGAACTCTTGTGAAAATGAAGTAGTGTTTGACACTTCACCTATTATACCAGATAGCCTCTCTCAAATTTGAAGCAATATCCTCTTGAATGTGGAAGAACAACTCAGTATTTCAATAGGAGGATTTCTTGGAATAACCATGGTTTGCGAGACATGAGGCTCAAATAGCTATTCAAATTCCATAAATTTTTTTCTTTTATATTTGTTTGAACTTCTTGTCGTATTTAGGTGCAGATACTACTAAATCTGCCTCCCGGTAGGCACCAAAACTATTGGTGAAAAAATTTGTCGGGGGACAAATTGATGCTTATCTTGTCAATACTCTGGAGTCAAAGTCCCTCTAATTAACTGGTGTAGCTTTCATATGTGCATGCACGAGTAAAAGTGAGTATTATCTGGTGGATTTTCGGTCGGGGATCCAACAGGGTCACTCCACTAACCCTACGGTAAAATCTTGCAAATATTTGCAAGGGAGGAATTTACTAAGAAATTGGGAAAGGGAGTGAAAAAGTTAGAAAAGAGGAACTAATGTCAAGTAGAAAATTAGAGACTTGCATAAACCAGCCAAAATTTCATTACATGCAATTGAATTTAGAGGAAAACAAATCCATAACAACAACAACAAGACTAAATAACATTTAATGAGCACAAAGTACCACTAAAATCCTTAGTCAAAAAAGGATAAAATTCCTTCTTCCTTTATTGAAGCTCAAGTAGAAATTATACATAGCATAGAAATGGAAGACATTTTAGAGTAGGGAAAATGGAAGAAATTTGTTATCTCTTTGCTCTCTTCATAAGGATATCTCTCTCATGAATTCACAAAAAACAGCTCCAAAATCTAAGAAGTCTAAGAAGTTGTCTAAGAAGAAGTCCAAATGAGGATCTTGTTACAATTTATAGAAGAGAAGGAAACTCTTCATCTTCCTCAGGGTTTTCAAATACTTTAATCTAACTTTAGACTATTCATATTCCACTTAAATATTTAAGTCCCTTTTATAAAAGAAAGGTGACTTAAATTTTAAATTATGTTTCTAAAGTCACTTAAAGTTATATTAAAAGTGAAAACCTCAATGCAAAAATATAACATTGATGAGAGAGAGTGTTGGGTGAGAAGAGAAGAGAGAGAGAGAGAGAGAGAGAAAGAAGAGGAAGAAGAAGAAGAGAGAAAGAGGAATAATTATGCGAGAATAATGAGCCGTTGCACAGTGGATTTGATCTTACTCCTTGGCTAGTTTCCACGTGATGCTCCTGAGAAGGCCTCTATCCCTCTAAGATCCTTACTTGAAATGAGTCAGCTGCAAGTTCCACTTTGTTGGCATGAGGAATGTAAACACAATTCAAGGTATCTTTCCATCCATTAGCCACATTGTTGATATCTTTACACTTCCCGAACCATGATGAATGTTTCTCTGCGATAAGTGCAACAGAGGCCCAAATCTCTTAGATGAAGTCGAGGGTGCCCTTAGTGAAGGAAAATGGATTGCCTACCTCTTTCTTGAAAAATTATTCAAATGGACCAATCAACTCATCAGCAGTTGTGTCCTTTCCCATTGAAGGTACTTCATATTTTTGTACTATTTTGATTTACACTATCCTACAATTTGTATGCTTGTTCCTCTTTTTCCTCTAGCTCTGTGATGGCCCAATTTATTTCCTCAAACCTGATTTCCAAGGCCCTCTTCCATACACATGACAAGTCTTCAACAGGAGTTTCAAGAATATTCCTATGGATCAACTCCTAACAGTAGTGTTGCTCATTTCATCTACTACTAGACCCAAAGGTTCTCAATAGCCCCTTTCTTTCTCCAAGTCCTCCTTGAGTGCCCGTGTCCTTTTTGTTGCTCGCACACATGTAAGCAAAGAGTTTGACCGATTCTTGAGCATTAGCTTCCCTTTTCAGAAATCAAGTCAATCCATTCATTATTCACTTGCCCTTTACATTGTGAACTCATGCGTCCTCCCGATGGACTCTAGATTGAAGCTAATGATGGGTGCAGCTTCCTCCATGGGGATTGTCATGGCATTGAGATCAACTAGATGTTGCACATAGAATCACGAGTTTGTACATGTTCCTTTAGTTCATCAATCTTATTCTTGTACTCTTTATTCCTCGCCACCATGTGAGCGGTAATATTGTTGATACATGTGAAAATACCCTTCATGAGTTTCCGGACTCCAATTGGATCATGCTTGTCTCATAGTCGTCCTAGTGTCATCTCATCCACTAGCTTGATTACCTTCGGTTGAGTTACTTCAATGTATTGATTACCCATTTCCCCACTGTAGAACCATGAGGTCAGTATGTGTGAGATTTCTTGATCTTTTTCTTTATCCAATGAGAAAATCACTGATAGATCAAGGGATGCCACTTGTTACATAGTGCAGTGTCAGGGACAATCATTTCCTACATCCAGGGAAACATCTCATCGGATTCGGGCTCGATGATAGGTGCACCAACCATTCCCTGTTCTGAGGAGGAAAATATTGAATGAGAGAGGTATGGGTGTCAATAAGAGGTGAGACCTCCTGTGGTGACTCAAAGACTAGGTCTTGAACCATGTGTTCTTCATCCACTTGTGTTTCTACCACTATATTTTCTTCCTACATTTCTATGATCAAGTCATCCTCTCACAGTGACGTAAATGAGTCTTATTCTACCCTTAATTTCTTTGGTGTCTGTCATGAAGAGAAGCTTCCAACTCTATGACCTTCCTTTTTGAACTTGCTCCAAAGTGTTTAGAACGAAATCACCTCTACGACTTTTGAAGATGACTGATGGGAGGCTTGCTTCTGACTTGGAGGAATTCCTCGTGACTAGATGATCATGGTTCTCTTCTTCTTAAAACCAATTTCTCATTCTCCTTACCACTTTCTCATTCCACTCCTTTATATCCCCTGATTCACGAACATACTAGTTAACTGGAGGCAAGTGGTATATCTTGACTACACGTGTACTTAGGATCATACATCTCTATCCCATCATTGTGCAAAATATCTTCATACCAAGAGAAATTGAATTTCTTCATCTCATTAATTGTCATCCTCATATGGTCCTTTTCATACACTTCAAATTCATCAAGATCAATTGGTCCAAAGAGTCCTCAAATTGTGGCTCATGTTGCAATTATGGGATATAGAAAGAGTCGGGATTTTCTCATATGTCAAAATTTGGCCTGGAAATATAAGAATGCAAATTCAAATGAGTCATTGGAGCTCTTGCACATGAATACGCTGAGAGAGATAGGAAATGAAATCAAGTTCTTCCTCCTGCTCCTATACCTTATTCACTTGAATGATCTTTCTACGATCTTGAACAATACAATTTGGTCACTAAGGTACTTGGGAAGCCTTAGCAAGGCTTAGTCGAAGCTAATAACTCGCAAGTAGGAGAAGGTTGAGAATCGATGAAATAAGATCCATATTTCTTAATCAAGGACATTGTTTATGGTGACATCCTATCTTCCGACCCCCTTCTAAGCTTCGGACATATACATTGCCAAATTTATATGGATTTTCTCCATTACCAATTGTGGAAGCTTCTCAAATGCAGGTACCTTGGCAAAATATTCTACATGAGGGACAATCCTTTGAAAGATCTTGAGCTAGTGAGGAGATACACCAAGTAAGAAATCTTGTGGATATTCTTTGTCATGGGTACTGGAATAGTTACTGATGGAGATTATCATCAATGATCTACCCCCATTTAATTATCTTCTTTCCTTTTATCAATATCAAGATGAAAAGTCCCATCCAGTCTTGAAGTCTCTTGTGCTTGCTTCACCCATAACTCTGCTGAGGAGAGTGATGGAATTTGAACATTATTCTCAAAAATCACACTTGGAAGGTTCTTGGGCATCCTTGAGGACTTTCTCCTGTCTTTAACCATGAACCAAGTGTAACCCCTTACATGTAGGCATCCATTGTTTCCAAATCATTCAAGGCTCGTCCTTTGAGATGACGACCATGATGGGTGATGAAGGTATCCACAGAGAAAGTGAGATGATTCTAGGGATAATGAACACCATCTATGTTCCATTTTCATCTTGGATGGTTCATGTTTCAGGATCATAGTGGTGAGAGCAAGCTAGGACCAACTCAAGACTTTACACAGACATTGGGTGTCCTACGGCGTAAAAACAAGCCACTTATGAATATATGATACTCAATCTTCTTTCGGTCTTTGGCTGCCATGCAAGTTCTAAGGTCATCCAGGTCCATGTATAAGACATCACTGTCTTCTATCTCATACTACGCAGTGAAGGGTTGTGCTAGTTTCTGTCCCATCCACTTCTACTTCATGTTTTCTTTAGAAAGAGAAACTTAATATTTTTAGTAAGTGTGAAAAAGACACTCCCTCGAACTTCAACTGGATGTTGCGAATTTGATTTCCTCTTCTCCCTGTGTTTCTCTCATATTTTGGATCAACTTTCTATTTTTTGCTAGTGCTCGTGGGACCACTTGCTATTTCTAGTAAGTTCTAAAATTGGACCAAAATTCTCATTCTGGTGAATTTTCAGCTGCAATGCATCTTCAATGTCTTTGTCTCCTTCTCAAGTTCTTTTGTTGATGACTTTCCCAAAATAGTAGTCCCCAATGCGAGAGGACCTAATATTTTTAGAAAGGATACTTCTAGAGGTCACATTGATGTGGAAAAAGTTTTTGATATGGTTTTGTTTCCCCAATATCGCCCTCTAAAATTTTAGACCTACCCGCTCAATAGTTTAGGAGATTTTAAACTTTTAATTTTTGACCTAAGGAAAGTGCTTCTGGACACGACAACCATTAATGAACCTTGAAAATTACAGGTCTGGTTTTCTCCTTTTTCCGATCAAATTATATTTTTGATATGGGTTTTTTCCTCTTGTGCTTCGGTGAAATCTCGTTTCGATCCAACTGTCGGTTTGATGGGAAATCCAACTTCTTTCTCCGTTGGGCGAAAGAAGATTTCTTTATTGTGAATGTTTTATGACATGAGAGGAGGGTTTGAAGGTATGTTTCTAATGGTTTTGGATAGAGGAAAGAACATAAAAAAATGGTTCATCAATCCGTGCATCTGTTTGCAATATTTCTTCAAATTTCAATTTCACGACAATGGGGATTTCTACTATTCTTCTTCTCTATTCTTCGTTTCTTCTCCTTAGCTCGATGAAATATTCTTTTGGGACCTACATATCACCATGAGAAAGAGGATTTATTCACTTTGGTGGAGTTGGTTCAATCTTTGGCAATGGTGGAGTGGTGGTAGAATTTGCAAAGTTTGTAGATATGGAATTACACGGAATGTTAGAAGTTAGAAGTGGGAAATAGGTGGGGATTTTTAAAAATTGAAATAAATATGAGAAGGAATGAGGTGAATTTTTATGTCCCTGATGTCCCTAACCTCAAAGGTATATGAGGGACATCAAATTCCATGGCGAGAAATGCGACGACACGTGGCCGAGATCCAATGATAGGGAGTGAAGACTAAAAATTAGTCAGTAAAGCATTGATGGGCTGGAAATTGGTCATATGGGTGACCAGAAGTCTCCTTAGGGGATGGGTGAATTTTTCCATGTTTAATTTCCCTAACCTCAAAGGGAGATGAGGGACATCAAATGCCATGGCACTCCGGATGATGACACGTGGCAATGATCTCGACACTTGAGGCTTTGAGCTCCTGCAAACACTTAGGAGTTGAGTGGTGATCGTAGAGGCCGTATGAGGGTCCAAAGGTCTTATGGGGGCTAGGCACATTTTTACATGTGTGATTTCCCTAGCCTTAAGGGATGTAAAATCCTACCGTGCTCTTGGAGCTGACACGTGTCCTCCTAAAATTTGACTAACTCCCAAACTCACTCCAAGAGGGCAACTTGAAATGGCAATAACTTGAGCTCTGATGGACGTTTTTGATGAAATTTTATATGATCTTGACTTTAAATATCCTTCTTAATCTAATTATGGGGATCTCACGTCTTGATTATTCCATTTTATCCCTAAAAATCTGATTTTTGATCTGGTGCTCCACTTGTGCATGAGAAAAACTACTTTCAAACTCATTGCGTCAAAGTGTTGAGAGAAAAATAATTTCATCATATTTTAGGGCTTGGAATTAACTTTATGGTAATGTTTTTTTCTCTTAACTCCATCTAAAGCTCTCGAAATCACCTTCGAAAGCTCACTCGGTTGTTTTAGCTTGTGCACTACCTAGGTCTGTGAACCCTAATTTTTGTGAAACTACCCCAAACTCTCTAAATCTTTCCTGAATCTTCCTAAATCACTTCCATGATGTCCCAAGGCCTTTGACTCACCTATGTGTCTAGTTTGGATTTTTCTATTCCACTCCATGGGGTTGCTCTAGTCCTAGGAAGGCCAGTGATAGCCCTTCCCACAATTGCTTGAAGCTTGCAATTTTTAATGAACTCCTAAAATCACCTAGGGGTTGATTTGAATTTCCTAAATCACCTAGGGGAATTAATTAACACCAATTGGGAGGTTAGTGGACTTACTTTGGATAGACCCGGGCGCCTCGGGAATGATAAAACGTGAAAATTTTGGTACAAGGGTATAATTGTCATGCTAGAAATTGTCAATTTCCTTGTTGCACATTTGCAAGACAACACATCACATAAATGGTCATCGTGATAATGATTATTACACCCTTCATGAAAATTACAATAATTAGAAGAAAAGGGTGTCATTTTCTTCTGACTATCACTCCATGAGCTGTCCATTTCTCCAATTCCACACAACCGTGGTATTTCTTTAGTTCCCTGGTCAACTTCTCATACTTATAAGGTATTTGTTCTTCCACTAAGGTCATTCTTAATTCATAATATCCATCTCTCTCATCCACCATTGCACCATCTCATCCGTGACACAATGCTCCTACTTCACATTGGCTTCCTAAGTCGTTAGTATTTGTGCTTCCCACCATTATATCTCCCATAATTGGCACCATCTCATTAGGCATTCAATTTGGCTTATACACTCATACTGCTCTTCCACTTCATGTGCTTCCACCACCGCTGACTCGCTTAATCTCTAGTATGTGACTTTTCTCACCTCACTACCTAATGACTTACTCTCGTGCTATGATTCACACTTCACTGTTGAGGGCATCCTATACACATGAACCTCATACAATACACACTACACTAAACACTACACTACACATTACATATTACACATTACAAAATACACACTTTACATTTCACTTGATTCATCGCTTTTCTACACAACATCTACTCTACGCATTCATGACATATCTTTATGACATCTACTTCTACACGCTATCATCATTACCCTATGAACCACTTTAGTTCCATGGTAAATACTCGATTATTGAGGGTATACATCTCAAATGGATTTCACCACACTCACTGCGTGGTTTTTACACTCTACGCTTTATCAATCACATCTTTCTAGTGCACTATCAAACCATTACTTGATGACGCACTCTCATGCTATGATTCACACTTGATGTTGAGGGAATCCCATACACATGAACTTAACACACTACACACCAAACACTACACACTATACTACACATTACATGAAACACATTACACACTACACACTTTACATTTTATGCATTCATCTCTTTCTATGTCGCATCTACTCTATGCATTCATGGCATATATTTATGACATCTACTTCTACACACTTTCATGATTACCCTATGACACACTCTAGTTCCATGGTCCATACTCGATTGTTGAGGGTCTACATCTCAAATGGACCTCACCACACTCACGCATTCACTCACTCACACGCTCTTTACACTATATGCTTTATTGATCCCATCTTTCTAGTGCACTATCAAACCATTACCCGATGATGCACTCACATGCTATGGTTCACGGTTGACTGTTGAGGGAATCCTATACACATGAACCTCACACACTACACTACACATTACATACTACACATTACACACTACACACTTTACATTTCATGCATTCATCTCTTTCTATGTAACATCTACTCTACGCATTCATGACATATCTTTCTAGCATCTACTTCTACACACGATGTGGTCATTACCCTATGACACACTCTAGTTCCATGGTCCATACTCAATTTTTGAGGGTCTACATCTCAAATGGACCTAACCACACTCATGCATTCAGTCACTCACATGCTCTTTACACTCTATGATTTATCGATCCCATTTTTCTAGTGCACTATCAAACCACTACCCGATGATGCTCTCGCATGCTACGATTCACGCTTGACTATTGAGAGAATCCTATACACATGAACCTCACACACTACACTACACATTACATACTACACATTACATAATACACATTACACACTACACACTTTACATTTCACACATTCATCTCTTTCTATGTAACATCTACTCTACGCATTCATGACATATGTTTCTAGCATCTACTTCTACACGATGTCATCATTACCCTATGACGCACTTGAGTTCCATGGTCCATACTCAATTTTTGAGGGTCTACATATGAAATGGACCTCACCATAATCACGCATTCACTCACCCATGCACTCTTTACACTCTATGCTTTATCGATCACATCTTTCTAGTGCACTATCAAACCATTTTCCGATGATGCACTCTTGTTCTATAGTTCATTCTTGATCGTAAGGGTCCATGTATAAATGAACCTCATCACATGGATACACATTCAAACTCACTTGGGGGTGATGAGGATCCCATCACATTCACTCTGCATTCCATTCCATCTACACTCCATAACATACTAAATATCTTGGATGAATTTACTCTTTTACCTATACTCACATGATACATCTTGTTTACTATGTTAGCTAGATACATTGTATGTCATTATATTTTTCATATAGACACACATTGATCTGAAAACGTGTGTTGTAATTTTTATCACTTTTAAAAGTTTCCAAAGATCGTGATTTTTTTAACCAATTTTAAGTATTCTTGAATCCACAAATTGATTAAATTCTGATTATTTTGCATCCATAGAATGCGAAAACTTGTGTAGCAAAGAAATAATCAAAATCAAACATTCGTCAGATAACAAAAGAGATTGTTTACGGGGTTCGAGAAATTCCTACGTCCCGGGTTTAGATTGAACCGATCCATTAATAATATTTAAATTCAAGTACAATAAATCTTACAAACAACCAATAATGAATCACAACATGCAAATGAGCTGATCAATGTCCCAAGAACGATCCGTGGGCTCCTACAAAGTTTTCACAATGTGATCTCCCTACAACTATGTTAGAAAAACACCTAAAATGGAGATTTAAAAACAATCTATGAAAACAAATCATATTTCTGAGATCAGATCTGAATTCTAAACACTTTTAATGTTTTGACAATAAGTCACAATTCCAGACTAGAAGTGCATTGAAATTCGTGTTTTCCAACTAGCTTGTCTTCAAGATCCCCGTTAAAATCTGCATTCAAAGCTTCCAAAAACAGGCTAAAAATCATCAAAAAAGATCAAACCTTACATCGTTGGAATTGTCTCAAAATTTCCTTCATTTCATCTTTTACTCCAAATGCCCAATCTAAGTGCACGGCCTTCAAAAATGGAGTTCTCTGCAATCTGGTCCTTAAGCCTCTTCCCCTTGCACTCGCCGAGTGTTGTTTAAATAACACTGAGCGTTGTCTTATCTCATCCGGGCTTGTAGCCGAATTGGTTGGGCGGATGGGTCTTTGAAAGTAGAGGTCGTGGGTTCAAAACCCAACGGCCATCTTTTTTTGGCGGAGTTTATTTTGTTTGGGGGATAAGAATCCCACATTCTCCGCTAAAAGGAATAATTTATGGTTTAAAATGGGCATGCTGACCCATGTAATACGTGACTAAGGTCACGTCCTCCCCCATTTTACTTGGGCTGTGCATTCTTCTCCCACCGAGTCATGTGGGTTCTGTTTGGGGATTGTGTCGGCCACTCCATGTGGCGAGCTAGATAGTTATTCGCCCATTGAATCGGGCTTTGCATTGGTTTGTTTAACAGCCCGTGATATGGGCCGAGCTTTGTTTGTGGAATCACCAAGTCATTCGAGGGATATACATTCCAAACCCGTCCCGAATAATATGGGATATAAATATGAACATACGTGCCATGTGGAAATCACACCGAGCAAACATAGTAAGAACTCGGTCAATTCAAAACGTATGACATGGAACCATATGGCAATGCATGATGAATAATTACCAAAGCACTATGAAATTCGACCACACAATAATATGATATTTCAATAATGAAATATGGCAATAAATACCACTTGTCGACCCTCGATAGGAAAATCGAGCGACTTCGATTAGTGGTGGCAAGCCACGTGGTGGCTTGTGGACCCACCACATCGGCGATAATACCTTAGTCCACACGGCGGTCGGGCTCCCCTCCGTAATAAAAGTTGAGCCTCTTGTTCCCGTGTACCATTTTTTTTTACGCTCGTCGAAGACCTGGTGATTGAAAACCAACAAACAACTCCCTTTTGTCTTTTCGCCACGTGTCGCAGTGTGATTGGTCCATTATTGACCAGTTGACTAGAGTTGACTTTCTCGTTGACCGAACTTTGACCGGACATATCTAGAGCTCCCGATGTCCGTTTGTTGCGTTCTTACAGTCGTTGGAAAGCTCTCAAGATGATATTCCGTGATCGACACCATTTAGGGATGTTTAGGGAACATTTTCAAAAATGATCCCCGATCACACATGTTCACTTTCTTTCTAGTTCGATCGCAGATTCTATAGATCCACACATGCAACATGGATGCTTGGCGCACCTCTTACTAGTCCCACAATGGCTCCTGGGGCATCCACTTTTGTATGCTATATGTGCTATTGTTTCATTTTGCATAACACATTATTGCATCGGATTATACATGCTTTGACATACTTTTTATCTTTCTAACATGCTAACGGGTGCTTCATATGCAACATTTTTTCTTGCAGGTCTACTTGCTTCCATGGTTGTCTGTTATTATTTGTTTGCTTCATGCTTGTCGTTACTATGCCATTTTGTACAGGATTTTACCTATGTCTTACTTGTTCTCTGATTGTCTATATGCTTGCGGCCACTATGGCCTTGATTGTCTTGCGACATTGTGAGTGATGCCTCTCGTTTGAAACCCACTTTATCTTCTTGTGTGTTTACATTGTCTTCTTGTGTGTCATTATCTTACACATCCTTTTCTACATGTTTGTTTATCTTGCTTGTACTAAAACTTTTTTCTTAGCCACTTTGTTTACATGTGCCTTGGTTTCTACCAAGCACACCCCCTACAGGCATAGTTTCAAAGACAACAGTTGGTCCTCCTTTAGGCCACACACTCCTCAACAAGGTTAGCTGCACTCAAAATGAGGAGGGGGGCATCAATTGGGTGAATTAGTCACCCCATACAATAGTTCACATTCATCACACAACACAGTTTAGTACCGGTACAAAAAGTCATCATCCACAACAACAACCCGATCCTAACTTGGGTTCTTACCACAACACAATCACCAACGCGCAAACCTAGATAGTATGTCCTAGGTACCACCATACCCTTTTTGGATGCCTATGACTAGGGGGTAGTTACACAACATTTTTCAATTCAACAAAATCTACAAAAATTCACACAATGATGTATATAGGACAAAATTCCTTCAAAGAACTCGATATGTATGCACTACATAACATTTTATACTTTTGTGTTGGATTGAAACTATTTGAAACAAATCAGATTTTTACACACCATTTGTATTGGTGTTCATACTTTAGGAAGTAGTTAAAGGTTGGAGGATGACACCAAGATTTTCTCCCTATAGTTCTTTCGTTCTTAACATGAGATCGCCTAAAAACTTGCATTCAACGTAATTGGCGTGAGATCACCCAAAAAATGTGTTCTTCTACATCATCTATGAGATATTTTTACACTTTTTTTCTCATCATGGATCAGGTGCACATGTTTTCTTTTTTCCTTTTTACAATTTTAAATATTTCTTTACATATTTTTACTCGTTTCAATCATATACTCGCGTATTTGACTACTTGATCATTCTTCTCTTTTGCAATTCCATCCTTATGGGAAGAGGTAGTCACATCACATCAACAACATCATTCACACATCCATCAAAATCAAAACATCAATAAGTAGACACAATCATGACATCTACACATACTCTCTCACTAGGGTCATCATCATCACTTTTCACTTCCTCTTCTCTAGCTTCCACGCTTCACATTTTTATCATTCCACATTTTCATTGTCTCTCAACACACTTTTTGCCATCGATATACATGGTTATCAAGTACACATCTCTTATCTACTTTATGTTATCAAGAATTCCTCAACAACATAAAGTGGGGGCAAATGTAGACACTAAATCACACACTTTGGGTATATATCTAGTCATGATCACATACTACTATTCGTATGATTCCTTAGTGAGAAAAGTACTAATTATCCCTCTCTCGGCCATCTTTTTTGGCTTCTATTTGTTCTATTGATCTTACACTTTTTGTAGCCCAAAGATATCTTTTCATACTTTGACATTTTCATCTTGACACTAACACCCAATCAAGACGCCAAAGTCAGGCGCCCCCATCCCCTTTAGGTGCCCTCGACCTCTTTGTACTTTTTTCACATCTTTTGGGTCCTTTCTAGCCATTTGGGCATCTTATCTTTTTGGTAGTTGTCATTTTTGGGGTTAATTACAAAATTCAAGAAAGGGAATCATATAAATATAAAGTTATGTGATCATAATAAATGACCAAGCACTAAGCATTAACTATCACCACCTAAGGTTACATTCAAAGGCCATTATCAAGAGCATTCAAGCATCCATATAACATCCACACACAAGGGCAAAGGGATTGATACTTCTACATACATGCATAGGAGGGGAATTTCATTCTTTCATGCACACATCTATTTACATTTCTTACATCTAGCTATTTGCTCACTATCAAGTGTGACACACACAAGAGCCACCTAGGGAACAATTCCACACACACACACACACACACACACAACGAGAACTACATTGGGTCTAAGATGTAGTGCAATCTTTTGCTCGATCGTAAGTTCACTACCCCGATGGACCGAGTAAAGTTTGACCCCTCATTTGTATTATTTTATTTTTGGGATTTGATGTGTTTGGGGTTTTGCAGGTCATTTCTTCATTACAAGTTACAAGTGACATCTGTGAACTTGGTGTGACATACTAGCGACAAGAAGTGAAGGATAACGAACATATTATGATGTAGTGAAACTGGATTTTAGAGCTTCAAAATAGTTCTACGGTGCCTTATGAACCCCTGAATTTCCATAGTGCTCTAGTCTAGTGCACTCTGACACTTTTGCATTTTTTTGAGCATGGATGTGATACCTAAGTCTTTGTTTCATCAATTCTTTCAACTCATACATACTTTTAGGGATAAGTAAAATTGAGATAAGTTCCCTAACTCTCTCATTTTCTTTCATAAGTTCATCAATGGAAATTTCTTAGCACTTGTATTTCATTATATATCATTATGTAGCAATCTTTACATTCATATTTTAATAAAATATACATATTTTATTGAATCACATGCTACAAACGCGAGAATAGAACATGGAGATTGCTTTTTCCACCCAGAGAAATATTGTAGTTTGAGGCCAAAAATTATATGATTTTGACTCAAAATACATTCTAAGTTCATTTTAACCATTTTAAAGATGTTATTATGCTTAAAATTTTATTTTCAGGCATAGTTACCCTTTAACACAAAGGAGCAAAGACAACAACCCCAACTATGATGGAGAATAGTGGGCCCTACATATAAAAACTAATATAGACACCATGTAGTGGAATCTAATAAATTTCCATTGATTATTTTTTAGCTTCAAAATCCTCCTAGAATTCTCAAAGCTTCACAACAAAGTCAATTTCTTCATCAAGCATGCTTTCCATGTACCTAAAATGACTTGGTTTTGTTGAATGGATCCCAATGCCATATGACCCCAAAATTTTTAAAAACTACCCTAAATATCTTAAATAATCTCTCTACACAACCCATGGATGGGTTGATACATTGCAATCATCCTCTAGAGGGTATCCTTTGTTGTAAAATGGCTAAAATATCCTTTTTTATGCCCCGAGAAACAACTCATCGCACCTCGATCTCAAAAACTTCATGAGTCAAACTAAATATGATTCCCTATAAATTAAATACACTTGAAAACCATGTTAGCATGTTCTTCTCAAATTAATGAGGATGACACTGTTGATAGGATGGTTGAAAGAAGGGTTTACAATGACCGAGGGAGGAGGTTTTCAAGTGGGGGCTTGGTTGTCATGACCAAAATTTTAAACTCAGAACACGATACATTTAGCATGACAACAATAGCGTATAGATATTCCTCTTTATATGGTTATTCTTCCTATTTCATAATGTTTCCTTGTTGTTGTGACATCTTTTCTAGAATCCCTTTTTCTATCCATGTGACTTATCCGATTGTCCTTATGATGAATATTGAGTATTGGGATTCTTTTTACTAGAAGAACCCTATTGGAATACATTGTACCAATAATATTTCATATCATACTTATTTAACCAAAAATATGACATTATTATTGACATGTGTTCTCTTATTGGTTTTATTGATCACTCTACTTCTTAGAGTGTTTTAAAGACTTCGTGGGCCTCTTCCTTTTTTTTGTTGCAAGGTAAGAGCATGTACATTTGTCTCTTTTGTTGCGTGCATGGATTATTCTTGTTGAAACATATTAACCAAATATTCAAAAGTTGGATTCTATTTGGTGACATTCAATACAATCATAAAATTCATTAAGAGGGTGTGCTCTCAAGATGATTAGTATGAGAGACTAGTTTGTAATATACTCACACAATGCTTAGAGCGAGGCCCCAACTTTGCAACAAACCTTAGAAAGGATTCAAAATTTTCATCTTCCTTTAATTAGAGATAGTATAGTTGACTTTGGAGATAAAGAAATGTATTCTAACTTTTGGCTTCAGTATAATACAATAAGCTTATCCCAAGCTTCTTTCACTATTTTAACATCATGAATATGGGGTTGTACCTCATATGATACCCCAAAAATTATTATCAACTTGTCCTTTTGATGTTATTTGTTAAATTTACACCAATGATCAACATGTGTCACATTCCGTGAGGTAAGTGCTTTTATTAATCGACCAAATATACTCAAATCCCATATGTGTTTTCACTAGGGAATATTCTAAGACTTGTTAAACAAGTAAAATTGGATTTTTTTGGTGAATTGATATAAATGCATTTTGAAATTATGGCGTTGTAGACAAAAAATCACGCACTTGGGTACATTTATTGGTCCTAAAAGCATGCTAGCATTTACATGATTCGTAAGCAAGAAAATTAGTGGTTAACAACTATCTTTGGCCTCTTTTAATTGTCTCTTGTTTTCTATTTGGTATTCCATGCCCTACAACCAAGTCGAATTTAACTAATTTATCTTTTATGCTTCGAAACTAGCGTCTAGAAAGGATAACAACACCCAAGTGCTTATGTCCCCTCTAGGCGCCACCGACACTTTTCTACCTTACACACTCTTTTTGGGTCTTTTTATATTTTGGGAATCTTTCTCACTTATGGATCAACCTTCTAGTTGTAAATTAAGAAATTAAAACAAGGGAATCATATAAATACATAATTACATGTTTAAAATTAAGGACCAAGCACTAAGCATTACTATTATTGCCTAAGCTTGTATTCAAAAGGAACATAAAGCACTCTAAGGAATTCATCTAGCATCTATTCAAGTGACAAGGGATGCATCGATTTTACATACATAACATAGGAAGGGGAAGTTCATTATATTCCATCCACATATTTTAGTACATTGTCACATTCTAGCTACAACCCGTTATTAAGTGCAAATTACACAAGGGCATCTTAGGGCACAATTTCTACACATACTCACAAGAACTTCATGGAGTATGAGATGTAGCACAACACTTCATCGTAAGTTCACTCTCGGGGTGACTCCCAAGGTCGATTCGAATCCCCATTCTACATTTTATTTTTAGGTTTGATGTTGTTTGTGGCTTGTGCAGTTGAAAATCTATTTTACAGTTACATGTATCATCGACGATTATAGTGCGAACATCGGGTGATCAATAGAGAAAATTGGTACACCCCCGTGACATAGAATAAATAAGATCCAGATATTTTACGTAGTCAACAAAGGCCCCGAGATATAGTCATCGCACCTAGTGCACCCCCTGTCATGCTAGAGGCACCCCTATTCGGCCTTGTTTGTGAACTCTAGAATTTACAGAGATCTATAACGACGTTTCTTACATCTTGTTCATCACTTCTCCATTATTAGATCAATTCTAGATTATACGCATATCAGCTAAGTCATATTTTCTCTCTCTCTTTCTTAGGGTTTCATATTTTACATCTTAGTTTACTTGTGTCATTATTGTGATTTATCATTTATAAATTCATTTATTTCAATAGTGAATCTGCAATTAGATTTAATTCAAATTAAATTAAATCATTTGGTGAACCCATCACTCAAACCTAACCTTGCTTCTAGGAATTTTATCATATTTTTAACATGGCTGAAACCTATGCACTTTACTAACGAAGACATTCATGATCTCTAAGTTCCTCTTGCTAAACATCCGTAATACTTAGAACTTATTTTATTTGTTTCTCGTGAGGAGGCCACCAATCTAGCTGAGCTTAACCCTCCCATCTCTAATATTGCTTCCATTCCTATTACTACACAACCTCCCAACTCCAATCTTCCACCTACCTCTACTTGTTCACATGTATGTTCCTACTCCTACCAACCATTTCACTCCACCTCTTATTTCTCACACACGTAGAAGTATCCTCTTCGACACTCAAGACCTAGCTTCCTTATACCGGGACCTATAAGTTCAAATTTGTTAGTTCTGATAGGCTTCTTCACACTCCTCTCCATATCTTGATTCCTCATTGCTCCTTCATACCCCTTCGTACCCACCATTTATGCTTATCCACTTCCTCCTAACTTTTTCACCCCTAAGCTTCCCACCTTCAATGGCCATGGTGAACCTTAAGATCATCTCAGATATTTTCATGTGGCATGTCTCGACTATGTAGATGATCATATATTGCTAGCTAAGCTATTTCTTAAAAGTATTCAAGATTACGTGCGTGCATTGGTTTTATGATCTACCTGTTCATCCGGTAATTTATTTCACGCATTTAGTCATGATGATTTTGCTCACTTTTCCATTAATATCGGCACCTATATCTCTTATGTACAACTTGATCAAATCAAACAAATATCTAATGAGCATCTAGTTGACTATGTTTTGCGATACAAGAATAATCTAGCTAAGATAACCAATGTACTTGTTGATTCTAATTGTAAGATCTTTTTGTTCAAAGCCTCTTACCACCACTTCAAGAGAGTGTTATCTTTGAGACCTCTTCTTCATTTGATCAATTATGCCATACACTCAAAATGCACAAGATAAAACTCCTATTTATGGGAAAACTAAAATATCATGACACTCCTTCATCTTCTTCTAATAGGTTTCAAGCTAAATCTGCGTTGGGCCATCTCCTAAGCCCATTGAAACAAATATAATTTTTGATGTCGTATCTCCACCAAATGCTTCAACGACAACCTTAAAAGTGTAATTTTACCAAATTAACCTATGTAACTTGATTTATATTGCTTCAACTCATCAAAAACAATCTAATCACCCTTCCAAGATCTTGCTCAATCTTGATCCATCTCACCCTCGTGGCCGTAATTATGATGAAAATGCTAAATCGACTATCACCAATGTGTTGGTCATTCTACTAATTGTTACTTCAAACTCATGCATCTCATTGAATATATTATTGAAAATAATTCACTTGATCTCCATGAGCAATATACTTCTAAGTTAGTCAATGATAATAAAAAAATCTAAAATCTTTAATGACCTTTTCCCAAGCATGATATGCAAGCTCCTATTCTTCTCGCTAATCATACATATCAAGTTGTGCCCCCTCCTTCATCGAGACCCCTTAACTTCTTTGTCACTTTTGCTGATGCATCACCACCATTATTTCATTTTCAAATCATGATTATCATGTTGCATTCACTTCTGATTCATTACATATCAATGCTTTTATCAGTTCATATATTGTCAATAACACCATGATCTATCCAATGGCTCCTATCAGTGTGTGTTCCATTACACTTCTCATGGCTATCAAATGTCCACTATCTAATATCACATATCCAATTCCTAATTATTTTGGCTGCATCATGCTTTCCTTTACAGCTTGGGCCTCTTCTTGTGCTTTTTTCATTTGTTGTGGCATATTCGATCAAAGGATCTAACATGCTATTAGGTCTTCCTTATCTCCGTGCCACCCAAATCATTCCATATATAAATCATTTATGCATCAAGTTCATTTATAATAAGTAAGTTATCACTCTTAAAGGTGTTCCACCATATACACCATTTCCTAAACCTAGTCTTGATGATATATTTACACCAGCTACAACATCTAGGCCTCCTGGGCCTCTCAAATCTAAGGCACACTCTACACCTAGTTCTCCTATTCACACACGACCTACTTCATGACCTTGTCATCCGTATCGGTCCACTAGCCCATCTTATTGGCTTAAGTTCCCTACTCGAGAAGTCCCTTCACATAGGTTTTCACCACCTCCTTCACCACATAGGTCTCCTTCACATGTACATCATTACTCTCATACTCCACTGATCTTAGAGCATCATCACATGCCTTTATCTCCTCGGATATCGGGTGGAGGGACCTTTCCCTTCACTATCATTGGATAGCCTTATATCCTCCTCGAAACTTGGTGGGGATCACCCTTGCTTTCCCTCATAAAATCATTCATTGTCTATAGCATCTACTATCATGCTCCATACTTCACACTTAACCTTTCTTAGGATACTTACACATCTTGATACACACCTTGTATCATCATTACCCTATGACACACTCTAGTTCCACAGTTCATACTTGATTGTTGAGGGTATAAATATGAAATGAACCTCGTCACATTCACTCTTCATGCTCTATGCTTCATTTTTATATTTGTAGCGCACATTCTCAAACCATTACCCGATGACACACTCTTGTTCTATGGTTCATTATTGATTGTTGAGGGTTCCTATAAATGAACCTCATCTCATACACATTTGGCTTCTGGGAGCACGTAGCTCTTATAATATTCAAACTTTGCATACCATTCCATCACACTCATACATGACATTTGCATATATTGGTTGCATTTACTCTTAACAAATTATTATATTTACATGTTACACTTTGTTTTCCATGCTAGACGGATTCTTAATATGTCATTATTTTTCTATATATACACATGCACATTCACTTGGTCTCTAGTTATGAATGTAGATCTCTTATAGGTTCTTACACACTGCAATGATGCTTGCACACACCTTTACTAGTCCCATCGAGGCTCCTGGGGAATATATTTTCTTTGTTATCACATACTACATAGGTTATATTACTACACTTTTCACTACTTCTTAGTAAAATTATTTTACTTTTTGATACTATATACATTCTCTTGGCAAAATATTTATCTTTCTAACATGCTAACGGGTGCTTCATGTGTAGCATTTTCTTTGCATGACCATATTCCAACATGGTTATCTAACATTGTGCTTCATATTGTTTGTCATTATATGCTATTGTTTGTGGGCTATGCCCTATGTCTTGTATGCTCATTGTATGCTTTTGGCCGCTTCCTCTCGATTGTCTTGTGACATTGTGAGTGATGTCCCATGTTTGAAACCTGATTTTGTCGTCAAATTGTTTTTCACACTTGCTTGTTACATTTTCTTCTATAGTATGCTCACTACTTTTCTACTAACACATATTACTATACAATTTATTTTCATGTGCCTTGGTTTCTACCATGCACATCCCCTACCCCCTACAGGTATCCACTTCAGATCAACATTAGGTCCTCTCCTTTGGGCCACATTCTCCTACATACGCCGCATGTACCCCAAATTAGGGATGAGATACATTGGGTGAAAGAATCTCCCCTAAAAAACTCGAGCTATAATATAGAACAAAAAAATATAGAGAAGGCATAGAAACACACATGAATGGTCCAAATATAGACTTGGACCTCACACATAGTATAAACACTTACCAGCCTAGACTTAGACACTAGCACCTTGGTGATCTTGACCTCTCCTAGGTGCTAATGTCTTAGGGCGTATAAATTCATCTTCTCATATCAACACATTTTACAAAGTCTTTAGAGAGTTCTATGAGCTTACATGCACAAACCGTCAATTATAGAATGTATTCTATCTCCTGTCGGTACAAATCGAACTAATTTAGAACATTTAGAACAAAAGGAACAACATGAAAAAATTGGGAAGCACCATCTGTAATGGTGCTTATCGAGAAGATTCATGGAAGGAGAGTAAAACTAGACCTCTCTCCCCAACACTTGCTCTTTGGCATGAGATCGCCCAAAAACTTGAACTTGGTGTGAGAGCGCCCAAAAAATTTGTTATCGGTGTGAGATCACCCAAAATAATCACTCTTCAAAGAATTTTCAGACACTTTTTTATCTTTTTACACTCTTTTGAATCAGTGCACACTTTCCTTTACTACTACTTTTACACACTTTTACATACTTTTCTCAGATTTTTCATTTATAAGACTTTGACTACTCTTTCACTCTTCTTTTTTAGGTCCATCCTTAATACAAAACAAGAAGCAACCCACAACAACAAAATACATGCACAATTGTGTGCATGTGTTTGTTTTCAAAATAATGCTAATATGAGTAAAGACTAACACCTAAATAGCCTTAACTTAGCAAGAATTGAACAACAAACTAAACACCATCAAGATAAGAATTAAACAAGGGTTAGATGCTAGCATTCATCAATACAAACTTTGAAACTAACAATGCTAAATATCTAAACTCCTCTATTCTCTAACAACAAATAAATGAATGGACCTAAGTAAGCTCCATGGCTATCAAAATAGTTGTCCTTAGTATGCCAAGTAACCTAGGAATGAGGGCCTATCAAAGTTGGGCTACAAGACCCCTTTGACACCTCCCATATGACCTAAGCACTTAAGAAAGAGGCTTAACTCTTCAAGATGATGAACTCTCAAAAGGACAAGGTGTAAGCTCTTAGTCTCTTTGCTATATGCTTTGTATTTTCTCTCTAAGGAGTTTAGGTGTAAGTAAAAAGGTAGGTGGAGGGCTCTTTATATAGCCCAAAGGATAAAGGATTCAACACATTCTCATGAATGTGGGATAAAGGTAAAACATGATTAGGAATGGATAAGGTTGTTTTATTAAAGGTAATCGTATGTCGGAAAAGCGACAAAGTAGCGTGAGAATCAACAAGTAACTCTTCAGCGTGCACCCGACCTCCCAAGGTCATGCCGAGAGCAGCCGGTGGGGGTGAATATGCGCAGACAAACTAGTTAGGCAATCTAATGTCTTCGACACGCACTAGTGGAATTTGCGAATCTAAGGCAAAGAAGGCCCTTCTAACTTGGATCGGTGTGATAGATCGATCGATCGCAAGGATGACTGCTCAAGGCTCCAATCAATATCGAGCTCGGCGTGATTCGATCTATGGGTTGCATGGAATACGTGGGAAATGACTTGGGATAGTTTCGTGTATTTCTCCTGATATAAGGTCATATAGTGAATGGTAAAGTAGTCACTCTATGGACGGTTCTCTGGCCTAGTCCAGAATTCTCTAGCTTTGTTAGTCAGTTGTCCAAAGAAGGATAATTGTTGGATAATGATAGGTGGAAGTGGGGTAGACTGGAATACCAGTGTGCGTAGGCCAGTGTCTATGTCTAATTCTCTGATGGATTCGTTAGGCTGCGGGATTTGTGGGTCACAACCATAGATTCTTGGTTGTTGTGGTCCTGTTATGGTCATACGCGAAATCAAGTCCCGATCCTAGTATCCAATAATCATACGCTTTCTCGCTTCTATATTTAGAATCAATAGTTGTGCGATTTTCTCGGAGAATAACCTACGGGCGTTCTCAACCTGATTTCTTAAAGCTGGTATCTATGTCTCTGTGAGGGTGTCTCTGCGTCGTCTGGTTGTGGAATTAAAGGATCACACCCGAATGTTTGTTCTCTTTCAATCCTTCTACTGAGTCATGTGAATATTTTTCTTAGTCTGCGAACCCGTAGTTTGGGTGACTTGACCAAAATGTATATGCTTGGTTGTCTTCTATGTTTAATCCTCTTAATCGAGATCTCGACTTGTTGGAAATCATTGTTGTTTGAAGGACTTGTGTCCTAAGGTTCTAGTCAATATCATTATTGCCGCTATGAGATTGGGTGAGGCACACGATTGGCTCGAAAATGTATTCCCTGGGCTCCCTAGGTCCCGTAATTGTCATGCAAAAGCAGTAATAAAACAAACTATAATAAAGTGAAATCTAAGTATATTTCTAGCATATATGACTTCTTTTTGTATTTTCTGATGATTTAAATGAATTTAAGAAAGCAGCTATTTAAAATATTTAGAATTGACAACTAAACTAATAATTTAAAACAAACAAAATAGCCAAGTATAGCTATTTGTTTGTGTAATTTGTATATCTATTCTAAACAATGAAATAACTAATCTATTTGCGAGATTCTCGATCCTACCTCAGAAGTGAGGAGTGAATCATAGTTTCTCAGAAACTATCAATCCCCACAGCTTCCCCAGCAATATCGAGAATAAAATTAACTGAAATAAAGTGATTAACTACTCTGTTTGATATGATTCTAACTAGAACTTTGAAAGTTAAAACCTGGATTCCGCAGAACAGTGGCGAATCCGATGGTGTGTGTGATCTTGTCCCCTCAGTATGATCTCTTCGTTCTTTGTGTTCACGTAGATCTAGAAAAGCGTGTAATGCTTGCATCAATAGGAATAGGTGTTTGGAACAAGGGACAACCTTCAGAATGCAGATAGAATAGAACGCGGATAGGAGAGGGATAGCGCAAGAGTACAGAGCTTGGCTTATGCAATTCCTAGCGGGATCTACTGCGAATCATGCAACAAAATGCATCCAGAACCTGAAACTATCCTGTATGAAGAGCAAAACCTGCAACTTTAATGGCTTCCTAAGCTATTCTACTCTAATGGAGTAGATAAAACAGCAACACTTTGTTTGCCAAGTTGGATATGTGGCTTACAACAAATAGTGAATGCAAACTAAGCATGTAATGAACTAAACTAAGGAATTAAAGCAAACTAATGAGACCACGACTTGAAAATGAGAAGATTGGAGTAAAAATGGTGGCCATTTGCTTGAGCACAAGCCATGCATTTATAAGAATTCAATCACCCCAAATCAAAATCAAATTGAACTCCTAAACAATAAACAAAGGAAAAACACTATTCCAGGGGACCAAAAACATAAATGCATGCTCAAGTCGGCAAGAAAAGCTGGTGAAACATGATATTTCACGCGAGTTACGTCAAAGAACATTCTGGAAAATGTGCACAGGACCGCCGCTCTGAGCAGGGCGGCGGTTACAGACCGCCGCCATACGATCGGGGCGGCCACGAGACCGCCGCCTGCCCAGGCGGCGGTTTACATCAAGGTCAAGAGGCCAAGGAAAGAGGGAAAAAGGGAAAACAAAGCACGCGGGGACAAGGTGGGGTATGCGGGATGTTAACGCATGTTTGAGGAGCTCTTTACGGATCCCGAACACCTGCAGAGAGACCTATATCATCATTGGGGCACTTGTTACCTTTCTAGCAGATAGTACCTTACAATTTTGGGTACGTACATATTGCCCCCTCGAGAAGTGTTTTAGCCATGAAGAGGCATAAAGCGATGGGTCCGAGAGTATGGCAGTCCCAAAATGGGAAGTTGGAAGTTATACCTTACACGTCCGTGTGTTGAAACGACGCCATCCGAAATTCCCGCTACTGAAAATGAAAAGAGAACTCAAGTGCAGATAGATACAATAACTTGGAAAATAAATGCTAAAATAATAGGGAATGAGAATGTACCATTCGTGCGCGGATAGAAACTTACCTCCATCAGCGCTCCAAACCTGTGAAAAAGTTATTTTAAAACGAAATAGAACGATATATATATGAAAGTGGGCCCATTTTCCTATTCATTTCATGCGAGTCGATTTGATTGATTTTGAGCTCTGGGACCCACGGTGATGGTTTCTCACGCGAGTAGAGTCGAAACATTCGCAGCGAGATTGTGATCATGCCTCCACTGAGCGGAACACCGACCTCAGCGATCACAGGTTGGTTTTCTTCAATTTTGTGTTTTTCCCTCTTTAAATTTGAAATGGCAAATTCTTTCTGAATGGGGGTTATTTTTGAAAATGCTAGGTTCAAAAGGTCCACCTAGGGGGCGCCTCTTGGGTGGCTCCATTTTTAGGTTAAATGGTCATTTTTACATGTTTTAGGCTTTTTAAAGTTAAAAACCCGCGCGGTTTTCGGACCGTGACCACTGCCTGGCCGGGCGGCGGCAGGCATGACCGCCGCCACCGCTCAGTTCGGGCGGCGGTTACACGACCACTTGCCCTTAAGGCGGCGGTTACAAAACCGCCTCCTGCTCGGGTAGCGGTTCGACTGTAATGTAAAAGAACTTGATTTTTGAGATTGCACTTGTATTTTCTTGCACTTCTATACGTTTTTATGACCTTCTTGGTATTGTTCAGATATTAACTTGCCCTGTTTTGTGTGTTTTTGGGTGTATGCAGGTGAGAGCGGAGTATATCAGATGGAGCCGAGAGAGAGAGTGTGATTGGCTCTCCGGGGTATTGGATGCCCTTTCTCAGGATGAGGAGGATACATTACAGAGGGCCGGCATATTGCGTATATCGCGCGTGCCCCATGTCACACCATCCAGTCACATACTTTGTGACTTGTTCTCATATTGGGATGCAGATCGGAACACTTTCCGATTGCCAGGGGTCCGTGGTGAGTGGACCATTACTTTGGAGGATGTCTACCGTATCCTGGGGGTCCCGATCATCGGGAGGAGACTCACACTGGAGACGGCAGGGTCCCGAGCACAGATTGCACAGTGGGCAGGCTACATGGGGGATGCAGCCATCTCCACGGGGTCGAAGAAGGGAGTGAGAGTTTGATCCATTCCTTCTTTGCCCATCCCCGTATTTCGACAGGCTATCATGGGGATCCTTGCCTCGAGGCTGATCGGGGACAAGGGAGGGGATACTTTACTATACTGCTTTGGGCCCCCATCATTGCACAGATAGAGGGGCATGGCCGGATATACGCTTGGGCATAGATATTCAGGGGACCACCTACCATGACTTATACGGGGTGAGTGCATTTTACGGGGCAGTCATTGAGCCACCCGACTCTAGTCATGAGTTGGGTGTATGAGCATTTTATTCCTTATGGCGAGGCGTAGAGGTGGCGAGATCCGGGGCCGTGAGGGAAGCTAGATGGTCAGATATGTCGGTGCTTAGAGCACCTCACCAGCCAGCTGCCTCCCTTACCACAGCAGATATGGAGGCGACACCGCACTGGCTTATGGCCGGCATATGGGGGAGGAGACCCTTACATTGATCTCTGCTCCACCACAGGTAGCTTATCACCGTGTGGGGCGGGTGAGGCACACCCTTTTGGCGAGTTCCTCAGCCAGCTTTGGCCTTCCATATGCGGGCATGCTTCCCCAGCCTGGCACCGGTTCTGAATCGATCCGCGAGGCTAGAGGGGGCCAAGAGGCCGTGGTTGGACAGCGATCACTCCTGGCATTCCAATTGTAGCCAAGAGGGTAGTTCGGGCTAGAGGGAGAGCCGTGCGCCTCGGCCACCTTTGCTTCGGTTGCCACGGGTCCCGCTCACAGCCGATGACCCCATAGATATTGACTCCGATTCTAAGGAGCTTACGAGGGAGGGTCGAAGGAGCGGACGATGATAGCGATCTGAGTGTCATGATATTTTGCCACTCGGGATATTTTACGAGCGGAGAGGGCCGAGTAGAGCGCAGAGAGATACTCTAGTCTAAGAGGAGCCACTCTCTCGGGGCCATGGTGGAGAGGATGAGTCCGTTGCGGGCGTCATGTGCTGCCCTACTACAGAGCACCCCTTAGTCGGCGGCAGCAAACATGGCGGCGTCTTTGGCCCTAGCGACCCATCTTGGAGGCCCGTGATCCGAGTAAGTTATCCTTTCTTCCTTTCAATGGTTGTTTAGTTTAGGATTTGTTTTAATTGTTATCTCTCCTTGTGTTTGTATCTTGTATATTTTTAGCCTCTTGCCTAGTTTCTAATTCGTCTTTTCTTCTTTGTTTTAGAGATCTGCTGTTGGCGAGTGGCGGGATATAATCCGCAGGGTATGCACCGATTCCTGATGATCCCTATGGATAGGACCCGTGCGGAGTTGTCCGTTGATGCTTGGGAGCCCTCAAGCCGATAGGCATACAACGCGTCTTCGCTCCCGTTTGGCACGTGGCCGGATGGTGTCGACTCTCCGTCTGAGTTGGCGTGCTATAGGACGTACCGAGCGTCTTATGAGGAGCCATTCCCATGGCGAGACCACGCTACCCTCGGGACCTGAGCCTTCCGTGCATTCGAGCGCCGGCGTATCCGGAGCCCTAGCGATGGCGCGCACCTTCGAGAGGGGTCGCGCGGGGTTGAGAGACTACTTGCTCCTATGCGTTTTGTCTTATAGATCTTTTGTATATCATGGGCTCTTTGAGCATTTTGACCATGCCTAGAGCATGATGGCATTGTATATAAACATTGATTATTTATATATATGCATTCATTTTTGGATCAAAACTTGTCACTCGTGTTTTCCCTTTCTGTTTCCAAATTCATTGTATCTTATGATGTATGTTTTATATGCTTTCTAGAATGTATGAAATGGAAAACAGATGATGCAAATGTTTGCTTTCTTTTTGTGTTTCATGATGCTAATACATGATATTGTAGATATATTGTGATCTTAAATCTTAGCTTCTGTGAGTAATTTGGATACCTCATGTTTGTTTTGGCAAAGTGATGAAAATAACTAGTATGATGAACAGATTAACTTGCCCCACTCCTAACTCCACGCAACTAGTAAGATGCGAGGGCTCATCACCAAGAGTCAAGAAGGGCGCAAGTTATGAAATATGGTGAAATGATAGTGATGAAAGATAGACGAAGCTTTGGTGGAACCAAATTGAAAACTACAAGCTTACTCTACTGCGAATGACTTCATAGCTTTGGATGCAACTTGCTTTGCGGTTTATCCAATCTTAGACTGCAGATGGCCACATAGTAGACAAAATCTGGGTTTTTTTAGGATTTTTAACTCTTTTTGGAATTTTTAATATCTGATTCATTCATTTTTGACTCAAAGTTTGAATAGTTTGTTTATGACCTTTTAACGTTTACTTTGTCAAGAGGACCCCTACACTTTGCCCCATCTACTAGTAAGAAGCGTGGGTTTATCACCGTGGGCAAGGCATAGGCGAGTAAGGGCATTTCCATCCTTTCCCAACCCTACGTCACTAGTAAGAGACCTTGAAGCTCATCACCGAAGGTTGGTGGGGCAAGGAAATGTGTAAAAATAAAATTTTCTGTTTTAATCACTTTTGACTTGTCTTTTTAGTAAAATGTCGAGTATATGCTTATTTCCAAAGAGATGTGTATATGGGATAGATGTGACACCATGAAGCTTCTGAAATGCAGACCATAGGCAAGACACCTATCCTAAGAAGAAATCAAAGTGAGAACAAACTTGCAGATCTTGAGTACGTTACAAGTTAAGACTTCGCCATGTTTGATTTTTGTTTGATAAAAGATTCGAGATATTTGATGATACACGAAGATGGAGAGGTATGATTAAAGAAATTTATGCCAGAAACATCACGAGTTTGTAGTAGATTGCTTTGAGAATAGATTTCTTGATCACAATTTATGTAAGAACAAGTGGACAAAATGATCCTAATTTATATGAAAATGCAATGTAGATATTTATATAGGTAGCGTTAGTACACTTATGCATGTAAACGCTTGAGGTGCAAGGAATTGACTGTTTCGCCAAACTCCTCTCCTTCTAATGTACATAAGAGGTAAGCACCATTTCCGTAGTCCTTCATGACTCGGTATGGGCCCAACCATTTGGGCCGAATTTCCTTCCTTCGCCGGTCTTTTTGTCGATCCGGTACATCTAGTCTTAGAACTAGATGCGCTTACGCCAGTATATATCACGTTCATAGACCTTCTTGTTATCTATTGCACGGCACATTCGATCGGCATAAGCTCTATGCCACTTGTTCAACATCTAACCTAGTTTCATCTAGGCTTTCTAGTTGGGAAAGATGCGCTTCTCTGTAAGCGTCTTCATCCGAAACTCCTTGTAATGAAATACGAAGACTAGGTATTTCAACCTCGAGTGGGAGAACTGCTTACGCCCCAAATACCGAGAAAGGAGTTGCTCTGTTGGTGTTCTTATTGAGGTTCGGTGGGCCCATAAGGTCGGGTATAACTTTAAATGTCAATCTCGCTTGTTTTCTTTTACCGTTTTAAGGAGAATGGCTTTCATGTTTTATTTGTTGCTTGACTGTCAGTTGGCTTGGGGATAATACAAAGAAGTTGTATAATGGCTTATCTTAAATTTATTGCATAGCTCACGAACCTCTTCATTCTTGAAAGAAGTTCCATTATTGGAGATAATGATTTGCGGGATACCGTACTGTAAATGATTTGGTTTAAAATGAACTTAGCGATTACGGAGACCAGTGCGAGTAAGAGGCATGGACTCCACCCATTTGGTAAAATATTCAAAGTGGCCATGATTATAAAATTATGGCCGTCTCAGGATGAGGAGAGAATTTCCTATTAAGTCTAGACCCCATGTAAAAAAGGGCCATGGAGTTGCGATTGGTTGTAGAGCTTGTCCGGCATGTGGATCTCATGAGAGAATTCTTGACATTTATGACACTTGCGTGCAAACTCTATCGCGTCATGTTTAGAGTGGGCCGAAATAGCCCATTCGATGTATTTTTCGGCGGTGGCATGGCCACCGAAGTGGCCTCCACATATACCACTGTGGGATTCATGGAGAATCCTCTTGGACTCTTCTGTGTCAACACACCTTAAGAGCATTCCATCGAATGCTTTTCGATAGAGCACCTGCTCTATAATGACATATTTAGCTACGATTATGCGTAACCGCCTTCTTTGTTGCGGTGTAACTGCCTCCAGGTACGTATGGTCCATGATATAATTAACGATGTCAGTGTACCAAGGACACTCAGAGATAGCGGGTCGTGTTTCAATGTAGTATACGCATTCATCTGGAAAGTCTAAATCTACTAGATCACCTCCATCTAATGGGTTGTCAGCTAACCAATCCACGATGATTTGTCCTTTAACCGATTTCTGATTTACAAATGTTAATTCGAACTCTCCCATTAAGGTTATAAAACGTCCAGCCTTTTTAGACAAGGAACCTTGTGTGAGAAAAGTCTCAGTAAATGGTCTGTTTTACCATGACCTTCGTTTCTTGATTCAAAGATATAATGTCTTAGGCGTTTAGTAGCAAAGACTATGGCAAGGCATTCTCGTTCTGCCTGTGTATAGCATGTTTCATAGTCGAGCAATGTTCGGCTAATGAAATAAATCGCACGTTCTCTCTTGTCATCGTCTTCTTGGGCCAACATACAGGCCAGCGAGACATCGGTAGCCCGTGAGTATAGAATTAACGGGCGATCTAGCTTAGGTGGCATTAGCGTAGGTGGTGATAACAGAAAACGCTTAACTGCTTCAAAAGCTTCATTGCAATCTTCAGTCCAATCAATGCTATAGTCCTTGAGTAAATTGTTGATTGGATGAGCAAGCGAAGCTTAAGTGCAGGATAAATCTCCTAGGATTGCACCGACTTTCCGAGAAATGATCGATTCCGCATTCACTCGAAGGTGGGACCATTTCGAGGACAGCCCAGGAATTTTGTTGGAT
Source organism: Taxus wallichiana var. yunnanensis (assembly GCA_018340775.1). Taxonomy (NCBI): domain Eukaryota; kingdom Viridiplantae; phylum Streptophyta; class Pinopsida; order Cupressales; family Taxaceae; genus Taxus; species Taxus wallichiana. Next base: position 892,731,673 of record CM031239.1, read on the forward strand.
CAACATCGATCCTTCGTGACGATATGATGTAACCTAGAGATTTCCTCTTGTTACACCAAAGACGCATTTCTCTGGATTTAGCGTAACTCCGTATTCTATTAGGCGTGAAAGAATGATGCGAAGTACTTCGGGATGGTCACAACGCTTCTTGGTCTTAGCCAATAAGTCATCTACGTAAGATTCCATGATTTTATGAATTAGATCGTGAAATATGTATGTCATGGCCCGCTGGTATGTAAAGACCAAGCGTTTTGAGACCGAATGGCATAACAACAGTAGCGAATAGGTTCCCAAGGAGTTATAAACATGGTTTTAGCTTGATCTTGCTCGGATATTCTGATTTGATTGTATCCCGAGAATCCATCCATGAGAGACAAAAGTTCAAAACCAGCTGTTGCATCAACAATAACATCTATGGATGGTAATGGGAAGTCGTCCTTAGGGAAAGCTTTGTTGATATCTCGAAAATCTATGCAGATGCGTATCTTTCCATTCTTCTTGAGAACGGGAACGATGTTAGATACCCATTGGGAGTAGTCAACTGGCTTGATGAATCCTACCTGAAGGAGTTTTATTACCTCCTCTTTTACCATGAGAGCTACTTTGGGCTTCATGGGTCTTGATTTTTGTTTAATTGGCTTTGCATCTGATCTAGTGATGAGGTTGTGCACCGCAATGTGGGGTGCGACTCCTGTCATCTCCTTATAATTAAATGCAAATGCCTTCTGATGTTCTTTGAGAACCTGAGTATGTATTTCCACTTCTTCTGGGGTTAACGAAGAACCTAGTTTCAATATTCTTGGTTCATCTTCTGTCCCAATGTTGACATCGATTGTTTCTTCGATTAAAGAGGCGTTACCCTCTTCAAACTCAGGTGGTGCTGGAGGTAAATCTAAATCATCCCCATTTTCTATTGTGTATATGCTAGGTTCCCTTTGTGACGGAAGATCCGTTACGGGATTTCCGAAGTAGGAGGACGAATGTGGAATCAGGGATAAATCTAGCATGTGATAGGAGAGATGTAATGCTGCATAGGCATTTAAATAATCCAAAGTAGCCGCATCATTTCCAACATGGTCTAGGACGGTAGATTCACTTCCGCTTAAAAGAGGATTTGTCATTGTTTTTATTAATGGTTCGTCACGAATGGATACTGTGAAGTGAGTATCTTCTAGCTCATTGCTTGGAGTAAAACGTGATGCGAGGTTCTTTATTGAATCGGTGAGAAGATTTTTCTCTCGGGATTGCTTCAATGGATATGAAGTTAAACGCCTTGCTTAAATCTAATGACATTTTTGTAGAGTTGCGAATGTTCGGCTTTAGTTTCATATACTTCAAAACTTGGTTTGTCCTAATCATGAGTCTCCCAGACTCGATGTTATCAATACCAATTCTTTTGGCTAAGGTAAGGCCAAGGAGGAGGGCTTCGTACTGGCCGCCGTTGTTTGTACATTCAAAGTTTAATTTAAAAGTGAATGGGAGGACTTTCTCCTCGGGCGAAGTAAGAATTATACCTGCCCCCGCTCCATAACGACATTTAGCTCCATCGAAATGGAGAGTCCAATACTTAGCCGGGAGTATAGATGTTGGGGCATCTGTTGCGTTTGCGCACTCTACTTCTACCATACAGAGATCCTCTGCTGGCAAGGAACCAACACCTAGGGAAAATCCCATGCCTACTAAATCGAATGGTAAGAACATTGGTGAATCTTGTTCTATCAACTCAACGATTTTCGCAGTAGTCCCTAATGATATTGTTTCTTTAGTTTTACCTTTAGGGGTTGGAATTGTTTTGGCTATGCTGGTAGTTTCAAGATCCGTCGTAGGTATCAACTTTTCCTCTGGCTTTGGGTTAGAGGGTTTATTAAGTTGGTTTGTTGGAAGTTCAAATTCTTAGTGCACCCCTGGTCTTTTCTTTAAATCAGCTAGGTGTAAATCGAAAGGTTTTGGATCGCCTTTGGCTACAAATACCTTTCCCAGATGCAAGAATCTTACTTCTTGAAATAAAGTAGAAGGGATTGCCTTCATTCGATGTATCCAAGGTCGGCCGAGGATCATATTATAGTTAGTTTCCCGATCTATAATATAAAACTCTGGTCAAGATGGTTTTGGGCCCTAAGGTGACCGGCAGTATTATAGTTCCTATCGAAGTGGCTTTAAGGCTATCATAGCCTCTCAAGGTATTTCGTGTAGTGGAACAGTTTGTTTCTCCATATCCAAGTTTTTGGAGGAAAGAGAAAGGGACTATGTTAACTATGGCCCCATCGTCAACCATTGCCCATTTTACATAGTTATTATAAACCCACACTTGCAAGTGTAAGGTTGGGTCACCTCGGCGTGCAATCTCAGCAGATCTGTGGGCATTTTACTTATTTCGAAGATGAATTCGACATCCTTGTCCGGCTGCCCCGGAGGGTGGATATCAAAATCTACGTGATTTACTTGTGTTTCGGGAGGTGGAGTGATGTTAATTAGATGGCCTAGACCTAATGCTTCTAAAAGAGAAGCTCGAGAGGGGGAGAGTTCTTTAGTAAGTCCAAAAATGAAATGTGTGAGAAGGTCTTTGTTAGGTCACTAATTGAATCATAGGCACCGATGGGTTTTCCAACTATTTGCTTGACTCTTATCTCTGTCTCTGGCGAGATGACTTGGGCTCGGTTGAGAAAAATACTCGTGTTCTTGTTATAGCTTCGATAGGTAGTTCGGCCTAATTCTACCAAATCGACTATCTTGGGTCTCTGTTGAGCTCCCAATTGTGGCGTAATCGATTTGATTTAATGAAGTCGAGGCTTCATGATCATTGTTTCCCGTCACACGCTCCTTTGTTTGTTCCGGTTGGATTAAGCTATTCTTTGTCATGATTTGGGAGCGGATCATTAAAGATCTTGAGGGGAGCATTCGAGGAGAAACGCCCGCGAGAGTATTTGGTGATGATGAGACGGGATCCGCCAAAATGCAGTCTGTGAAGAAGCTGTCTTTGTTCTTCCTAAGCGTTGCATAAATTTATTGTAGTCATGGCACGTTAAGTATCGTGACCCGAATTTTATGGAAACCATAATAAGAATTGGGGTTGTAATTCCCGTTTGTTGGTTTGGTGTGTATTGTGGCCTAAAATTCGATCAAATCATTGCCTATTAGGACCAAAGTTTTGGAATTGTTGTTTCTCGGTTTTGACTTTGGTTTTGGTAACCAAATGAGTTTTGGCTTAGCCCTTGTATGGGATTTCGCCGTTGTCGTTGTTGTTGTTGTGGATGATTAAAATCCAACGTATTGATTGTCGAGGTAAAGTTATTGTTTCGTTGGTTGTTTGTTTGTGACGGAGCATTAACAACATTTACCCTCTTGGGCTGGTCAGGTTACCCCATCCGTTGTTACCCCACAATTTTTGTTAAGGATTTTGGGTCCTTGATTGACATTTGTGGTAATTGTAGTGTTTTGAGTGGAGGTGATTAACCTCCCGTTTGTTCCATATGTCTTACGACCACTATCTATCACCGCTGATCTATTCGCGAGCGCTCTCAAGTACTTCATCATAAGTCCTTGAAGTGGGAACTTCGGACTTCTTCCTTCACTTCTCTCCGAGAGAATGAAGGAATAAATTGCATAGTTCCATCCGATCCATGTTTGGGCGCTACTGATGAATAAAGAACCGTACGCCACCTCTAGATGAAATGGGCGGCAGTTCGTTGTGCTCTTGTTTGATATGCAAGAATTCCCGATTCCTATTCTTAATAGTTTGTTCATGTCGAAGGCTTTGATGAACTCGACACGAGTTGTTTAAATGAATGTATGGAAGCCTCGGAGTATTCTATAATACCAATTGAGAGCGATGCCTTCCAAGGTTTTGGGAAATATTTTAGCAACCACCCCATCCCATGGGAGTAATTCCCGTATGGCTGTAGCGTAAGCTTTGATATGTGCGTTTGGATCTCCCTCACCTTTGAACTTGGGAAAATCAGGGAGAGGTCTTGGAAGCATGACACTTCATATGGTGAAATCTAAGGGTTCCTTTAGGTATTCTCCGAATAAGTCCCTATCGCATAGCTTTCGACCATTGATGGTGTTTCTTTGAGGAGTGGTGGTGGGATAGGTTTTGATACGGTCTGCAACGTGCGCGTTGGCGAGGGGCATAGGGAGGTCCCTGCGTTTGAGCAAACATGCCGAGAGAGGAGAACATATCTCCTTGTGGGGATTTAGAGTACATGTTTAAATAGGATGGGGTATTGTCAAGGAATGGATTGTTTGACACTAGACCTGGAGGAATACTGTTAGAGATGGTGGGCCTTGTTGGCGTTTGTTGAGGAAATTGAGGAGGCATGCCTAACGTGCCTACTCCCGTGAGGAGATCTACTTGGCCAGAGTGGTATGGAGGATTGGAACTTCCTGTTTGTATGAACGGAGAATTTTGACTTGCTTGAGCGCTTCTAACCCTCTCACTCTTTCTACTAACGTTGAAATGACTTCATTCGGTGAAGTCACGGTACTTTGCTTGAGCGGTGTTTGTTGTATACCCCGGTGTTGTATAGGCATGTGATAGCTGTCATGAACTGATTGCTATCTTGCCAGGTTTCTCCTGCAATATTTCCCGTATGCGGTGGCGCATAGAGGTATTTTCTTGAAAAGAGATTTTGGGTTGTATTTGTAAGCCTCCTATAGATGGGTACATTCCCCTAGGAGCATTGTTCACTCTAGGATAACGTGTTGGTTGGCTGTCCATCATCTAAGACCGGTATGGATCTGATTGCCTATTAATTTGTGGTCCGAGTAGTATTTGAGGAGACGAAACTGCAGATTCTCTGGTAAATGTCATATTGTTTGAGCACAAAGGCTCTATTCGTTGGGTTCGAGGGGTTGATCTAACTCCTCAGTTTGAAAAGACGAACTATATCTGATTCTTGGGGTTTGTGTTGACAACTGATTAGTTGAATAGTTGTCACCCCATACTGAGAGCGAGGGTGATGATTGCCTATTTTGTTGGGCGTAGTATGCCTCAAGACCCAAGAGGGGTCTGCCATATGCATCGAATCCCGACATATTCGGGGGGTATATGAATACCCGCAGAATAATGGGAAGGAGTGAAGGTGGATGAGAGAAGATGAAACTTCTCAAAGAGAAGGTGAAACAGTTGTTTGTTTCACATCGGGTTCACCAATTTTGTACATCGGAAAAGCGACAAGCGAGCGTGAGAATCAACAAGTAACTCTTCCGCGTACCCGACCTCCCGAGGTCGTGCCGAGACAGCCGGTGGGGGTAGAATATGCAGACAAACTAGTTAGGCAGTCTAATGTCTTCGACACGCACTAGTGGAATTTACAAATCTAAGGCAAAGAAGGCCCTTCTAACTTGGACTAGTGTGATAGATCGATCAGCAAGGATGACTGCTCGAAGGCTCCAATCAATATCGAGCTCTGGCGTGATTCGATCTATGGGTTGCGGAATACGTGGAAAATGACCTGGGATAGTTTCGTGTATTTCTCCTGATAAGGTCATATAGTGGATGGTAAAGTAGTCACTCTATGGACGGTTCTCTGGCCTAGTCCAGAATTCTCTAGCTTTGTTAGCTGTTGTGTCCAGTAAGGATAATTGTTGGATAATGATAGGTGGAAGTGGGGTAGACTGGAATACCAGTGTGCGTAGGCCAGTGTCTATGTCTAATTCTCTGATGGATTCGTTAGGCTGCGGGATTTGTGGGTCACAACCATAGATTCTTGGTTGTTGTGGTCCTGTTATGGTCATACGCGAGATCAAGTCCTGATCCCTAGTATCCAATAATCATACGCTTTCTCAGCTTCTATATTTAGAATCAATAGTTGTGTGATTTTCTCAGAATATCCTACGGGTGTTCTCGCAACCTGGATTCTTAAACTGGTATCTATGTCTGTGAGGGTGTCTCCTGATCTGGTTGTGGAATTAAAGGATCACACCCGAATGTTTGTTCTCTTTCGAATCCTTCTACAGTCATGTGGATATTTTTCTTAGTGCAACCTGTAGTTTGGCTGACTTGACCAAAATGTATATGCTTGGTCGTCTTCTATGTTTAATCCTCTTAACTAAGATCTGACTTGCTGGAAATTTGTTGTTGTTTGAAGGACTTGTATCCTAAGGTTTCTGGTCAATATCAATTATTGCCACTATGAGATTGGGCGGAGGCACGATTGGCTCGAAAATGTATTCCCTGGGCTCCCAAGGTCCCGTAATTGTCATGCAAAAGCAGTAATAAAACAAACTATAATAAAGTGAAATCTAAGTATATCTCTAGCATATATGACTTATTTTTGTATTTTCGATGATTTAAATGAATTTAAAAAAGCAGCTATTTAAAATATTTAGAATTGAAAACTAAACTAATAATTTAAAACAAACAAAAAATAGCCGAGCATAGCTATTTGTTTGTGCAATTTGTATATCTATTCTAAACAATGAAACAACTAATCTATTTTGCATGAGATTCTCGATCCTACCTCAGAAGTGAGGAGTGAATCATAGTTTCTCAGAAACTATCAATCCCCACAGCTTCCCCGGCAATATCGAGAATAAAATTAACTGAAATAAAGCGATTAACTACTCTGTTTGATATGATTCTAACTAGAACTTTGAAAGTTAAAACCTGGATTCCATAGAACAGTGGCGAATCTGATGGTGTGTGTGATCTTGTCCCCTCAGTATGATCTCTTCGTTCTTTGTGTTCACGTAGATCCAGAAAAGCGTGTAATGCTTGCATCAATAGGAATAGGTGTTTGGAACAAGGGACAACCTTCAGAATGCAGATAGAATAGAACGCGGATAGGAGAGGGATAGCGCAAGAGTACAGAGCTTGGCTTATGCAATTCCTAGCGGGATCTCTCATGAGCGTCGTGCAACAAAATGCGTCCGAACCCACGAAACTATTTTGTATGAAGAGCAAACCTGCAACTTTAATGGCTTCCTAAGCTATTCTACTCTAATGGATTAGATAAAACAGCAACACTATTTACACAAGTTGGATATGTGGCTTACCAACAGCTAATCAATGCAAACTAAGCATGTAATGAACTAAACTAAGGAATTAAAGCAAACTAACAGCACTACAAAGACTCGAAAATGAGAAGATTGGAGTAAAAATGGTGGCCATTTGCTTGAGCACAAGCCATGCATTTATAAGAATTCAATCACCCCCAAATCAAAATCAAACTGAACTCCTAAACAATAAACAAAGGAAAAACACTATTCCAGGGGACCAAAAACATAAATGCATGCTCAAGTCGGCAAGAAAAGCTGGTGAAACGTGATATTTCACGCGAGTTACGTCAAAGAACGTTCTGGAAAATGTGCACAGGACCGCCGCTTCGCTGAGCGGGGCGGTTACAGGACCGCCGCCCGATCGGGGCGGCGGTTTCACATGAAGGTCAAGAGGCCAAGGAAAGAGGGAAAAAGGGGAAAACAAAGCATGCGGGGACAAGGCGAGGTATGCGGGATATTAACACATGTTTGAGGAGCTCTTTCGGATCCCGAACACCTCGCAGAGAGACCTATATCATCATTGGGGCACTTGTTACACTGCTCTTGTTACAGCGATGCAAGATACCTTACAATTTTGAGTACGTACAAAGAACCTTACTTTAGAAGGGTTTAATTTATGCTTAGCAAGTCATGGGTGTTGGGGGTATTTTAATTAATCAAAGGTGATTAAGTAATAGGTAGGTGTAAGCTTATAAAAGCCAATTAGAAGAATAGTAGTGCGATTTAGGCTATTATAAGGGGATTAAATCAATTAAATATTGATTTATTGGTTAAATGGAAGGGAAATCTAGTTAATTAATAATAATTAATTAGTCTAGGTAGAAGGGGTGATTTATTAACAGACAATCATTAATTAGGTATTTGTTGGATAGGCAACTTAATTAATTATCTTAGTGTAATTAATTAATGATGATATGAGGGAAAATGAGTGCTTTTGACGATATGTCATTGATTTGTGAGAAAGGGGATAATTAGCGCAATTTAAGTATTTAAATTGCTTGGGCGTAATTATAGGTGTCTACATTTACCCCTCTTTGGGGTGGCGTAAGTGATGCCACTTCAAAGATAGTAGACAGAAGAGATTTTGAAGGGATAGAAGAAAAATTAGTAGGAGGGAGAGATGCCCCTCGAGTGTCGATGGGGTGATGGAAGAAGCTGATCGATGATCGAAAAAGGTGAGATATAGGTAGAAGAAGGGGGACAAGGTAGGATGCCTTGATGAGAGGGAGAATTAGGGGTGAAAGGGAAGTGGTGTAGAAGAAATATGGATGAGGGGGGAGAAGATCTTAGCCTCTAGCCACGTATTTGTTTGAAACAATTTGGATGTCATCATATTGCCATAAGAACTACATCATCGGTCCTTTTGAAAAATGCAAGCATATGAAAAAGGTAGAATGACATGAAAAGCCATAATACGAATAATTTTCCATTGCTAAAAATACCAACTCCACGCAACATACAAAAATGTAATGCAATACGAGAAGGAAACAAGCTCATCTAACAGGAAAACAAGTACGAATGCACATATCCAACCCAACAATGGTCAGAGCAGGTTGTATTTAATGTTTTGTTATCGGTCTTTGGAGAGATCCACAAGTTCATGATTGGCGAAAAGGGTTAAAAAATGATGCCCCAAGCAAGGATACATTCAAGGGGAAATGAAAATGGACACGGGGTCCATGAAGAGCGTTTGTGCGCAACGAAAAACAACACCAGCAACCAAAAGTGCCCAGAGTACGCATAAAGCAAGCAACTAGATTTTGTGAATGGTCATGAATCGGTGATCCGTGAGTCGTATTAATTAGGGAATATGTGAGACAAACCAACAAGATATGGAGAAAATACCATGTGCAAGACACAAGTTTCAGCCATAAGAAGCAAGTTACCATTTTGTAGGGTGTTGTAATTTTAGGATTTTTGGAAAAATTTTGCCCCTGTTTTTGGATTTTTGATATATATATATATGTATGTATGTATGTATGTATTTTTTTGTTTTTGCTTTCCAAACCATGGTGAATAGTAGAAGAAAGTAGAAGAAGAAAGCGAAGGGCCTAGAGGCGACAGAGAGTGCCCTTTGATGGGATCCCTCATGATGGATAGGGTGATATGATGATATTGGTGCGGGGGGGATAGATTTTTTATTATGCGCAACCCCTCTTGCCCCCATTGATGATACGATATGTGATGATTAGCTTAGCATACATGCATGATGTAAAACTTAGCATTTGTGTTTATATATGATGTATAGATGATGCTAGATGTGATGATAGTGATGGTAATGTGATGTGAATGATAACAAAAAGAGCACATACAAGAAACACGGCCGAGATGCTACAAAGAACACCAGAATTAATGCATACACCATGAATCACCATGCCTTATTAACAAGTAACAAAACACAACCAAATGCATTAAGAAAGAAATAAAGAATTAACACACTAGCATGTTCGAAACCCACCACAATATGCACAAGCAAGAATGAATCTATTCTAAGAAAGAAAAGATAAACTATGAAAAAGTACACCCAAGCAAAAACAACTCAAAAGCAAGCACGCAAAAACACTATATAAGCAACAAAGAAAAGCAAGAAAACAAGACAATGCAAGTAAATGTTTTTGTAAGATATGGTTTCATAAACCGATTTTCTATTGTTTAGGTTTTGTGAAACAATTTTATATTGTTTTGTGTTTTGTGAAACAATTTTCTATTGTTTTTGTGTTTTCTCAAAACAATGTTCTATTGTTTTTATGGTTTTAACGATTTTCCAAAGTTATGTGTAGGTAACCAAGAAAGCATGGATTCCCCTAGCGTTAGGTGGGGAATATACAAGGGTAGAAATCATGTGCTTATGGACAAGAAGGTGAAGTCGTTGAGTTGCCCCCAGCGTAAGATGGGAAATAACGAAAGACCACATCCCTTACATGAATAGAAGAAGGAAAAGCCGGGATCAAGGTTGACAAAATGGTGTGCACAAGGAAACTCAAAGGCGAACTAAGTCCAAGCCAAAGACAACTACCCTTCTAATATAGAATGCTTGTGAACAATGAATCCTCCCGAGGCGCTGGAAACTGGTTTTCACCCAAGGACTTGTCCAAAGTGCCACAATTGCGTGGTTTTCACTAGTGGACGACTTGTTTTCTCTTTTTCTTTTCTGATTTTTTTATGTTTTTGTATTTTTTATTTGATGTTTTGTATTTTTTATTTGTGTCATGTTCAAGCATAAAACTTCTTAAGATTCATGGCATTCATTGGCTCTCGAAGCTCATCACCATTGGGGTGAGCCAGTTTGTATGCCCAGTGCCGTACTTGGAAACTATGACATAGGGTCCTAACCAGTATGGTTTGAACTTCCCTTTCTTTTCTCGCTTTGATCGGTGTTAAACTGGTTCTCCTTCATAACTAAATCACCCACCTCAAACTAGCAAGGGATGATTCTCTTTTTGTAGTTGGGAGATTCTGTGTTTGATATACCTTCAGTGATTAAGAGCGCGAATGCACCTCTCATCCAGAGCTCTAACTCACCAATCTTGCCACTCGATAATCTTCATCCTTATCCAAATAGTCCCAAAGAGAAATTCACAGAGATGGGAGTTTGATCTCTAAAATGATGATAGATTATGTCCCGAACACTAGGGAATATGGAGTCACACTGTAGGAGTGTGAATTGATGTTTAGTAGGCCCAGCAGGGTCTGGTGGATTTGTAGGTGCAGGTTTGACCGGTTTTGCTAACCATCTTCTCCATTATCCTTACCAAAGTCTTATTTGTTGGCTCACTTGTCCATTACCATGAGGGTAATATGGCGTGGACCATTTCAATCTGATTTGGAACCATTGGCAAAGGCCTTTCACAGTTTTGTTCTTAAATGACTTCCCATTATCTCATGATAATGGCTACAGGATACCATATCGACAAATAATGTGATTCATGATGAATTTAGAAATTTTTGCTCTGTGACATAGGTTAAAGGGACACCTCTCCACCCATTTTGTAAAGTATTCTATAGTTGTGATGATATGTGTATGACCATAAGATGAGGTAGAGTAAGCTTACATATTAGATCAAGTCCCCACTTAGAGAATGGCCATGGGGTAGTGATTGGTTAATGGTTGCGATGGAGCATGGATGAAATTTCCATACTTTTGGCAAAGCACACATTTTCTAACATAATTACAACAATCTGCTTCCATGGTGGGCCAATAGTAACCTACTCTTAATAGTTTCTTAGCCTAAGATCATTCCGTTTGTATGTGCTCTGCATACTCCTTCGTGTACTTCTTTAATTGCCGGATTGACTCCATCACATCCAAACAACGTAACAAATTCCTGTCGTAGCCATGATGATAAAGTGTACCTCCTAAAAGGGTGTAATGGGCTATCTGGCGAATCAAGCTTTGCTTTTCAGAAAGAGATATTGGGAGGGAAAGTATTGTCCTTAAGATAGGTGAAAATGGGTTCGTACCATGGGGAATAGGGACCAACAACCTCACAAGCTAGGCAAGATTCCGGCACGTCATACGCGGGCTGGTGTAGATTTTCTATGAAAAATGGCATATCATTGTTCCCTGGTGGAATACAAAGCATAGATCCCACCATTGCCATAGCATCTGCCGATCTGTTCTACGCTCTTGGGATCTGCTCAAAGGTAATGCGCACAAAATACTCCTTTAGAGTTTCCACCAACTTCTTGTAAGGTATGAGCTTGTCATCCTTAACTTTATACTCATCATTAACTTGTTTGATGATTAGTTGTGAATCACCTACAACCTTAACATGTTGAATATTCCACTTGATGGCTAGCTTCATCCTGCAATGAGTGCTTCATATTCCGCAATGTTGTTCGTGCGAGGGAAGGCCAGGTGAAAGCTTTGCGGTATAGGATCACCCGAAGGAGTAATAAGGACCACTCCTACACCTGAACCATGAAATGTAAAAGATCCATCAAAATGTATCTACCATACAATGATTCTTCAATGTAGAGCAAAGATGCATCTAGCAGATCCGGACTCAAGGTGTTGTGCTTTGCAAAGGTGCTTACATTTATTAGTCAAGTAAGTACTTGTCCTTTAACTAATTTTTGATGGAAAAATTCTATATCAAACTCACCGAGTAGAATGATCCAATTAGCCATTCTACCCGTGAGGGTGGGTTTGGACAACAAATACTTGATCGGGTCAACCTTGGATATGAGCTTGGTCTTAGTATTTAGCGAGGTAATGGCGAAGTTTACGAAAGGTAAAAACAACGGCCAGCAAGCCTTTTGATCAACTGAGGATAATTAAGTTCATAGGCGATGAGGGTGTGAATTAGATAGTACAACTCGCTTTCTCTTTATGGCTAAGGTTATATTGGGTGAGCGTGCACCAACCAATGTATTGCGTAGCGAAATATAGAGAAAAAGTGGTTCTCTGGAGTGGGAGGCATGAGGACAAAGTGGATTAGCAGTGCTTGTTTAATGCAAGCAAAGCAAAGGCTTGTTATTACTCACAACCCCGGATGAAAGCAACATCCTTCTTAAGCAAATGAGTGAATGAGTGACATTTATCTGCAAGTGGGAAATAAAGTCATGAATGGCTTGAATTTTCCCTACAAGCTATGCGGTTTCTTGATATTCTCGGTGGAGGCATTTCTATGATGGCAGACACTTTAGCAGGTCTACCTCAATACCTCATCTTGACACGATGAAGCCTAATAGTTTCCCAAATAGCACACCAAAGACAAACTTCTTTAGCTTGATCGACTTTGTATTCATGCGGGTGTTCAAAGATACACCGTAAAATGATAGGATGATCCTCTCTTGTTTTGGACTTTCTAGATGTTGTCTACGTAGTCTTTCATGATGTCATGAATCATATCATGAAATATTATTGTCATGGCTCTTAATAAGTTGCTCCCGCATTCTTAAGGCCAAATGGCATCACCTCGATAATGAAAGGTGCCCCGAGGAGTTGTGAAATTTGTTTTGTGTTGGTCTTCCTCAACAATCTTAATTTGATTATAACCCAAAAATCCATCCATAAGCGATAGCATTTCGCACTGCGGTTGAGTCAACAATCGCTGTCAATGTTGGACAACGAAAATTCATCTTTAGGGCAAGCTTTATTGATGTCCCTAGAATATGTGTAGATTCGATACCGATAGGTTTCTTCCTGGACAGAACAATGTTTGATATCCATTTAGAATAATAAATTGGCACGATGAATCCTGCTGCAAAGCAACCTTTCCAACTCTTCTTTAACTAACAAGGCCACTCTTGGGTGCATCTTTCGGAGCTTAGTTTGATAAAGCTTAGTGTGCCAAGCATGCACAAGCAAATTGTGCATGACCAAAGTTGGATCTAAGTTTGGGCATGTCTTTGTAAGACCACGAAACACATCAATAAACTCTCGCAAAGATAGCATAGTGAACATCTTTTGTTCTCTGCGGTGAGAGTGATGCTCCCAATTTTACTATCTTGGGATCTTCTTCGATACCAATATTGACATCAATGGTTTCTTCAACTAACAATTTTGATAAATCCTCCATATGCGTAGGATCGGGAGGTAGGTTGAGATCTTCATCCAAGGATGTCTCTACAAGATTTTCATCCTTGGCAAGGGGTCACTTTGTTTGTCCTTTGATTTTCTTATTTGTTTGTCGGCCAGTGTCTCAAAGAGGTTTTCACCGTGTGACTGGACTTTGATTTTGTCGAGGCTTTTCTTTAGAACTCTTGCCATCACTTTTCTTTCAATTTTCTTTGACCACGAAGTTCAACCTCCTCACCAAGTAGGCGCAGGTGTCTAAGTCAATAAAGAACCCTTCTTGTGATCTCCAATGGGAATTGTATCCCTTATGCCCCCGAACTCGCAATAGCCTCGCTCGTTCTCAAATAAATCTAGTGGCACGTGACATTGTTGGTCCCATTCAACAAGGAAAGGGTACACAAGGTCAAGGATTGGTTCGGTGGGGGTTATGGTCAGGACAACATTATTCATGAAAAAGGTTCGTGGAGGCTAGATCCTCATATTGGCTCAACAGAATACGTATCACTATCTAGATAATCGAGCCATCCTCACGCTCCAATAAGTCGCATCTTGATCGTTAGGGTGTGCCCACATAAGGGTGAATCCCGATGCCATATCTTTGGTTTTGAAATGGGGGAGAGGGACTGGTTCCCTTTGTCCTTGTTCATTTTTACCACATCACAGGCCTTTGTAGCCCATGTAGTACATCATTCTACTAGATTTTTCATATTCCGGGGTTTGATAACAAGATGGGTGAGTGTCCTCGGGGACCCAGTAGTAGGTGGATCAAGTAATTTTTCCTCGCCTAATAAGCCTCCCAGTAGGAATGACCCAATAGTGTATTCCTCTCTAGGTCTCCCAAAGTGGTAGTTGGAGTCAACCTCTAGTCTTGGGTGATAAGGAGAGGTCGAAACTAAGAGTGCTTGTTGTACATTATACTCCCCATAGCCATATTCCGGTAATTTTCATCTCAGCGAATCAAATGGAGATTTGTAAGTGGATGCCCCATGAGTGTAAGAACTAAGAGAATTTGAATCTACTCAAGATTCCATGGCCTCGAGAATGAAGAGGGACAACTATTCTGGAGGGGACATGCGTATGTACCCTTTCGTGCAAATCTATTAAGAGCTCTCAATGAGAAAAGGGCTCTGAATCTCCCAGTATTGTGAATCCGTATGTCCCTCATGCTTCACTTGATGCATTGATGAAATGTTGATGGCATGGCTGCGTGGCATGAATCCATGGTCAACTTGACTAGAAGCATATTATATGGAAGTTCTAAGTCTAGGATGTGAAACTTTGTCGATGGCAAGTGGGGCCCACCTCCATGGGTAGCATAATGGTGCTGCTAACTCTCTTTCCGCGTTGTCGTATGCGGTGATAGTGATGATATGGGACTCAAGATCTACCTTCGTATGTCCCGATTGTTTGACTAATTTAAGCATGCAGATGTTCAATCCAGATCCGTTATCCACAAACCTTGCTGTTTGATTTTCTTGCGGGTACAACTACCTCAATGTATAAGGGAATATTATGTTTAGGATTCTCGGTAAGGACCTCCCTATGGTTGAAAGTGAGATGCTCACCGGGTGCAATATTTGCCACCGCGGCTTGAAGGTACATAGGATCGACTTCTAAAGGCACTCCTAACACTTGAAGACTTTGATACAAAAATGTCCTTATGCACATTGGATATCTTGAGAAGATCTAAGATCGAGATCTTAGCGCAGTGTCCTCTCAAGTTGTTCTAAAAGGTTATATTTACCAATTTGTGGGAGTCAGCAGAGAGGGTTCTGAATCACGAGACGGCACACCTTGTTACGCAACGTAGTCCTTTCCTCGATCCAGGATGGTATTGACACGGTCGGCATTGACGGAGTGAATACATCCGATAAGCGAATTGTAATGATTGTTATCTCTTTTGGTATACAAGTAATTCGCAGACATTATATGTTTTGGGATGAGTCTCCCCAATCCAGCTTTGTCTTTTCGACTTATCATGCTTAGGAATGGTTCTTATAAATCCCCATTTTCTCGTTAGGTGTTTACGTTTTCGGTGGTTATCCACTCTATCTCCCCATTATCATTGAGGCCTTGAATATAGTGGCGAAGCTGCAAACATTTGTCTGTCTTATGACCTTTAATGCGATGCATTTCACGGTATTCATGCTCCTTATACCATGAAGGTTTAGGAGTGTTGTCATCAAACGGTTGCATTATAGGATAGGTCATCATGTTGGCCGCATCCAATGTTTTAGTTATGAATGAACAATGGTTCATTGAGGAAGGTGAATGTTAAATAACGCTTTGGTGGTGGTTGAATTGGGCCCTTTGTTAGTTTAAAATGTTGATGGTTTGGACCGTTTGAACATGTTTGGAATCGGTGATTCTGCTCTCCACCATGTTTTTGTTTTTGTTAAATATCTTTAGCTTTTCAACGGGTTTGACACTTTGGTTGTCTTTAGATTGGGTTTTGAGGTTCCTTTTAGCAATGAGAGCCTTTTCTATTTGAATCCCTTTCTCAATAACCTCCTCAAAGGTGAAGACACAATGCATTTGGAGGTGGAAAGCTATATCTGCAGGTTGAGATTAGGGATGAAAATATTGACCATGCTTCTCGGGAAAGCAAGGAAGTGATTAGCTATCCCTCTCCATCGTTGGAGGAAGGCGGAGAAGGTCTCATTTGGGAATTGTTTTGTGCCGCATAAGTATGCCATGGTGAAGTCACTCTCATGTTATATGAGAAATGACGCACAAATCTTTTTACGCCATTCGGCCGGTGAAAATTGATCCTCATGGTAAGTGCGTAAACCATTCCAATCTTGACCTCAAGACTCTTAGAAAAAAGTATGATGAGGTAATTATCACTATAAGACACCTCTTGACATGCCATGTAGAAATATTTAACATGATCCCTCGGGTCTCCTTTCCTTTGTATTTTTCAAACTTTGGCATATCAAATTTCTTTGGAAAGGGTTAAAGGGTCATTGTCTTGTCAAAAGGATAGGGGCATAGTTCTTCACATTGGTATTTCCTAATACTCTCTATATTGCTTTCTTGTATGCTCACAAGCGTTGCTTTCATAGATTGCATTCTTGTGCGAGCAATTGTTCTCTCTAGTGGGAGAAGCGGGACGTGTACACAATGATACCCCATGTCTTCTTCTCCTTGGTTTTCTTGATGGAGTTCGTGGATCCTAAACTTAGGCCTTGAATTTTGAACGTTCTTGTTTGTGTCTTTCTATACTCGGGAAAGTAAAGTGCAAGCTAGTTGTCACTTAGGTTACTTGAGTTGTTTTTGGATTGTGACTTGGTTTGTGTCTTCTTCTTAAAGGTTCTTCCTCTTCGTATTGTGGAGGTTCTTCCCCTGTTTATGTATCTATCTTATTTCTTCATGGCACTTTGATTAGGGTTATTTTATGCCCTACCACTTTATCATTTTACGTGTAAGAAGTGGAAGCATGCCCGCTTTGTTAAAATATCTTTCATATTGATAAGGGGTGTTCTTCCTTAGTAGTTTCATTTATAGGTAATATTGGTTCATTATCGGTGGGCAATTTGGCCCCTAATTCCATGACCCGTGCCAAAACTCTATCTTTTTCTAAGGAGAAACTCATCTAGTAGAGCGGTGGTCAAAATCAAAGTCCGCGCATGGTGACTCTAATTCGTTTCACTATGGTCGACCATTTCTTTCTTCCTTTCCTTCGTGGAAAATATTGGTCCTAGATCGGGTCTCGATAAATGGGTTTGACCCTTGTCTGTTAGAGGTTTCCCAAGCTTGCGCATGTTGTTCCTCATATGTTTGTTTCTTTAAACCTAGACGCGTCTTAGGAGCCATGTTTTTGTGATAAGTTTCACTAAGGTAAGTTGTAGATTTGTTCAAAATTCAATGACTACCCCTAAGTGAAACACAAGATGTACGTGTTAAGAGTAAATTAACAGTGTGAGAATACCAATGTGATAGAATGATAAAGTCACCAATGAAACAATCATTTGGTACCAAAACTTAATCAAATGAAGTACTTCCTAGACTACGTTTCAAAGTAATTTGTGACGCTAGATGATTAACAAGATGTCTCCACTTATGCCAAGTTTAAAGGAATGAACAAGACGTAAGTAAATACACGAAGTTAAATGTGATCTCCCAATCAAGATATATGATGAGAAAGCTCAAGTCCGATTAAGACCTATATCTCAAAAAGTGCCAATTACGATTTACGAATGACACAACAATATCACCAAGATATGTTAACCCACTTTGCAAAAAGTAAAGTATTGATATCAGTGTTATTGATATAACACGTCTGAAATGGTAGTGCTATCACCTTTTGAAATCGAGGTAATAATAAAACCGAACAAAAAAAAAGCTAAAAGTATAGCTAAGAATAGTTAAGAATGTGTGCGGTGTAATCGTACAATATAGGTATTTATGTCGAGTTTACAAAAGCAAGACGTAAATATCGAAATTGTAATGATACGAGACAAACAAGCTAACTCTTCTACATGGAAGTTTGCGGTGATGAACCATGCCTAACTATAATGACAATCTTGACGTGGGTATCAAGATCACAATGGCTACCAAATGACATGAAAACACCTCCACTCACTTTAGGGCGTTTAACTAAACCCAGCCACAAACATGGATGGGCGTAAACGGACATAAAAAGTGAGAGAAATAAATGAATCGAATGGAAACACAAAGGTAATCACACCTCTTTTGATCAACAAAGTGTCAAAAGAATATGAAGAAAATAAATCAAGAAAAATGATGAAAAATGCTAGCCTCACTTTGGTAGAGTTTAGCATCGTCCAAGGCAAGTAAAAACTAGGCGTAAAGTAATACGTCACACGTTTCTCAAAATAAGGTTCACAACTCAACACCGTTGTTTTAAAATGGTCAAAGTAGGCTCTGGCCAAAGTATATTCTCCTAGGTGGTTCTCTCCCTAGGTGTTACAAAGTTGCTTACGAGCGAGTGTGATTTACCCAAAAAGTCGCATTGACTAGTTTGGGAGTATCTCGGCTTTACTTTACCCCTTCGAGAATGTAGGAAACTAGTGCGTCTCGTGTACTATCATGGGGTCGCCACATGGTGAACCCGTAACACTATCTCTCACAAAGGAATCACTAGTCAAGTAGGTAGCGCGGAGCATTTCCCATTTCATCCACAAGGTTCCTCTCGCGTGGACTACTTTAGGGTTCCTAGAACCACCCCATTGTTGTAGCTTAAGGCGTTATGCCAAAGGGGTTATGTTTGAATGAGCGAGAGGGATGTACCCTTTTCAAAACCTATAATATAGTGTTTTGAATATGTTGTTCTTTTTATCTTGTTTAATTAGGTGTGGTTTTCTTGACACCTTTTGCAACTCCGTATAACAACCGTATTAGTAGTTTTGATTTTGTTTTGATTCCTCCTTTCTTTGACAAGTGTTTTTAGGTCATGCACTCAAGCATTAGTAGTTCTTCAAGAAAATCACATTATTTAAAAGAGAATTAAGAGTTGCTTTTGATTCTCAAGATCATCCAGATGCAAGAGAAGAGCATACACATCAAATAATCCAACTAAAAAGTAAAGAAAATCTTTTCAATCAATGAACCATACAAAATTCTTGATGAATGTTTATTCCCCTAAACCAAAAGTGAAAGATGAAGTTTCCAATTTACCAAATGTTACAAAAATGAAGACTAAAGTTGTTTTTGATTATCAAGATCACTCTAAGGTGCAAGAGAAAAACATACACAAAATTTATTCCAAATATAGAGAAATAGAAAACTTCAAATCAAAGGACCATTGAAAAATGCCTTGTAAAAGGTTCATTCCCTTAAACCAAAAGTGAAAGATGAAATTTCTAATTTACCAAATGTTATAAAATAAAGACTAAAGTTGTTTTTATTCTCAAGATCACCCTAAGGTGCAAGATAAGAGCATACACAAACTTTATCCCAACTATAGAGAAATGGAAAACTTCAAATCAAAGGACCATTGAAAAATGCTTTGTAAAAGGTTCATTCCCTTAAGCAAAATGAATAATCAAATTTCCAAGTTTAATCCCAATGTTAAAAAGATATAGATCAAACTTGTTTTTGATTCTCAAGATCACACAAAGTGCAAGTGAAGAGCATACACATGCTTTGGTCTAAATCGAGTAAGCATGGAAATACTGACATTCATCAAAATATTAGACATGTTAGAAAATGACCAATTTTAAACTAACAGAAAAACCTACAATTTATGTAAGTATAAATCTTGAATTTATGTTTTCATTGCATATTTAACTTTAATACCTTTCCAACGCAAAAAAATGGAGTCATTTTGAGTTTGGGAGAAAAATTTATGGCCTTCGAAAGATGGGTTACGCATATGCTCTTATGCTCACGGGTATGCACTTGACATGCACTCAAAAATGTCAAAAAAATGTCCCTTAATCTGTAAAATGGTCAAATTTTTCCAACCAAGATTCAATTTTGACAACAACCCATCACATTAATATATGAATAGAAGACTCAACGCTATCAAACATTAACATACATGCTCAAGAATTTAAGATTTTCAAGAAATTGACAAAACTAATATGTAGAATGATGAAAAAGTAAGCTCTAAAAATGAAAACATGATGAAATCTTGAAATTTCTCACTAAGATTAAATTTTGACAGCAACCCACCACATTAATATGTAAATAAAAGACTCAGACTATCAAACATTAACCTACATGCTCAAGAATTTAAAATTTTTAAGAAATTGACAAAACTAGCATGTAGAATGTTGAAAAAGTAAGCTCTAAAAATGAAAACATGGAGAAATATTGAAATTTTCCCATTAATTCCAATTTTGACAGCACTTCACCTCCTTCATACCTACAAGGAAGACCCAACACATGCAAACTCAACAAAACAAGTTAGATCAACATGTGTAAAAGAGGGTTAGTAACCAAAAATGAAACTTAACTACAAAAACTTGAAATTAAGTGCAAAGGACAATGGAGTATGTCCCACCGGGTGTGCCAAATGTGTGCATGTGTTTGTTTTCAAAATAATACTAATATGAGTAAAGACTAACACCTAAATAGCCTTAACTTAGCAAGAATTGAACAACAAACTAAACACCATCAAGATAAGAATTAAACAAGGGTTAGATCTTTAGCATTCATCAATACAAACTTTGAAACTAACAATGCTAAATATCTAAACTCCTCTATTCTCTAACAACAAATAAATGAATGGACCTAAGTAAGCTCCATGGCTATCAAAATAGTTGTCCTTAGTATGCCAAGTAACCTAGGAATGAGGGCATATCAAAGTTGAGCTCTGAAGACCCTTTGACACCTCCCATATGACCTAAGCACTTAAGAAAGAGGCTTAACTCTTCAAGATGATGAACTCTCAAAAGGGCAAGGTGCAAGCTCTTAGTCTCTTTGCTATATGCTTTGCATTTTCTCTCTAAGGAGTTTAGGTGTAAGTAAAAGGTAGGTGGGGGATCTTTATATAGCCCAAAGGATAAAGGATTCAACACATTCTCATGAATGTGGGATAAAGGTAAAACATGATTAGGAATGGATAAGGTTGCTTTATTAAAGGTAAACTTACTTTAGAAGGGTTTAATTTATGCTTAGCAAGTCATGGGAGTTAGAGGTATTTTAATTAATCAAAGGTGATTAATTAATAGGTAGGTGTAAGCTTATAAAAGCCAATTAGAAGAATATTAGTGCGATTTAGGCTATTATAAAGGGGATTAAATCAATTAAATATTGATTTATTGATTAAATGGAAGGGAAAGCTAATTAATTAATAATAATTAATTAGTCTAGGTAGAAGGGTGATTTATTAACAAAGGTCGTTAATTAGGGTATTTGTTAGATAGACAAATTAATTAATTAGCTTAGTGTAATTAATTAATGATGATATGAGGGAAAATGAGTGCTTTTGATGATATGTCATTGATTTATGAGAAAGGGGATAATTAGCGCAATTTAAGTATTTAAATTGTTTAGGCGTAATTATAGGTGTCTACAACAACAATATGTAAAACACAACGTATATGCTTCACATGTAGGTTCACTTTCCTTTCTTAGTCTCCACGCTTCACTTCACAATCATTCCACACTTCACTTCGCAATCATTCCATGCTTCACTTGTCCACTTGGAACACATTTCCACATCCTTTGCAGGATGATAAGGTACACATCTTTTATATACTTTATGTTATTGATTATTGACTCAACAATATAAAGTGGGGAAATCTTAGACACAAAAATCATGCACTTGGTACATTTATAGGTCCTAAAAGTATGCTAGCATTTACATTATTCATAAGAAACAAAATTAGTGGTTGTGACTATCTTTGACCTCTTTTATTTGTCTCTTGTTTTACATATGGTCTTCCACACCCTGACAAGTCTGAATTTAACTGGTTTATCTTTTATTGCTTCAGATATGCTGGCACGAAGACAAGGGATAGTAGTGCCCGGTCGCTCTTGTCCCCTCTGGGTGCCCACAGAATCTTTTTTACCTTACTCTCTCTTTTTGGGTCCCTTTTATCTTTTTGGGAATATTTTTCACTTATGGGTCACCTTCCAATTGTCGATTATGAAATTAAAACAAGGGAATCATATAAATACAAAGATTTGTGTTCAAAATTAAAGACCAAAAACTAAGCATTACTATCATCACCTAATCTTTCATTCAAAAGGCACCTAAAGCACTCCAAGGAATTAATCTAGCATCCATTCAAGGGACAAGAGGCTACATCAATTCTGCATACACATCATAGGAAGGTGATGTTCATTCTATTCTATCCACACATTTTACTACATTATTACATTCTAGCTACGTCCCACTTTATTAAGTGCAACTTGGATAAGGGCATCTAGGGAAAATTTTACACACACTCACAAGAACTACATGGAGTTTGAAATGTAGTGAAACACTCGGTTGTAATTTCACTCTCGGGGTAACTTGATGGATCATCTGAATCCCCATCTACATTTTCCTTTTTAGGTTTGATGTGGTTTATGGGCTTGTGCAGGTGAACTTATATTTTTTTAGGTTATAGGTATCATTAAAAATCATAGTGCAAACATTAGGCAATCAACAAATAGTAATTACGACACAATAAAACCAGATCCGAAGCTTTTGTAATGTCACATGTGCTAAAATATAGTCATCGACACATAGGCTCCCCTATCTATTGTGAGTGCCCTTGTGTGGCCTTGTCCATGAACTCTAGATTTTACCGAAATCAATAAATGACGTTGCTTTCATATTTTCATCACTTATCCCTACTTAGATCACTTCCAGATTATACACATATTTACTAATTCATCTTTCTCTCTCTCTCTCTCTCTCTCTCTCTCTCTTGCTTAGGGTTTCATACTTTACATATTAGTTTTCTTATGTCATTATTGTACTTTATCATTTGTACATTCATTTATTTCAATAGTGACTCTGCAATTATATTTAATTCAAATTAAATTAAATCAGGTGTCAAGAAGAGGAAGTTGTATAGTTCTGTGAAGAAAATTGAAAGTTGAAATCATGAAACGATAGGAAAGAATGATGAATTTTTGTATGCAATTGAGATGGCCATTTGTATGAATGCGAAACAAGTTTCTATTTTCTTAACTTAATAAAATTTATGCATGTACATAGAAAATAATTTAACTATGTATTATTTAAATATGAAAAGGGAAACCCATGTATTTGATTCTAGATTTGGTTTTCCTTCTTGAGTTGTTATCATGTATATAATCATGTTCACAAATATTATTCTTGCCAATTCTTAGATTCATAATCTCGAATTTATATAATAATTAAAACTACTCATTTCCTTTTCATAGTGAATTTTCTTAATACCCTATTTTTTAAATTAATTTATTGTTTGGGTTGAATTCACAACAAATCTTCTTGTTGAATGGAGGATCTAGAAAATTCTTTTCAAAAAGGGTACATGTCACCTCTCTATTAAGGCATACCTTCGGTATTTGTAAATTTACTATATAAAAATATAAGTTTCATGACAAAAAAGTGGTTTATTTATTTATTTTCCATTAAGGCAATGTTATTTTACAAATATTTTTAAATTGAGTAATACATAAAAGTATGTACAACAAGATCTAGCTATGATTGATACTTTTATCTTAAAAAGAATTGTAGTGTATATTTATGGAATGTTTTACGTCATTTTTATTAAGGGTTCCCTATCTTGTTCATGAAGTGGAAGCAAATGCTAAGAGACAATGGAATATGTAATACATGGAATTTATAAAATTTACTGATTATAGATTAAAACTTATAGTTGTAGGACATGCAAGACATGGAATTTATAAAACTTTCATTTTTAGGACATGCGAAGACATGCAATTTGATAAAACTTATAATTAAGAAACTTACAATTATAGGACATGGAAGACATGTAATTTGATAAAACTTACGGTTGTTGGACATGCAAGACATGTAATTTATAAAATGTACAATTGTATGACATGCAATTTATAAAACTTACCGTTGTAGGACATGCGATTTATAAAACTTACAATTGTAAAATAAAACTTACCATTGTAGGACATGCAAACCATGCAATTTGATAAAAAATAAAGTTGTAGGACATGCAAGAGACATGCAATTTGATAAAACTTACAACAGTATGACATGCGAAGACATGCAATTTGATGAAACTTACAGGTTATAGGACATGTAAGAAATGTAATTTGATAAAATTTACATTTGTAGAAGTGTACTGATTATAGAAATCACTTACTGATTGTATGACATACGAAGACATGCGAATTTATAAAAATTATAGTTGTAGAATAAAACTTATGATCGCATTTATGCGACATGTAAGACATGTAATTTATAAAACGTACGGTTATACAACATACAAAACATGTAATTTATAAAACTTATTGTTGTAGAAATATAGGACATACAATACATGAAATTTGATAAATAATTGTAGATGATGTGATTTAAATCTAGCTCATTTTTGTCATGTGTTTTAAGGGCAATATTCAAGTTGAAAAGATGAAAACTTTACCCTAGCGTCAAATTTTTACTTGTAAGTCCCCTAGGCATTTCTCGGATCAATTTTCCCTTTGTATCGGAGGACAATCCTCATCCACTAAATGATCATATGTGTTGTTATACCCCTTGCCCATGTTTTCAAAATATGAAAGTAAACTCATGAAGTTCTTAAAGACAATTCTTCTCAAGACGGATCCTTGATAACTTAGAAATGGCTATTTTTAGCCTTTTTGAGAAAGTGTACACCCCATAGCAGATTTGAAATCCCAAATTCATCGGGAAATGGTATTGAGGATATCACATTGAAATTGATTTAGGAAAATTTAGGGAATATTTGGAGGTTTAGGGACAAGTTCAATGAAAGTGGGTTTTTGAAGGTGAAGAAACTTATAGTTTAGAAAATCACACAGGCTTGGAAGATGATTTCAAGAGCTCCGAATGAGTTGGAGACCAAAAATACATAATTGAAAATATAATTCAATTCCCTACATTTTAGTATTTTCATATTTTCAAAATACCCAACAACTTCTTTCCACAACTCATTCTTGGTAGGCACACCTTACGATCCTGAGAAAGAAGGATATTTTTTTAGAAGGGCTTGTAGGAAGAGTTAGACCTTGAGACTCATCTCATCTTATTTTTAAGGATCTTGGAAGTTAAAATCATATAATGGTTCATCAAAAAATTCCTCTCAAAGCTCCGACAACTTTGTCTTCAAGGTCCTTCCCAAGGTAAGCCTTCCATACTTAGCCATTTTCTCAAGTGCCACATGTCAGCATGAGGTGAGGCACAATTTTTTGTCCCTTCCATCCCATCCCGAGGGGACAATGGGGAAAAAAATGTTCCCCATGCCAAGTTAAGCCCTTGGACCCATCACATGACCTTGGTGAATCCAAATGTTTCGAGTTAAGCCCCTTTTCCTATTTTTCTAGCCCCCACCTCACAAAACCTCAAAGTGCCACTTGTCAACACTGCAGACGATGATGTAATTTTTGTCCCATACATCCCATCAGAAAGGGGGACAATGGGGACACAAAAATGTGTCCCTCTTCTCTTTGCATGGTTTCCCATATGACCGATCTCGGCCCCAAACTTCTAAAATGCTAGTTTCCCCCTCATTCGTCTGGAAATCAATGACCGCCACTTATCATCATGAGGCTAGGCGAATTGTTTTGTCCCTTCCATCCCATCCCAAGGGGAAAATGGGGAAAAAAAGTGTGCCCCTCCCCATGGAGTGATAAAAACTAGAAGTTAGATTTTTTCAAGCTTCCATTGCTCTCTCCTCCATGTATACATATAAAACCACTAGATATGTTGCCGAATTGTTTCTAAAAATATTTCTTCCATCCATCTTCTTTATATTTTTTATCCATGCTCGCATGATCTCAGCCAAAAATACCCATGAATTCTGAATTTTATCTAGACTCCATGATCATTTGTTTTTGTCTAAATGAATTCATACAGGAACAATAAAAATTCCTATCTCTCAATCCGATAATCGGATCTAGATGAATTTTTTTTGCAATCTTCCTCTTTTCTAAGGGCCTTGAAGATACATATGCATGTAAAATCATGCATCACCTATATTTTAATGGAAGAAAACCTAGCTTTGTGCCTTGCTTTTTATTTTATTTTCCATTATTTCGAGGTGGTCTGATTGGGCTAAAATTTTGTCATCTGCGAGACCCAGGAGAGAAAATTATCCGGTGATGTTGTTTTTGTCACAATACGAGGTGGGAAGTTCACTTTATAAAAATAGTAATTTTGTGATACACTCACTTACTATGAATAACAACCTTCCCGGAAAAATCATATCTTCTCATAATAGTTCCTAAAAATAACGAGATGACAAACTAGGATGTGCAAAGCGAAATAGGAAAAAAAGGCATTTTTCTAAAAATAGTAATTCTTCATTTCAAATGCAGAAATGTACCATCATCAAGCATGAAGTTCAAGTTTTCTTGTCTCGAATCCCATTTTGGCTCATGTCATCCGAATACTTAGTTTTGGGTGATATTACCCATATGGATCTAGAAGACCTCAAAGACGGGATCTTTAGGTGGACCCATAGAACTTGTGTAAGATAAAGTATATACAAGTGGGTTATATGTAATAGGTTTTCATCTTGTATCCATTAAAATCTCTAATTTGGTATAGAATTCTCCCACCATTATGAGATGAATAACCAAACCATAAGAGCTGAAGATAATTTAGTTACGGCGGTACTCACTCCCAAGGCAATATCTCAATATAGGAAAATTATAATCTGGAGCAACATGGCCTCCATTAAAAAATATTTTACGTCATGTGAATGGTATAAGAAAAATTCCTACCTCTAGCGCCTCGCACTAGGTTTGTGGTTTAAGTAGGGTAGAAAGCCATCATGTATGCCAAAGTCCCTCTCAAAGATTGAATTTCACAAGGGCTTCTCAAATGCAATCATCCTCCTAAGTTGGCTAACGGGAGAAGAAAGCACAAAAAATATCCATGATTGGATGGACTTATTCATACTCACCATCATACACCCCAAGAGCGGACTTCGATATCCAAAGTGATCCAAAACTTTTCACCTCCCCGACTTGCATCATGTTCCATAGGTTGAAGACTCTTTGGATGAATTGTATGCGGATGATTTCTTGAAGTCGAGAGAATGAGATCATATAAGAATGACCATTGGGAAAATGAAAATATTCAAGTTTGATTGGTATGAGGAAGGCATCCAAGATGATGGCACAGAGATGTATGACCCAAAATATCAAGCAGTAAAGGCCTCATCCCTTCCATAGGTGACATGGAGCATATACGAATCAGCGAGATATAAATGAGTGGACTAAGGTTGTCATTAAAAGATCAAGAGAGTAGTTAAAAAATCAGAGAGATGCCCTCATTTCATTAGGAAATTTCCCTACTTTCTAAAGGCAAGCATTCCATCATTCCTCTTGAAGGGTCATAGAAAAACTTACGGCCGACTCCCTCTGAATAATGTTCAAAATGGAAGCGGTGGAATCAAAATCTCCTTACTACAAAAGCTTGTAAAAAAAAAATATAAGAACAAGAGATGATCCTATGCTGGAGGTGGAGCTAGGGAAGCCAGATCTAGTTCAAATTTTAGTCCCTCAATAGTCCACAAAGCCTCTCACCCTCCTGCCACACTAGCCCCTCTCTCTACAATATGTTTCCTTATCATAATAAAAAAAGACTACAATCATGTCAATTTTCGAGCATGAGGAGCAGACGAGATATTTCCTTGGGTATAATAAATTATCACAAAATAATCTTGTATAGTTTAATAGGTGATATTCCACGACTTCTCAGCGATAACATCAATGGTCAAAGGAAAGAAGAGAAAGATCGCTCAAGTAGCTTCATGCTTCTTCAATTCAGTACTTTGGGTAACCAATATGTGGAAGAAGTCGGTCGGATGTGATCAAGACCATTAAATAAATGACCTCGATTAACTACAAGATGAGAACCATTTCTCTAGGCCCAACAACTCATGAGGAGGTGCACATTTTTTCAAGGATTCTTCCACTCACCTTATCACAAGGAATCAAAGTACAAGAATATAATTTATTAGTTGGAGGATCATGTATGAACACTCACCTTATACGTTTGAAATTTCATGGATCCGAATGTTTCCCCATCTCTTCCAATCAAAGAAGTTACTCCCATCGTAGCTTTAACCCGCAGTCTATTCGAAGACCCAAGGCATCACCATGTAGGGCAAGCAAAAGCAAATGATACATGGGTGATAAATATTGTAGAAAAAAGGAAACTATTGATTCTAGAGATGATTTCATTATTCAAGTACATGTGCACACATACGACCAAGGTCAAAGGATAAGGACTGAAATTGAGAAAGAAAAGGAACATTGGGATCAAGTGTACCCACTAGTGATAGAGATGGGGAGAGCTCATTCTCATATGTTGGTGGACAGAAAGGTATTTGATTCTCCATCTGAGAATTTGTCATAGGTATGGGCGAGAAATCTTGTTTCTGGTATGAGATGTTGAACTATGCTTTAGATGAATTGGACTCAAATGAGGAGCATGCTTCTAAGATGCAGGATGATGTCAACACTAAGATACGAAGCTTGGAGTACCCACCATTGATGAGAACACCTCAATGGATGATTTTTTGAAGCCATTTGAGGAATATGTTAAGAAAGAAGTCAATGATCCATTTCCTTCGACGAGAAACACTTGGAGTCTCTCACTAAGATAAGAGCTACAATATAAAGCATTGCGAAAGAAAATTATACTTAGTTCACTAAAAGTAAAAAACTCCAATGCCATCTCATATGGTTGGCTCGATTCCTTGATTTGTTTCCTATCTTTGGATCGAGAAATTTACACCTACAAGTGGCCCGATATAGAAAAGAATTCAAAGGAGTGGAGATTTTTCCAGTTGAACTTGGTAAGGATCCATCGTAGTGTGAGGCGAGTCAGCAATTAAGTATCTTCATATGATTATTTATCTCTCTTCTTTATCTCTTCACTACCCTCCCTCTCCTCCTTGTTCTATTTCTTCATTAGGGGGTTGCACTTTTCATTTTGTCTTATTCATTTTTTCCTATTCATTTAAATGTGACTATAGTTGACATTGTAATAAGTCACCCTCAATTAATAAAATGGGACATAAGTGTATACACCAAAATTGGGTCATGCTCCCCTTTAAACACCATTAATTAAATTAACCATATCCTACCTATTCACATCCCATAGTGCACATGTTAATTAAATTAATTATCTTAATTAAATACCCTCACTTAACCACCTCACATAGCCACCTCACTAGCCACCTCACTCAATGACCTAAGATCGAGTTTAAACCTATCCAACTAACTAGGACTTAGTCTAAAACTTGACTTAAATCATATTAACAAACCTAAAAGGACTCCACTTATCTTTCCAGGGATCTATCATTTAAGACTCAACATAAGGTTGGATATCACGCGAAAATAACCACAATTTGGCTATTTTTGGCCAACCTAGATATTCCTTCCTTGATCCGACATTGGTTATATCTCAATGATGCCAATCACCAACTAGCGAATTACCGGTTAGGTTAAATAAGTTTCCAAAACCTTTACCTGAAAGTTGTCAATTCTTTCATAATCTCATTTCTTCCAGATATCTTGGAGTACTCAAATTTCTTTTAGCACTCAAGCATAAGAAGACACGCCGAGCACTACCAACATTGATCATCATTCCCTTCATGATCACATGATTCACAATAAGAGAAGCATGGAGGTTTGAACTACCGACATGAATAGAATGACTCTTCTCTTTGGATTTTGATTGCCACCATCTTCATCACCTATGTTCTCAAATCTACTTTCCAGTAAGTATTCAACATCTCTACATTGAATCTCTAGTTTCCTTGTGTAGATTTATTTATTCATATTTGTAGTCTATTTCTCTCCACACCCATATACTTCCTTCCTCCCATCAACCCATCACCTGATCATACCTAGACTTTTCACCCATTTTCACCCTCTCCTAATCATCTCTGAGTCCTCAAAACCATTTTACGACCCCACTCTCACCATTTCCAACCTTTATCAACGATCACAGGAGTCCGAAAACCAATTTTAACAACTTTCTACTAATTGCCCCTCTGGAAATGACACTCGGTTGCTTGACCGACATCATCACTCGCCTAACTAGCATCGGTCAATCAATTGACACCGGTTACTATGTCTTTTAATATAGCTCAGACCAGCAAGTTGATACCCACTTCCCAATAGCCTAGAACCATTTCTAATCCTTACCAGACCTTACCTAGAGCCTATACCAGACTGCAACTCAACACCAGCTAGTCAACCCTCCCGTTTTGACCTTAAACAACCTTTTGAATGACCTTTCTTATTGTTTTGTATGAGATACCTAAATCATTTCAATTCCAATAGGATCTTTACTTCATGTATGATTTAACTAGCATTAATATTATTATATAAAAGTGGATTGATAGCCTATTTAGGAAGTATCATGCTTCTCGAATCTAGCTTCTGCTAGGAATTCCACTCATTGTTTTGTTTAAATCTATTTGGTGGTATTGTTTTGCATTTACAGATGGTTCCTCCTAGCCAAAAGAGAGCTCTCGCAATTAACTTGGATCAAGAAATCGGAATGTGTGCACAACCCTCAACCGAGCATTACAAATAGGTATTCCTCCTTAGCCCACTACCCTTATTTGTTTCATTAATTTGCTAAGAATCCAGGTGAAACAACAAGTTCATTCCTAAGAATACAAAGAGTCACATGTTGTAAAGGACAAATGAAAAGTCATGTGGGGGGTAGCTGAAGAGCCTTCTTGAAGTCTATATATTGTAATGACTCCCCCATTCTAAGGGGTTATCAATTTTGTAAGTTCTAAGTAGATAACTACCAAGAATAAGAAAAAGATAGCAAGTTCTTCTATTTCTCTCTACATGTTTTCCTCTTTCCCTTGCATTGTACAAATTTGTGAGAATGTCAATAAAGAAAGGAGTTTCTACTTTTTTGGATGAGTGAATAAGTGAAACTTTGTGTTCATGGTTTTATCTTGTCTTAATATTATTAGCAAAGTTGTTATTCTTCTCAAATTGTGTGTGTTAATATGTTCTGATTAATCTTTACAATAATATGAGTTTTCCTACTTACAATATTAATCCCTCTCCTAATTTCTCACTCTTACTTCCCCACCTACCTAGAAAATTCCTCCCTTGCACAAGATTGCAAGAATTTTCCATAGGTGTAGTGGAGTGTGCTTGTTGGATCCCCGACCTCTAGGCTAATAACATATTTACTTTTTGTTTCACATATAAAAATAGAGCTGTTCCATTCAAGAAGAGGGACCTAGTCCCATAGCATTGGTAGAAATCCACCAATATTACCTATCAAAATTTTTATCACCAACAAACATGTAAGAAAAACTTAAAATTGTAGAAGGTGTTATTTCTATCTAGGACATGCAAGACATGAAATTTGATTAAAAAAATACATTTGTATAAATCAGGGACATCTGAAGACATGTCTTGTATGTCGAAAAACTTACTCGATTGTATGACATGCAAAGACATGCAATTTGATAAAACTTACAAATTGTCAATTCAAACTTATAGTTGTAGGACATCCAAGACATGTAATTTGATAAAAATTATAGTTGTAGAAATCTAGGACATGCAAGACAAACTTACGAGTTGTAGTAATTGTAGAAGATGTGATTTCTATTTATGACATGCAATTTGATAAAACTTACAGAGTTGTAGAAATCTAGGACATACAAGACATGCAATTTGATAAATAATTATAGAATATGTGATTTCTTTCTAGGACATGTAAGACATGTAATTTGATAAATACTTGTAGAAGATTTGATTTCTATCTAGGACATGCAAGACATGAAATTTGATAAAACTTACACACGTTGTAGAATTCTATGACATGTAAGACATGAAATTTAATAAAAATTACAGTGGTGGAAATCTATGACATGGAATTGTAGAAGATTTGATTCTAGGACATGCAAAACATGTAATTTGATAAACATTATAGTTGTAAAAATCTAGGACATGTAATTTGATAAAACTCACCATTGTAGAAATCTAGGACATGTAAGACATGCAATTTGATAAAACTTACAGTTATAGAAATATGGACATGAAATTGTAGAAGATGTGATTATATGACATACAAAACATGTAATTTGATAAACTTACAATTGTAGAAATATAGGGCATAATTCTAGAACATGCAAGACATTTAATTTGATAAAACTTACAGTTGTAGAAATATAGGACATGTAATTGTAGAAGATGAAATTCTAGGACATGCAAGACATGCAATTTGATAAAACTTACAATTGTATAAATCTACGACATGCAATTCTAGGACATGCAGACATGCAATTTGATAAAAATTATAGTTGTAGAAATCTAGGACATGCAATCAGTAGAAGAGACATGCGATTTGATAAAACTTACAGTTGTAGAAATCTAGGATATGCGATTCTAGGACATGTAAGACATGTAATTTGATAAATCTTACAATTTTGTATAAACTGGGACATGCGGTGTAGAAGATGTGATTCTAGGACTTGCAATTGTAGAATATGACAATTGTTGATTAAAAAAATCTTATGAGTTTTCAAAGATGTGATTCTAAGACATGAAAGAAATGTAATTTGATAAAAGTTATAGTTGTAGAAATATAAGACATGCATAGTTTTAGAACATGCATTTGTGATTCTAGGACATGCAATTGTAGAAGATGAGATTCTAGGACATATAATTGTAAAGATGTCAATTGTTGAAAAAAAAACTTAAGGTTGTAGAAGATGTAATTATCATGCAAGATGTGATTCTAGGACATGCCGGACATACAATTTGATAAAACTTACAGTTGTAGAACTCTAGGACATGCACAATTGTAGAATATGCAATTGCGATTCTAAGACATTTAATTGTAGAAGATGTCAATTGTTGATAATAAAAAATTACAACTTCAGTAGAAGATGTTATCGCATTTTGGACATGCAATTATATAAGATGTCAATTGTTGATTTAAAAACACTTACAGTTGTAGAAGACATGATTTCATTAAGGACATGAAACGTAGAATATCCAAAGATGTGATTGCATCTAGGACATGCAACTATAGAAGATGTGATTCAATGCAATTGATTAAAAATCTAGGACATGTAATTTTAGAAGATGTCATGTAATTTTAGAAGATTCCAATCATTGATAATAAAAAATAATTATAGTTTTAGAAAATGTGATTTCATCTAAGACATGAAATTGTAAAAGATGTGATTGATTCAATTGATTAAAAATCTAGGACATGCAAAAATAGAAGATTCTAATTGTTTAAAAACTTACAGTAGAAAATGTGATTTCATCTAGGACATTGATTCAGAAAGATGTGATTCTAGGACATGTAATTGATTAAAAACTTATAGTTGTAGAAATATAAGACATGCACGATTGATAAAAAAATTACGGTTGTAGAAATCTAGGACATGCAATTGTAGATGATGTGATTCTAGGACATGCAATTGATTAAAAAAATACATTTGTAGAAATGTAGGACATGCGATGTAAAAGATGTGATTCTAGAACATGTAATTGACAAAAAAACTTATAGTTGTAGCGATCTAGGACATGTAATTGTAGAAGATTCCAATTGTTGATAATAAAAACTTACGATTGTAGAAGATGCCAATTGTCAATAATAAAAAAATTACAATTATAGAAGATGTGATTGCATCTAGGAAATGCAATCCTAGATTAAAAAATATAGGACATGCAATTGTTTTAAAAAAACTTACAATTGTAGAAGATGTAATTGCATCTAGGACATGCGATTGATTAAAAATCTAGGACATGCAAGGGTAAGTGCATGAAGTTGGGGGCCAAAAAGCGAACAAAAACTCGAAAAAAAAAGTAAAACGCGTATGCGTTTATTATAACGTGATCGCATTTTAAATTGTCGGGTTTGGGATTTCTTGAGCCATAATGCGCGACGTGTTACATAACATGTACGCATTATCCCTACTATAAAGAAAAAAAAAAAAAGATGCCCGAGCCTCTATCATTTTATCTCCCTCAAACGTGAGTTTGAGCTTAAGCGTGCCCTCATGTTTTTCATTCAGGTGGATCTCAAACTCAAAGGATCTTTTTGGATATCCGGAAGATCTCGAATCAACGATGGCACCACGGAGAAGAGGTAAGCACAATTATTTTCTCAAAATTGCATTGAAATATGATAATTATGGATTAAAATTTGAATTGAATACATATTTTTATTGTTACATTAGAGGTCGAGGAATCAACCACAACCAAACCTACTTATTCACCCGCCATCCCTCCCGCACTCCCACATTGCTCAACATCCCTAGGTAGTAAAAAGATTTAACATCTTACCCACATAGTTGAAAAAAAAATTAAAATTGAGGATTTAATCAAAACAATGAGGGATTCACAATCTATAAACCCCCACTGCGCCTCTCTTGCAAACACATTGGAGGCATTACTTGTTCAAGTTGATGCAACAATGGGGAAAATTGATCATTGGACAACTTACAGAGAGGGTTATAGGGTTTATTATTCCAACAAATTATCATATGTGGATGTAAAGAAAAAATAAATTTCAAAATACCTCATATGTGCCTTATTCAGGGACCCCGCACTAATTTTCTGTTTCGTTTGTCATGTAAATGGTTTCCCATCCATTAGTGCAATAATAATTTGATTACAAATATTTTTGGGACCGATGGTGGATGGTGTTTGATTTTCCACCTTGTAATAACAACGAGGTACCACTATACTTTACGAAGAAACTCTATTGTGAGTTTATCCTCAACGAGATCCCAAATTATTTTGATTTCTAAGATTTTGAGGCGAGGAAAAGGATCTGCATATAGGATCGACCGGGTGCATAATGTGCACCTATTCGGTAGGGTAGATTCCCCCCGCGTACAAGCCCTCACCCTAAGATTGTCCCTCAGTAGTGAAGGAGACAGTAGATATTTATACACTCCACATGCTTGAAAGGCTCTATTTTTGACCCTTGTTCGACATACGCGGGAGATTTCTAAGCCAAATGCTCATAGAGGTGCATAGAGTATTTCCTCATGGAGTACTGAAGCATGAGGCCACATCTTTTCTCATCATGTGGTAGCATATGTTTGGGGCTGAGGAGGATGATACTTTCATTCATACTTTGCTTTTGGTGCACTGCTAGGGGTGCACATGATAATGTCACTATGTCGATGTCCTTTTGAGTAAGACATTTAGATTACATTCATCGGCATCACCTTCACAGTAAATTTTTTTGTTTTGTTATGTGTGTTCAAGCAAAAGTTTGGAGTACTTGATTTACTTATATATGTTGAATTTTTGAAATAATTGTATTTGTATATATATGCATTGATATTACGGTCGCGGGAGACACATCTTCATCCTCGACCATAGGCGCAGGCACCATGCATACACATACATTCATAGAGGTAATTTAGAATGTTAATTATGTAAATTTTTCACATACATACATACATACATACATACATACATACATACATACATACACACACATATATATATATATATATATATATATATATATATATATATATACATATATATATATTAATTTTGAAGTCAAATATATGTATGTTCTTGTATGTCCATCTAACTCACATGATATACATGTTTGATAAAGATGTTGACTTCACTGACACCCCACCATCTCTGCGACAAGTAGATAAAGGTGTTGCCACTGCGATTTCATCTACGCAGCAAAGTCACTAAGGTAATCAAACAACACGTAAATTTTGTTAAATTTCTCGTGTAACTCGTATTATGTTAAATTACATGTTAGGAATGTCTTTCATTGTAGAAATTATTAAATTATGTTAATAATGTCCTTCATTGTGTATATGTAGAAGTTACCTATGAAAGGTAGTAGCCATGTTCATTTGATTCACAGGTGTAGGCGGAGTAAAAACAATATTTCTATATTGATAAAGGGTAAGTGCAATGAAGTTGGGGGGACAAAAAAGGGTCATAAGTGGACGTCATATTGCAAATAACAACATAATATCAACTTGTAGGGATTATTAGCAATGCATACACTCAAAATTAGAAAAAATTATATAAATATGAATCGTAGCATCCAGAATCTAGTTTCTAAACTACTAATTTTTTTAAATGGAAAATTTTAGCTGTATTAAACACTCAAAATTCAATGACTTGATTTATTTTTTTAAACACCTATAAGATTATAGTCCGCTTGTACGCGATTTGGATGGCCAAAAATTGATATATATTTTATTCCTTTAGTAATATGTTAGATTCCACTATCTATCTTGGGATAGATTTTATTTTGTATTTTTCTAAGCAATATTTTATTTTTTATGATTTTTTCCATGAAAGTGGTATGAAAACATAAAGAAAAGCAGAGAGAACTTTTCGTTTATCTTGCCCATAAACTTCATCAAAAATATTGAAATCAAATAAATTTTTTTGAACATGTATATAACTTCACCACGGTTGGGATGGTATAATTTTTATCACATTCTAATAAGTGAAATGAAATTTGCTGGAGTCTTAAATGTAGACATAAACATTCACATGAAAAAGTGTCTTACAGGACCTACTATTAGTAAAAATTATAAACTGATATTTATCTTATTCTATTCACTTTAAAATAAATATTTCTACAAATCTAATAGTCTCCCCTACGCGATGGTACCATTTTTATGACATATTGTTAACTTTTCGGCATGGTTCAAGTCCACGAAGACTAAATTTGATTTTTGTTGTTTTTGATGTAAATGTCGGGATTTGATGTACACTTAATTGTCCCCCAAACTTGTTGCATTTACCTAAAATTAGTTAAAATATTGTCATTATGTACATACATGTACTTAGTTCTATTTTCACTAATAATGATGTTATATTTTCGATCTTATGTGTATGTAGGGAACTTGACCCCCTCCATTTTGACTTGAGGGCATGGACTCCTCCATCTCGTCGTCTTCGTACCCACATTCATACTTTGAAGCTCCCGATGACTCATCGAGCATGAGATGCAAATTTGGCATGGTCGACAACTTGCGGTAAGTTTGTGTATTTATGTAAATACTTTCATTCTAGCATGGTCTTAAATACATGTTTGAAAACATATATAAATTAAGTTTTGACAAAAAACATTGTTTACATTTACACGCTCATCTAGAGGCAAGTATTCGTGGAAGAGGACTCAAAGCATGGGCTTGGATGATCCAAATTCATCTCATAGATCTACATCTTCCTCTAAGGGAGGGCCTTCTTTGAGTAAGGCCAAGAGAGGGATAGATTTTGATGAGTAGAAATATATATGTCTTATCGAGACGGGTGATTTCTCTGGACTCAGTAGCGCTAGATACGTATTTTAAGATCTCGAGACCTCCATATTGGGGCCCTCTATGAAATCCTCTCACGTTTTTCTCCATCTCCATTCGGTTCTCTTGATGTCTATTGTTTGAAAATGAGTAAAATATCATGAGTCAGAGTCGGTGTACGGATTCCAGATGCTATAGTTTGCAAACAGAAGCTCGTGGGACCGAACCAACTATGCCAACATGTCGGGGTGGCCAGGTGAATGCTAGTGGAGGCTTAATTTTGGTTCCCTACGCTACCCGTGCTTTCGGGCTACCTCGTCCAGGCGTAGTCCCTTAAGAGCCCTGAGGCCAAAACATGTTATATCTTCATGGGTGATTTCTTAGACTATGTGGCACCTAGAGATATCTTGTCGATCCAAGACCTCCATGTTGGGGCCCTCACGAAATTCTCTCATAGTTTTATCCATCTCCATTGGGTTCTCTTGTTGTCATACTATTTGCGAAACGCGTGAAATCTTGATCGAAATAAGTCGGTGTCTGTGCCCGGATGCTCTAGTTTGCAAATGGAAGCTCGTGGAACCAAACCAACTATGCCAACGTCAGGTGGCCAAGTGAACACTAGTGGAGGCTTTGTTTTGGTTCCCTATGCTACCCGTTCTTTCGGGCTACCTCATCTGGCGTAGTCACTTAAGAGCCATGAGGCCAAAACATGTTATATCTTCTATGGGTGATTTATCGGACTCAAGTGGCACCTGAGACGTATCATCGGATACGATACCTCTATGTTAGGGCCCTCTACAAAATCCTCTTGTGGTTTTCTCCATCTCCATTCGGTTCTCTCGTTGTCCTACTATTTGCGAATGTAGAAAATATTGTAGTCTAAGTCAATGTAAGGTTGTCTATTGCCAATCACACGATTAATATAGGTGGTTCATACAATATAGGTGGTGAAATGAGAATTTATGTTTTTGTTCCTTTCTAATATTTAATTTCTCTTAGCTTCACTCGGCTTCAGAATAATAAATTATCTCTTGTGATTACCCTGACCACGTGAAGGTGGAAGATTTTTAGCACCACTAACCTACATAAACATGTTAGTAAGCAATTAAATAGAATTTTAAATCATACAAAATTTAAATAAAATCATTTAAGTAAATATTCAAATTAAATTCATGAACCACAAGGATCAACTCTATTCTTTACATGATGAAAGAATTGCTTCATGATCCGATTCACGAACCTTCCATAGATTCTTGTTTGATGGCCGACCTTGATATTTGATCAATTTAATATTTTTGAATGACCAAATGTGAATAGTGAAGTATCTTCCGATGTATTTTATAGTCTTCAAAAAACCAAATGTTTGATTTTTGATAGGATGTCGTCGAATCCAAGTTCCGGTGACTACCACGACCCGGAGTGGGATACTCAAGGTCTTCACCATCAATGACTATGGAAGTCAAAAAAATTCCCTCTACAATGAGACAAGAAGTAGTCTATTACCTCTACGTTAAATTCCGTCACAATAACTTTGAAAAAATGTGCCTGTGTATCACAAAGTAAAATTGTTTAGTTAATTTAAAAATATGTTAAGAGTTGACCATTTAATAATTTATAAATCTAAAACATGGCATGTAAATATATGTATGTACCTTGTTGCACTAAATCAAAGACTTGGTCAAAGTCAAGTGATATTGTCATTTGATCCAAGACCTGCAGAAGTTGTAATGCTCATGTAACTTGATGTGTGTCGAGTGGAATTAGAGGTCTACAAGTCCATTCATCCACCCATTATTGTGACTCACATTCATTCCATGCAAAATAAATGCATGATATACAAAAACATGTCATGCACCTAGATAAATAGTCCAAGCATTTTCATCTAAACTATGGAATGAGTGCATATCACTTGATCCTACAACTGGCATACAATCTTCAAAGTTTTCCCAGATGTTATTCCTCTATCAACCATAAATATATATGAACCATTGATATCTCTTGAGATTCATGCCCCATATTCTTAACACACCAATCAACAATGATGTTTTTGCATCTGTAAATTTAGCACCATCCTTAAACTTTAACTCTTCTCTTGCAAGTTCTCTTTTCACACATGCTCCTACACCATCATGCTCTCCTTTCCCATGCCTGCCTCATTAAAAATACGAGATATGTTATACATTTATTTCTTTGTGCATCTGCTTAACCAATAAAACATCCATGCATTCTTGAATTGTTATGTCAGTTTCCGACCAAATGTAATGTTGATTGAAACTAATGTTCCTCTCATTCAAGTTCACATAAAACACCCGAAACACCCTTATACATATTCTATAGAATGTGTCCGATCATCACTGATGTAGAAATGACACTCTCTTAATATTTTTTTATCTTGCTTAGTGCTTTGAGGAGAGTGCATGAATGCTATATGCATGAAAATAGAAACTTGCACTGAGTTATAATATTGATGTTGAACCTCCATTTGTGGCTACAATGTGTAATTCTCTGTGAAGTCAACTACTTTGAAACAATAGTACCAAGCGGGAATGTGTCCTTGTTTAAATTGAATTTTCATCCAACCATCGAGCTCTATGTGTGTTCCTTGCATACTCATAAAAATTTCTCTATGAATTTGACCATATATTTTGATATAGGTAATTATTTTCTAACAAGCTCACACCTCTTAGATTTTTTCTATCTTTTAATTAATATGCCACCGATTTATATTTGGTGAAATCAAACAATTCTTTTCCTATTGAATATGTACTCTCCTCATGGATACTGACTTTTCATATTTGTGAAGCCACTGCATACATTGCACATTCCATCCAAACATGCTTTGTTATAAAAATTGTCTTGTTGATTTTTCACAAAATATTGTCAGAATAAATTGCCTTGAAAGATTTTTGTGAGACATTTAATCCACACTCTTCCAACATGATGTCATTATGCAAAACACGACGTATTTGACAAAAAACATCATAATGCATTGAAAATTAAACATGATGCTTAATAAAAAGTGCTACGTGAGTGATTGATTTTTACATAAAAGGGTTTTCTCATTTCAAAGAATCTTTAGCTAATGTTAATTTATGGATTTTCATTCTTAAACTTAGAGAACAATTATGTTTGAGTCATATCTAAGAAATGTTTTGCACATGATTCATGATTATGAGAACCTATTCTTCTTTTTTGTATCTCTTTTATTCGGTGACACCCTTGTGTTCTCATTCTAAAATTTTACAATTAATTCTTTTAGAATATCGATGTATTCTTGTCTTTTCGTGGAAGTCTTCTAGAAAATCCCAATAGTCAGTGTTATTGACTGACTCAAGACGTTTACGTCTCTCTATTTCTTTCATTAGTGTTTTTCTGTTTAGCTTCAAAGCACTGCTGCTTTTTTCCTAATCAAGCATTTATTAATTGTTTTATCACTTACTATACAATTAGTAAGTGCACACCGTGTAGCATTACTATCTTTGGTGTGTCTTTTGCCACCTACATTTTGGTATGCTTTATGTATGTTTTCAACAATTGATGCATTTTGATCAACAACATTAGATGTTCTTAACCTTGAGTCTTCATTATAGGTCTCATCTTAATTAATTTCATCAATGTAACAAATAATTGACATCTTTGTGTGTCATTTAAATTCTCAAAGTAATTATCCCAAATTCCACTAGCTTTTCTTCTCGCATTTCTTTCAAACATTTTGTTAGGCATTGGTTTTATAATGTTTTCATCAATTTCAATTAAGTGAATTGGTTTTCTTCACAAAATGGAAGGAGGTGTTCTTAGAGGTGAAGATTCATTTACAAGGTTACTTTCTTCATTCAGTGTTTTCATACAAATTTTGGGGTTAACATTTGGATTCTTAGGTAAGGGTTCAACAATTGGATTCATATCAATTTCTTCATCCATACCAACATTATCATTCAATTCAATATCATTATTCATTAAAAATCATTATTCTATACATTTTCATTATGTATTTCATCCGCATTTTCTAATATATTAGCTACACTTGATATAGTGGATGTACCTTCCCCTAACTTGAAGTTTTTTCATTCTCTTCAATTTCTTTATTCTCTTCTCTTCCAATTACTTCGATGTCTTGTTCTTGAATTTCCTCTTGTCCTTAGCTCGACGTTTATCGTCCATGATTATAAAAATCAACTAGTGGGGTAGGGTACAAAATGAACTACTAAAACATCGTGCAAGACATGTAAAGAAAATTGCGAGAAAAAACATAATGTTTGCAGAATTCCCGTGAAAGAGATGAAAGGGACATTGGGGGCCACAATATATATAAACAAAGAAAAACATGTACGTGTTTTGTATTTTCTCTTTTTCCAAGCCATGCCTCAAGGCTTGGGATCCGGTTTGGATCCCTAAGCTTTGAGGCATGGACTCTACAAATACAACAAACAACGTGTTTTGTAAGAAAATGTAAAAATGCCACTTCATCTATGATAAATAAAAATAAACAATCAATCCATTTTTTAAAATTATACCACGACATAGAGCAGAGTTTCTTCTTTCTAAAAATATAATTTTTCAAATTTTCTAACTAATATAAGGTTTCTATATTATTTATTTTCTATGCATTTTTATAGCTATTTTTTGAAGTGTAAATATGTCTATCTCTCATGGTGTATTTTTTTTTTGGTGATTGAAATTTTAAAAATTATACTAGCCCAAACTAGGCATAATTCTATACATATTAAAAAAAAACTAATTTTCGATATTTTTTGAGGTAGTTAGGGGGCACGGTCGAGCTCCGTTATTTTTCAAAACATAAAATTTTTGTACTAGAAAAATCATAAATAAAAAAATATTCGCTATAAAAATCTTTAAAAAATGCAACCCAAACTAGATGCTCCTAGCTATCTTTCTACTAAAGGGTTTTCAAAAATACTAAATGGTGCTCAAAAAATGGTGGGCGCACAAAAGTCACTCTATTATATTTTTTAACAAAAACAAGAGCATCTGTTAGTATTTTAGTTGTTTGACCCACTTAAACTTATCCGTTTTCAATAAAATTTAGTAGCTTAGAAACTAGACTCAAAATGCTATGATTCATATTTCTACAACATCTTCCAATTTTGAGTGTAACTATTTTGAAAAACTCGTACAAGTTGAAGTTTTTTTTTTTTTCAGAAAAATGTGTCCACTTAAGACCCCCTTTTGGCCCCCCAACTTGGTGCACTTACCCGATTATAGATTAAAAATATAGGACATGCAATTGTAGAAGATGTCAATTGTTAAGACAAATTATAGTTGTAGAAGATGCAATTTCATCTAGGACATGAAATTGTAGAAGATGTGATTCAATGCAATTAATTAAAAATGTAGGACATGTGATTGTAGAAGATACAAATTGTCAAAGAAGAAGATGTGATTCAATGATTGATTAAAAAAACTTCATCTAGGACATGCGATCAGTAGAAGATATGATTCAATGCAATTAATTAAAGAAACTTACGATTGTAGAAGATTTGATTGCATTTAGGACATGAAATTGTAGAAGATGCAATTCAATGCAATTTTTAACCTCACCAAAACATAAAACCAATGTTCTCGGTAAAACACTTACCGTGATTTAATGTAATTGATTAAAAAAAACATACGAGTTGGAAAAGATGTGATTGTATCTAGGACATGCAATTGTAGAAGATGTGATTCAATGTAATTGATTAAAAATATAGGACATGTAATTGTAGAAGATGCCAATTTTCAAAGAAGAAGATTAAATTCAATATAATTGATTAAAAATATAGGTCATGCAATTGTATAAGATACCAATTGTCGAAGAAGAAGATGTGATTGAATAGAATTGATTAAAAAACTTACAATTGTAGAAGATGTGATTGCATATAGAACATGCAATTGTAGAAGATTTGATTCAATGCAATTGATTAACAATCTAGGACATGCAATTCATTGCGATTGATTGAAAAAAACTTACGGTTTTAGAAGATACAATTGCATCTTAGACATGCAATTGTATAAGATTCCAATTGTTAAAAAAAAAAGTTCTGAGTTGTAGAAGATATGATTGCATCTAGGACATGCAATTCTAGAATATGCAATTCAATGCAATTGATTAAAAATATAGGACATGCAATTGTAGAAGATATCAATTGTCGAAGAAGAAGATACGATTCATGTAATTGATTAAAAAAATCATTAGTAGAAGATGTGATTGCATCTAGGACATACAATTCTAGAAGATGTGATTTAATGCAATTGATTAAAAATCTAGGTGAAATAATTTTAGAAGATGTCAAATGTCGAAGAAGAAGATGTGATTTAATGCAATTTGATTTAAAAAATACATTTGTAGAAGATGTGATTGTATCTAGGACATGCAATTGTAGAAGATGTGATTCAATGCCATTGATTAAAAACTAGGACATGCAAATGTCAAAGAAGATAAAAAAATGACAGGTTGTAGATCGCATCTAGGACATGCGATTGATTTTAAAAAAATTGCGGTTGGAGAAGATGCAATTACAT
This sequence comes from Taxus wallichiana var. yunnanensis, assembly GCA_018340775.1. NCBI lineage: Eukaryota > Viridiplantae > Streptophyta > Pinopsida > Cupressales > Taxaceae > Taxus > Taxus wallichiana. The sequence continues at coordinate 892,775,578 of CM031239.1, forward strand.
CTAGGACAAGCAATTGTCGAAGAAGATAAAAAAACTTATAGTTGTACAAGATGTGATTGCATCTATGACATGCAATTGCCGAAAAATAATATGTGATTACATCTAGGACATGAAATTGATTAAAAAAACTTACGAGTTGTAACAATCTAGTACATGTAATTGAAAAAAACTTATAGTTTTACAGGTTGTAGAAGATGTGATTTCTTAGGACATGCGGTTAGAAAGATGCCAATTGTTAAAGAAGAATATGAGATTTAAGTGCAAATATATGTGTAGTTTGATTGATTACTTTGAGATTGTGTGTAAACATTTTCAATTGTTTTTTCCATTTTGATTGACAATGGTGGTGCTCTCTATGAAAATGGTTTTCCATAACTGGCATCTCTAATTATTTTGGCCATTTCATTATGACATAATTAAAAGCAATACATTACTAATAATGCACTAAATGATCAAAAAGTGTGGAACAAAATTCAACACAAACAAGGGAAATAATAATATGTTAACTAATTCTTCCTTAATGTTGCAATAACCACCTTCCATGACAAGCCATGAAATTTACTCACTATTATTTCTTGGAGAAAATTCATTTGGAATGTGTGAGAATGAGATTACAGATTAGCCCTTATTTCCTCCACATCCTCTCAAAATATTTTTAATGTCTCGATTTGGCTTGATGCGCCTAGAATTCTTAGTTAACACCTAGTCACGCTAGCACATCACTCAGCCTAGGCTGAGCGCTCACCCGAAGCACACAAAGGTATCGGGTCCCTCTTAAGATTTGTTGTTGTAGAAGAATGGTAGCATGATAAAGCAGTAAACATATATTTTTAGAAACTAATCCATCTATTCATCATTATACTTGAACTAGATCTATAAGCACTTAAATGTAAATCATCATGATAACAATAATATACATTGACAAAACATATCGATACTTACATTTGTTGGCCAATTTTCTTTATATATTCATCGTACCAACAGTACAAAAGCTTCATACAATACCAGACATGCGTGCATGGATTTGTTACAATTATCCAATCTCATGTACTCATGTATCTCTCATCCTCCAAAGCATGTGTCTCTATATATCTCTTACTAAGTAATTCATTACATATATATAGGGTGGGAACTAGCCCTTCACCACTTAACTCTACGAAATAGGTCACATGCTTTAATAACGGCCATGCGCCTTTTCTGACTATAGCCATACATGCAAGTATGCTATCTATAGATCGTTGATAGTTAACTATAGTGGTGGATCTATCCTTAGCTTATGCTCGTGCAAGAGTGATTTGACATAATCTTTAAAAATCTCCACAAAGAGTGGCACGTAAGTCTGGCATCGCTTTGTGTGCTCCACACCCAATCTCTAAGAATAGACCTGATCTTTAAAATCGGCTAAGTCCCGAAAGTCGACTCTACACCTCCACACGTGATGCCTTCCTATACCTTCACACCTTTTCTCTGTGCTATTCTTAGAGTGGACTCTATGTGCATGTTCAACTAAGTGTTTTCTCTGATCAACATTACCCCAAACTAATCTCATTGTCGCCTCGACAATGGTGATGTCCAAAACTTACACAAAGAATGGATAAATAAAGAATGATTGAATAAAGAATTTTGAATAAGGTATACACAACTAACAAAACTGTTCAAGCCTCAAGCCCCTCCATTTCATCTTGAAGCAAAAACTCTAGATATTCTTCTTTTATATACTTCTAGGTTCTCCCACTCCGTTAATGCAGCTCCTGCCATCTTAGGCACATCTGCAGTGATGGAATAAGCTCTTCCATAGTGAGATTTCCTTGCTCATTTTGTATCACAAGAATTACGCTTGACATAGAGGTTTGCACCCCCTCCAATACATCCATCTTTTGAGTAATGAGCTTTCCAAGCTCCTCTAACCTTTCCTTATGCGGTGCATGTGCCGCATTAGTGCCTCACGCTTACGCTTCACCGGGACTAATCGTTCGGCGTGGCCTATGGTAGCATCCTTCATAGCCTTGTGTACTTCATTTTCCTCCTCCAATGTTTTCACCATGATCAACACATCGGGGCTATGCACATCGTTAATGCATGATCGGATTTCTTTAGTTTGTCGCGATGGATGGCTTGTAGTAGGCCTTCATAAGTAGCAATCTTCCTTGCTACTGCAGCTTGCGCTTTCTCTACCTTTTCCCGAGTCCTTGTGTTGTGTTGATACACACACCTTTTCATCCTCCAACACTAATGTTATCATTGTCTTTACATAGTGCATTGCAGAAGGAAATTCTTTTGGCACTTGGGATTCCAATGCAGGCATACCTTGAGGACATCATCTCGATTTCCTCTATTATATTAATAAAAGTGTCGTATTTTCTTTTGATCAAGTCCTTTTCCTGTACTAGGCATGCTATCTCCATATCCTTGGCCTTCACTTCTCTGTCGGCGCCATAATGGTAGCAGATTTATCAATGTTTCTTCTCGCTACTTGAAGGATACCTTTACCGAGCATTGCTCACTGCTCGTCGATCGACATCACCATTGACTTAATTGTCATGTGGCGCATTTCAGTGCCTTCTTCAACCTGTCTTGACGTGCATGATTCTTCACCGACATCAAAGTCTAGCTCATCCATTCATATGCGTGTGCATAGACCATGAAAGTTGCTTCCTTGTGCAGAGAGTCACCTTGTCCTCATCCATGAGCACCCATCAGAATAAATCCTTCGCTTTCGATGGTGCTCAAAACCGAAAGCACAAATAATCAGCTTTGGGTCTTACTGCATACCCCATGGTATGTGCCTTGGCGTCCTCCCACTGTTTGACAAGATTTGGGCCCTTTGGGAATGGCTACATTAGGGTTAGGAATACTAGATGTATCCCCACCCTTGTCTGTGTAGCCTCTGATTGTTCCCCTTCTTCTCCTTCTTCTACTTTCTCCTCCTTGTGTTAAGGCTTTTCCTCTCTTGGAGATGAAGGTGCCTTCTCCTCGATTCTTATGTTTCCTCGCTTGCTTTGAGTTTTCTTCTTTTCTTATTCTCTGGATCCTTCACTTGCTGGGTTTCTCCTTGCACCCTTGTGCACTTAAATACCTTCTTAAATATTTGGTCACCCTACTCCTCCCCCGTAACTCCTTCTCCCAGGGAAGTTGTCGTGCACTCCTTCTCTTGGCCAGATGGCTACTTCCTCCTTCGCACCAAACCCGTCACTATCCTCGTCTTCTTCATCCTCTTCCTCATCATCTTGCTTAGGTTCAGAGGGCCTAGGTGCCGAAATGTTCTCCATAGTATGCTTCCCCTTTGGTGGCCCTGAAGCGCTTGAACTTGTTTTCCACATACTTGTTATTCTCCATTTTGGGCTTGAGTTGGAGATATATCATTACGGCCCCGATATCCACAATGGCCAATGTTTCAGGCTTAATGCTCAAAATCTCGAGATATTATTCTCATTGTATGTATTCCTCCTGGATATCCATACGTCTTTTGCGGTGTGGTATTCACAATCCACCTTGTCTACATCAAACACCAACCTCCATGTGTTGGTGAACCGATGAACTACAGCTTGGAAGTATTACATAGGAAATGCGTAAGGTAGTTTACACCAGGGGCTCCATGACCCATCTACCATTAGAAATCGTGTAATACGAAATGCTTTGGTAGACTACAAATTGTACACCGCTTCCCTGAATCGAAGGAAAATCCTTGGGTATACGCCATTCCTCTCCAAACACCGTGGGGATCCTATCATACCACATCTTTACGCACTCCTTCACCTCATTCGTCATTGACCCCTTACAGAGATACTTGCTGAATCGTTTAGCTAGAGACTTGTGATTCATGGGGTATTCCCATATATTCTCTTTTGGGCCATCTGGTACCCCAATCTCCATGAAGACTAAACTTAGTAAGATACAACCAAAACTTATCTTATTTCTTGCACGTGCTTCCTCTACTATCTTGCTCTGCAATGAAGCCGACAATGTTATAAGTGGTTCCTTTTGACATGCATTTTGCCACATGCAGCCACATAGAGTTAACTTGTGACCAACGTTCTTGGTCATTCAATTTTTAATTAGGTGTCTTTGATGCTGCCATTCTTCTTGGATAATTTTTCAGTTTGTCAATGTCCATTCCGCGTGGTCCTTTCTGATAGCCCAGCACTTTCTATGTCTCCAAGATGGCACTTTTGTCAGCTAGGTCAGTCTTAATATCTTCACATGTTGCCCTTAATCAGTTACTATGGCAATAAGAATGGGTGTCAATCTTACCCTTCGTCCTGCAAAATAGAAAAAGTCCTCATGGACTCGGCTCATCAGCCATCTATACAATGGTGCATACTTTCCAAAGTATGGGAGCTCATACAGTTGGTAGACACCATTCCTTTTAGTAGCCTTTCCCACATCATCATATATTGGCATGCCATCCTCAGTTCACCTGTTTGTTCGGGAAGTGAGCAGGTCATCTAGTTTCTTATGGTTTTCATTGGTTTGGTCATTATACTCACTTATCTTACTCTATCGTATGTGGGTATCCCATTCTTGGCCCACAATAACTTCCTCAGGGTACTGCATTTCTGAAAAATTACTTTCCGGCACCATCTCTTCCTCTTCTTCCACCACCACCTTCTTCTTTTCCTTTACTGGTGCTGCTTTCTTCTTTGGTGCCATTCTTCTCTTTGGGTTTTGTTTTCTAGACCATTTGCTGTAAGTTTTTAGTCTTTTGCTTCAAACCCTACCTCGATTCAACCATGCCCTAATTTGTAATCATGAAATCATGCACCCTAGCTCTATTATATTACTCTGCTTCATTCAAACCCTTTTCTTAGGGGATTCAAGCCCTTCCATAAACGAGATCTGTCTTCTACACACCTGGTTCACTTGCTTCATACCTTGAATCACTTTACTTAGCTCTTTGCATGTAGCTCTTTGTCGAATTCTCATAGTTGCAAGGGTAAAAATGAAATCACATCCCATCCTTATATAGATTTCCACTTTTTGTTGCATTAATTTCTCCTCCACCTACCAAATTCTCCTCATTTATTACCTATTTTTATCATTTCCACACGGTATACCTTCGCGCCAAACGTTATAACCTTCTAGCACACCTTTTTACCCTTTGTTACAGACTTCTCTTCAATGTGCGCTCTAGCACCCGAGTACCTCATCACTACACCATCTCCTAGTAGTTACCATGGCCGCCGCTTACCTCACGTTATATGTTCCCTCATTCCTCTTCATCCTTACTTATCTTGAGAAGCAATATTTTGTCGGTTACCCTTAGTAGCCTTCTTTCTCAAAGACTGCGGCATGCAATCTTCACAGCATATACCGAGAGTCACCAACAATCCACCCCACATGAAAAATATTGTAGTCCTCTGCGCATCAACATGCTTCATATTGTAGTTAGCTTTATGCGTCAAGTTCTCCTATTACACAAACAAGAGCTAAATGGACAAAGCATAGCGACGATTAAAGAAATACATTAAGGAAATGCATAAAGGGAAACCTAATATATCTGGCAATACTACCTTATTACAAACACCAAGAAGACTTATTTATAGTAGGGATTCAACCTACTCCCGTTAAAGTAACCGAGCAACCTTGTGCCATCAATTGTTTCTAACTGGAAAGCACCTGACTCAAGTATATGGGTAATAACATATGGCCCCAACCAATGCACCTTGAGCTTCCTGGATGGCGTAAAAACTTGGAGTCATACAGAAGTACCATTTATCCCATTGTAAGTTTCTTATCCCTAATGTTTCGATCATGCCACGCCTTTTGGCGTGCTTTCTCCTATTTCTAACTCTAGCGTGTGATGGCTCGGCGCTCATCTAGTTGAACCATCTTCTCAATCTGTTCTTCCAGAGCTTGCTCATTAGCTAGACCTCCAGCACGTAATGCGCAAAGAAGGTAACATAAATTCTATAGGAAGAACAACTTCCATGCCAAACACCAATTGAAAAGGTGTGGCTTTGTTCAATATTTTGTATGTTGTTCTATAAGCCCAAAGAACAGCAGATACTTTATCATCCCAATCTTTCCTTCCAACATCACAAATATTGGTCAATGTGTGGCTCAAAATATTTTTAAAAGCCTCAGCAGTCCCATTTTCCTGAGGGTGATAGGGTGTAGTCTTATGGTGGGCAACCATAAACTCGTCTAAAATAATTCTTATTGTCTCATTTAGGAAATGTGTGCCCTATCACTTGCTAAACTTAAAGGATAGTCATACCTTGTAAGAATATTTTCCCATAAGATCCTTCTACTATAGTTGTTGTGCAATCCTTTATAGGTGTTGCTACGCCCATTGGGTAAGATAATATGTACAAGTGATGATATAGCATGATCCGAGTCCTTCTACGCGCATTTGGTGAAATAGGCCCAACAAAGTCAATTGCCCATTTCTCAAAGGGTTTTGTACTTGTAATTAGGCATAGAGGCATCTCATCCCTTTTTCCTAGTTGACCAAGACGTTGACAATGGTCACAGTCTTACAATATTCTTGTACAATGTTTCCCACCACAAACCAGCAAAGTAGGATCTTGCACACCGTTGCATCACCACCATAGTGGCCACTGCAATACCACCATGTGCTTCTTCCATTATATCCTTTCGTTCATGCTTCAATACACAACGGCATAACACCTTGTCTCTACCTAACTTGTACAAATCACCACTGATTAACATGAATGGTGCTTTGTGCGAATAGCAAGTTGCTTCTTCTCTAAATCTTTTATGCCTTCGCGCCATACCAGTCATTAGAAAGATAGCAATGTCCTCCAATTCCGATGGCACATGTTTTAATCTATACTGATTATGCATCGAGGCATGGTCTCTTCTATTGTTTGTGCCTCTTCTCTGATTGAATTCTAGACAAGTGATCCGGTCCGAATTGCTTTTTCCTAGTTTTACCACAACTGTAAAGTCAAACTCTTGAAATAAGTGTATCCATTGGCATATGTGCCCCACAGTAAACGGGGTTGTTCACCAAATACTTTAATGTCATGTGATCTGTATAAAACACAAATGATGTAGCCAACAAATGCGATGAAATTTGTGCAAGGCATAGATCATGGACAAGGCCTCATGCTCTGTAGTGGTATAATTATGTTCTGCAGGGGTCAACTTCCTACTAGTAAAGCAAATGGGATGATCCACAATACCTTCTCTGGTTGAGCTAAGATAGCACTTTGATGGTTGTGCTGGAGGCATCCACATGAACATGAAAAGGTTTATCCCATGAAGGAAAGTGCAAGATAGGCATGATAGTAAGTTTCTCCTTCAATATTTCAAATGCGCTGCTGTGACTCCCCCCAGTAGAATGTACCTTTTCCCCTAAGAAATTCTTCTAAGGGAGTGGAAACTTTTGCATACCCTTTTATAAACTTCATGTAATACCCTGAATGACCCAAAAATCCACACACCTCACGCCGACTAGCGGTGCTTTCAAGCCTATGATGAGTTGTAACTTTAGGCTGGATCAACTAGCAACCCTTCTTTACGAGATAATGTGTCCTAAAAGTGTGCCAAAGGGAGTAGAAAAGATGCACTTCTTGATGTTCAATGAGATACTCAACTGTCAACATCTTTCAAACATCAAGCACAAATTGTCACAATGATCCTTAATTAGCCCATAGACGGTCCAATCATCAAGATAGACCTGTAAGAAGTTATGAATAAAATCCTTGAAGGCTTGTACCACTATCCTTGAAAATATAGCAGGTGCATTCTTTAATCCAAAGGGCATCACAGTATAGGCAAAGCTTCCCCATTCAGTAGTGAAGGTGGTCTTCTCTTGATCTTCCGGAAATCCTAACCTAATGATACCTTGAAAACCCATCTATAAATGAATATATCTTGCGCCCAGCTACTCCTAATATTTCCTCCATGAATGGCGTAGGAAAGGGATCTGTGACACATGCTGCATTTAACTCTCTATAATCAACACAAATTCAAATCCTACCATCCTTTTTTATGCTTATCACCATAGGACTAACCCATTTTGATTCATCCAATGGTCGAACGATATCGTATTTCAACATCTTGTCAATCTCCTCCTTTACTTTCTCGCACAAATTGGGATTCATCCGATATGGTCGCTTCCTAACAGGCGCGCACCTTCCTTGAGTTTTATCTTCATTTCTCTAAGTGATATATGCACACCTTTAACTTCATGGTATCCTCTTGGGAATAAGTCCTCATAGTCTTTAAGTAACTCTATGATTTTTCTACCTCGATTCGACCAATAATCCCCAATTATCACCTCTTTAGGTTTAGCTTTTGTGTTTATATTGACCTTTTTGTCTTCATAGGTTCATGATATTCATGCGCATCTACATCCGCACTAGCTAACACTTCACGTGTTCCATGTGAATGTTCCACATCCAAGTGCTCAACTTCCTCCTCATCAATTATGTAAACCATTTTCCCCTTATCTTTTTCCAGAGAAGCGCTCAAGTAATATGATATCATCTTCTTCATTTGTAAAACATGCCCCTATCTCTATCTCACCAAATAATTCCTGAATAAGTTCTTTCGCTTTCCCACTATCTCCCATGGTTAAGTGCTTGATAAAGCTTAAAGTTGTGTTCACTGGTGGTGTAGATGAAAAGAAGTCAAAATTTTGGATCATCCCGGTAGTCAAAGTTTTCCAATTGCCGATGGCACGATGTAATTCAGCGTATACATACCAAGCACACACGTAACCTTGTAAAGTAAAATAAAACCGATGCACCCAAAGTGAGGGTGGAAATGCTTCTGTCCTACTGTCCGTGAGTCTCTCACACTATTGGATATGATCTTTGAGCGGGTTGATCACCATGATAAGGGCAAATTTTTGTAGGTGCATTACTTCTTGAAAACACAGTTGATAAGGCGGTCCCCGTGGACCACCCACCAACACGTGGTTGTCCCACCCAAAGTATATGACAGCATATCTTTTCGTTTAAGCTAGTTAGCCCAATTTGTTTCCATGGCACCTTGTAAGAACCCGGCCAAATCTTCGGATCCAATATAGCGGGTCTTGGTGACCTATACACTAAACAAAGCGAAAACCATTTTGACAAGCAACCGCGTGTTTAACTTCGCACCCACCAATTTATAAGTGCCATGAGCCCAATTATCACAAGCAACACTTTGTAGGATCATTGATTGACTAAGAATCTTCCCAATGAAGGATTCCTTCCTTAGATGGATCACGGACCTCTGGGTCCCGAATAACGCATATATAGATTTTGTTCAAGTCCTCTTCACTTAAAGGTTCCACATATGGCATGGATTTCCCATCTATCAATGGTATTATAACCCTTTCCTCCTTGTTCTTGAAGCTGATATACCCCTTGTTAAACCTCAAATCAGCATTGTTTGCATAACACCAAGGGCACCCAAGCAAAGCTGGGAAGCTATCTACTTCCTGCAAGCGCTAGCACTTCAAAGTCTCCTGTGAACTTGGCCCCTTGTATAGTGATAGATGCATCCTTTAAAACTCCTATGGGAGTAGCTTTCATTCTATTTGCCATGAACAATACATTAGATGATGGCTGCAATGGGGGTCTCCCCATTTGTTCCCACGCATCTAATGTAAGTACATTTACTTCCACACTTGTGTCAATCAAAATATTGCTCAACAGCCACCCATCCACAACAGCATTCAAAGTGATCTCCTTGTAAGTAATCAATGTTATCGGGGGGTGGGGGAGATTCACATGAAGTATTTGTCTTCTAGTCTCGGTTCCGTGCGCGAGTATATCCCTTCAACTAATTTCCTAATAAAGGAATAATATTCTCATAGCGCAACGTTCTACATACCTCTCTGATGTCGTCAATATCCGACGGGGCCTGTTCTGTATCCTTGTGCTCCAATTTCTAAGACTGCTCTTTCAAACCTTGTATCTCACCTTGAAGGCTTCTAAGGACCTCCATTATTTCTTGATAGACTTCTTTCTGATGAGCTAGATCTGGATACCTAGCATGCAAAACCTCCTCCCTAGTGATTGTGGCTTCTGTTGCAACACCTCTCTTACGCGTGCCACCTCAGCTCGTGTGGTTATCTTGACTATTACTACCTCAGATTCTGGTGCTAACTTGGGCATCCACTGATTCTCTATCATGCACTTTGTATTCTAACCATCCCTGCGCCCTTGTTTTCTTGCTTGTGCTACTTACTGAGATGCTCATACAAGTCCGAACACTCTTCATAACTATGCCCCTTTCCACAAAATGAACAGGAAATATTCTACGGGCATTCGTGCCTATAATGGTCAAGTGAACCACATGTATAGCAAGTTCCTCGAGGAATTCACTCCTTCCTCTACCTCGGCCTCATCCTCCATATCCGCCTCGATATCCTCGTCCTCTTTCACAAACCCCTTCAAACCTTCCGTCATTTACGTCATAGTGCATTTTATTATAATCCCTATCCTGATGCTCATTCTTCCCTTTAGAATTATCAGCCACACTTGCCTGTCTTACCCCAATATCAATGGCATCATGGATCTAGCCAATCAATCTACAGTCCTCAATATCATGGGTCATGGACCTACAAATTTTACAAAAGGAGGATACATTCTTTCTGATTGTGTGTTGTAGTAGGGGGCAATGACTAGCATCATGATTCAAATGGAAAATATCACAGTCTAACATCAATGAACATACAATTATGTGAGGGAAACTATCCTTGTTGTGGCCTTCCACTTCACAATCTGTACACCAAATTCTTGAGTGCATTTCATGAGCTAAGTTTGCTGATAATTTCTCTAACTGTTTTTCCATAGCTGCTATCTGAGCTTCCAAAAATGGACTAACTCCAGTGTTAATACTCCCAACTACTTCAGCACGTAAAGTAGCTTCCAATGCTTCGCGTGGGTCATTATAAGTTTTATGTGATAGTGCTCTTCAAAATGGGGTAATCAATTCCCGATAAACCATTGTGCATGCTTTGACTTGCATGAATGTCATAATAGAGTTTGGATAGAAGCATTTTAAAATGGGCATCATACTCACGTACACTTTCGGAGTGCCTTGCTTTATATCCTTGAGTGTTCTTATACTCTTACGCTCAAACTCGTATATGGAACTCTTTCAAGAAAGCATCTTTCAATGCTGCATAGTCAATACAAGTTTGATTGGGATCAAACTTCCTATACTAGTTGTGTGCGCGTGCCTGTAATGTAGTAGAAAATTGACTTGCCTTGCACTCAGAGGCCGTAATACCTTTGCGTGCCACAATATTTCACACATATGAACATGTTTAGCAACATCCTCGATACCTCTATACTCTGGGAGATGAAGGGACATCTCCATATAAATGTTCTGAGGTTATTGCGTCCCTTGACCACCCGACCTAGAACCTCCTTGGTTTCCTCTTCCTCCAAAACCACCCAACCACCAAAACTAAATACGCCCATACCACCCGATCCTCCTCCAATATTTGGAATAGGGCCCATGGATGCACTCCCGTGTCCTTAAAGGGGTACTATCTTCTGGACCCCTACAGATCACAGTGAGGTAGTCCTGGTTCCAAAGGTAATCCCATACTCAACACGCTCATATTCTCGTGTAGATGATGGGCCTGAAAACGTACCCCAAAAGAATGATAAAGTTATCTATGCTGCCATTGATGTACTTGATGTCCGACCTATTTTTGTGCTTTCACTCCCTAAATTAAAACTATTTTTACCTACTTTATGTACTAGATCTTTGGAAAACCAAGCGCAAGGGCTAGGTCAGTAGGTTAGCTTAGATGTGCACCCACGGCTTAGTTCATATCTATTGACGTGCTTCCATGTGATCCAAGAGGGTTCTCTATCATGCTTTCCTAGATGGGGGAGTTCCTGATGCTCTTACTCTTCTTCCTCCCCATGAGCCTCAAATCCTTTACGAGCCATCTCTCTCCACAACACCATCTGTTCTATAATTTCTTGTTTCTTGCATAATTCCCTCTCGCGTGCCTCATTATACTTTAGTCGCCTCTCTTCCTTTGTCGTGCTACATTAGGTCTCGCCATCTTTCACCAATCTTGTTCCTACCCCCGTGCATGGAGATTATTTTAGCTTTCCATGGGTTTAGCTTCCAAGTTCAATGTTACCATTAGTATTTTGATTGCCAGTGGAATACCTTGCAAATACGTCCCTCTAGGATACCATAGAAACTGGAACTCCACTACCTCCGGGCATGAATAAGTTGAAATTGAATACTCTAAAATATAGTTGTTTAGGACACCGCGAAACCAGGTATCTACCATGCGAGTCCAGCTCAGGTCAACATCATATAGTGTTTGAAATTCCTCCTGTGTCCAAACAAGTGTGTGATACCTCCAATTCCACTTAGATGCATATGCATTCAACCATTCATATAATTCTACTAGAAAGATAGCAAAGAAGCTTTTGTACAAACTGTCATATAGATTCTGCTCTACCCAAGTGCGTGTGCTAAATCCGGATCTAGTGTCAAACCTCCATGCATATTCTTCCTCCAGATCATGAATCCATTCTTCAACGCTCGCCAAAGTTAGCCGGTATGTCTTCATTGCGAACCATTCTGAAACAACTGAAAAAGAGGTCCGCAATGGAACCAATGATGTAGCCTAGAATTCTTAGTTAACACCTAGTCGCGTTGGCACATCACTCAGCCTAGGCTGAGCGCTCACCTGAAGTGCGCAAAGGTACCGGGTCCCTCTTAAGAGTTGTTGTAGAAGAATGGTAGCATGATAAAGCAGTAAACATATATTTTTAGAAACTAATCCATCTATTCATCATTATACTGAACTAGATCTATAAGTGCTTAAATGTAAATCATCATGATAACAATAATATACATTGACAAAACATATCAGACATTGTTGTTCGGCCAATATTATTTATATATTCATCATACCAATAGTACAAAAGCTTCATACAATACCAGACATGCGTGCATGGATCTGTTACAATTATCCAGTCTCATGTACTCATGTATCTCTCATCCTTCAAAGCATGTGTCTCTGTATATCTCTTACTAAGTAATTCATTACATATATATAGGGTGGGGAACTAGCCCTTCACCACTTAACTCTACCAGAAATAGGTTGCATGCTAATAACAACCACGCGCCTTTTACAACTATAGCCATACATGCAAGTATGTTATCTATAGATCGCTGATAGTTAACTATAGTGGTGGATCTATCCTTAGCTTATGCTCATGCAAGAGTGATTTGACATACTCTTTAAAAATATCCATGAAGAGTGGCGCGTAAGTCTCGGCATCACTTTGTGTGCTTCACACGCCAATCTCTAAGAATAGACCTGATCTCCAAAATCAGCTAAGTCCTGAAAGTCTGACTCTACACCTCCGCGCGTGACGCCTTCCTATACCTTCGCACCTTTGCTCCTGTGCTTTGTTCTTCCACACGGAATCTGTGTGCATGTTCAACTAAGTGTTTTCTCTGATCAACATGGCTTGTGATCACTTGGATCAAGATCATTTACATGGCTATATTTAAAAAATTATTTTGAAGATGATAGATATTAATGAGGTAATATGCTCAAATATGTTGTACAAAGCACCATTAATATCAATTCAATTATTGAAAGCATCAATATTGGCCAATAGTGAAATAAAAACCAATAAGAAAAGTTATGATCCATGGGTTTATCTACAGAGTATTGAGTTCATGTACATTCTTCTCAGTATCAATTGTTTTAATACATTTCTAGAATGCAATTATGTATAAAAATGTTTTTTCTCGCCTATACACATTGTATTTGTAATGAGAATACAACCCCGCTTTCTTCTTAAATGTTTTTATATTATGTTGTGTTCAATTTAAGAATGGATACATGTGATCATATTTATGGTAGGAATTTTGGATAAACTCTTTGTTATTGGTATTTTTTCCATAATGGTTGTTATTTATTTTATTTCTAAAGTATATTTTCCCCATTTTTAGGGCACATATCCCAATATAATAAACCTTCCCAATAAAAATATTAGTTGAAATATCACTATTGAGGCCCATGCAATAATATAATTGTTTAATGTCTTTATGTAGTCGATGTATCCTATGTACTATTAAGTGTGTGTATGGTGTTGTTGTCATACAAATGTGCAACATGAAAATTTCAAAATTTCAAGCATGACAACGGACCCAAGTGTCAAAAATTTTCTCCTAGGCCTTCCTAAACCCTCTCCGGATCAGTCTTCCCTCTCTATGGTGTCTATCCTATCCTTGAAAATATGAAAAAATGTTATACATACCTTCCCAAGTTTTCAAAATATTGATACATGATGAGTCATGTCATTTCAATGTAGTACTTCTAAAGGTGATATCTTCAGTAAGCCTAGGAAGGTTATTATTAGCCTTCCCGGAACAAGTGTGCATCCTTCGGGACTGATAAAGAGGTATAAAATTGTATGGAGATATTATCGAGGAGTTTTTAATGCAATTGAATAGGTTTAGGAAGATTTGGGAATGATTCAGAGGTTTTGGAGTAAGAACAATGCAAGCGGGATTTGGAGGCTTGAGGAGTTTGTAGTGTAAAAACACTTGAACTTCAACGAAGACTCTAGGATCTCTAGGATGATTCAAGAGGAAAACAATATACTTTTGTAAAAATATAAAATGATAATCTACATGATGGAGTTTTCACATTCTTCCCAAGACCCAAGCGCTTCTCGGGGAAAACCAATCTCGATAGAATCACCTTGTGATCCCAAATGAAAAAGTAGCACTTTTTGGGAAATTAGGAAGAATAAAATACTTAAAACACTCCCATTGATCTCAAAATGGTATTTGGAGTCAAATTGATATAATATTTTTTCCAAAAAGACCTCCTAGATCTATGGGTAGTTGGTTTCATGATTTCAGGAGTTAGTCAAATTCACAAATCGGAAGATTGATGCATTTTAGTGTCCCAACTATCTTGATTATCCAAATTGTCCCAAATTTCTAGGAAATTGGGGAAAATGGGGACAATATGGACAACCAAATTCTCCCCACCCCCCAGTTGTATCCATTGGACCCTCATGTGACCATGTTCCTTCTCGACTAGGTGTTAAGTGATCATGAGTGCAATTTTAGCTAAGTCCTTGATTCCTAACCCTTGGGCACATTTTTCTGCCCCAACTATCCCAACTATCTAGGAAAGTGGGGATATTTGGGATAACACAATGCGCCCCACCCCTAGCCATTGCACATGTTCTTCATGTGACCTCAAATCTCATCTCCTAGGTGCTATAACTTTTTCTCTCATCCTCCATGCTCACCACTTATTAAGCCTATGGAAGGGGTGAATTTTACGACCCAATTGTCCTAATTGTCTTGGGATAGTGGGGACAACAAAAATTTTCCCCACCCCCAAGTTGGTTGAAAACTAAAAATGACTAACTTTTCATACCTTTCTTTTCATATTCCTTCTTCGCACAAAGTGTTGCTAGAAGTTTCAAAACACAAAAGTAACTTCGCCACTTCATATTTCCTCATGAAATCCATGATTTATCAATAATAATTCTATTATACCTGAAAATTTTCCATAAACCATGTCGAATTTTCCTCGAACATCCATGGTTATAAGGATGAATATTTTTCAATGTCGGCGAACAAAGAAATTAATTGTACCAAGGTTTTGAGATAAGTTTTCTTATCCGAGAGAATCCCAGATGATGAAGGAAGCTTATTGAATCCATTAATGGCTGTCATGATGTATCAACAAAAGGGAATTGATACTCATTCTCACTTCTCGAGGTTCCATTAGGTGGAATCGTGTGAAAATTGGAGGAAACGATCCTGAAAAATCTAGTTTCGCGTGAACTAGTTTTCGTGCCATGAAGTCCCTATTTTTAGGGATATGGAGGATTTTCTTTTCATTAGAATTATTCCATCCTCAAAGAAATTTTCAATTTCCCAAAGATCCAGCAAGAAAAATCATCCAAAATTTGAAGGGAAGGATCTTGAAAAATCTAGTTTCATTGAAACTAGTTTTTGCACGATGAAGTTGCTTATTTTTGAGATATCAAGGACTGATTTTTTCTTAGTATGCTGCCCCTTTACATACTAAAAATAGTAATTCACTCAATATTTCAAGTTCGGATCACCCAGAATAGTCAGAAATGGTGCAAAATGGAAGGCAAGGCAAAATTGACAATTTTCCCAAAATAGTAGGTCCAAAAAAATAACATGCTAAAAATAGAAAGTTACTAAAAATAGAAATGCATCATCAACAAAAGAGGATGGAGTGTTCCGAAGGTTCAAAAGGTCATATTTGAGAAAAATAGGTGATATGTCCCAAAATAGTAGGTCTCGGTCCTACCTGCTAAAAATAGAAAGTCTCTATTTTAGATGTAGAAAGTTGCAATTGGCTCTATTTTCACTCATCTTTCCACTTTTTGACATCTTCACGGGTTGTAGGATGATATCATAGCTCAAACAAAGAAATGAAACCTCCATAAGGGTCTTGGAAGCATCTTCTTGATCTCAGTTGTGCCTGAGAGCATGGTGAAGCATAACAGAGGAAAGTTTGGATCACTGAGCAATTAGAAAAGATTTGAAGGGTGTCAAGGAATCCATTGATTCATCAAAGTAGGTCATCATAAATCATTGGTCAAGATTTCCATCACCATCTCTCGGTGAGTCACCAAGTAATCTCAATGAGCCGAGTGAGTTGACCTCGGTGAGTTGGGTGAGTTGGTTTTTACGAGGTGGTTACAATGAATCAAGTTGGTTGGTGGGTGAGTTATTCAATTGGTTGGATTGAGATGAGCTAGCTATAATTATTTTGAGTTGGGCTGGTTGTGGTAGTGAGCTAGTCAAGAACTCATCTTTTTCATGAAGATCCTATGCAAGTGAGTCGATCAAGCAAGTTGGGTGAGCTAGTTGAGTTACAGTGAGATGGTTTGGTAAATCAAATGAAATTTGGTAAGCTTGATGAGCTAGTTGGAATGAGATCGGTGATCTCAATGAGATTAGTGAGCTAAGGGATTTGATCAATCAAGCATCAAGGGGATCATCATGAGCAATTTTTGTGGTCATCTTGAGCTCACATTAGGGGATCTCTCAACACCGGTTTAAAAACTCATTCGCAACCCAAGATGGTTGTGCATAATGCGAGAAGGAGGATATTGTGACCATGATCAACAAGATCTTCATCACAAGGAGCTTCTTCATTATATATGGAAACTTCTTCCCTCTTCTCTCTTTCTCCCTCTTCCTTCTCTCCCCTTTCTAATTCTTATTTGAGTGTAATCATTAATTTCTCCTATTCACTTAAGTGACAATATTTGTAATTTGTAAAATTATTCTCTCAAAATTATAAGAGAAATACTAAATTTGTCTCTTCTAGGGAAATTGAAAGGTCACAAGTGGAATAAGACCATGAAGAGTCATGTGAGGGAAGATGAAAGGTCATTTCACATTGTTATAAGATGGGATGGCTTCTCCATTCCAAAGGATCCCGAAATCCAAAAAAATAGTTCTTGGTAGCAATTGTGAATTGTGGTAGATTGATTGATGCTTTGTATTTTATCACTACACAAGGAATAAAAGATACATTTTTTTCTCATGTTTTTCTCCACTCTTTCTTTTACTCGTAACTTTGCAAATATTGTAATCAAGAAGGGACTTGGTGTCATTAATAGATGAACTTGAAGGACTGTGTGTCTCTAGTTTGCCGCCTCACTAATTGCATTATTTTTTCCTCTAATTGAATGTTGAACTACTCCAGTTATTGGGTTTGAACTTTACACTTTTATACTCACAAAGATAACCTCCACTCTCCTAATTCCTCTCCTTTATCCCTCTTCACCGCAAATTTCACCCTTGTACCCCGTACACACACTTTGTTCTGAGTTCGAGTGAATTGTGCCTGTTTGATCCTCGCCTATTTGACCACCACAAGAAGTTAGATAGAATTAGGATAGTAACATTCAATAATGGTAACCTCCTCATACAAAATAAGGAGGGGCATAGCCCCGTGAGCATTGGTGGAAACCCATAATTTTTCATGCAACAAATTATTTCACCAACAGTGTAAATGAAAGTTATGCTTTGTATGGAATTGGTCATAGTAATGAATATTTGTTTTTATTATTTTCTATTATGTTAACAACTTATGGAATGATAGTTATTTTTAGATACAAAGCCTTAAAATAAGATTAAAAATCATTAATTTATACATCTTAGATTACCGCGTACCCACATATTCATATGGATTTCGAGGATGAGGATTTTTGCAATCATAGAAGTAATTTGAAGATACATTGAAGAGGTACATCTGATTTGGATAGTAAGACATGTATCTGGAGGTAATTTTAGAGGATTTTTATTTTTATTTTTAAGTCATGAAGGAGGTGAGGATAAGTATGAGCAAGCAAACACACTCATCCCACAACCAATCAACCATTATCTTAGTAAGAGATCCATTTATATTATGGTTTATATGCTACTTTAGGCCAAGGAAATTTTAGAAGACTATTTTGGAATTTTTATTTGAAACCATAGAGGAGGAAAGGGGAAGGTCAAGAAAGTAAACATATTCATACTACAACCACTCAACCATTATGTTAATAATAACATGTAACTTCAATCGTAGTGTCACTTTTATTATTATAAGGATCATGCTATATTGGGTTTTGTATGTTATTGCAAGTTAAGCCAAAAACTAATGTGTGATTTTTCTTTTGATTGGATGAGGATTTTTAGTCATAGAAGTAATTCCAAGATGCACTGAAAAGGCATATCCGACTTGGGTAGTAAGGCATGTATTTGGAGGCAATTTTTGAGGATTTGTTTTTGGATGAAGTCACAAAGGCACAATTAGAAAGGCCCAACAAGAAAACAAAATCATCTCGCCACCAATCAGCCTTTATGTTAGTAAAAGGGCCACTTCCATTGTGGTATCCCTCATATTACAATAAGGATCATGATATATTAGGGTTTGTGTGATATTGTGGATAAAGACAACCAACTAATGTGGGATAGTTTTTTATTTAATGAGGCTTTTTAGATTCATAGAAGCAATTACAAGATGTATTGAAGAGGCATATCCAAATTGATTATTTAGAGGAAATTTTAGGGACTTTTTAAAATATTATTTTTGAAGCGATAGAGGAGGAAAGGAAGAGGACACTTCCATTGTGGTATCACCCCTTTTGGAATAAGGATATTGATATGTTGGGGTTTATATGTTATTGCAGACCAAGCTAACCAACCAATGTGGGATTAATTTTTTGATTGAATGAGAATTTTTAGAGTCGTAGAAACAATTCCAAGATGCACTAAAGAGGCATATTCGACTTAGGTAGTAAGACATGTATTTAGAGGCAATTTCGGAGGAATTTTTGAAGCCATAGACTTGGAGAGCAGAACTCGAGCCACAAAACATACTATGTAGAAGTCCACATGTAAGAAAACATCCATGTACCTTAGTGAATTAAACAAACTATTTTGGACTCTCATAAATAATCCACGAGTATTCTATGTTTTTATATGATGGAGTATTGAATTATCGTATATCTAATATCAATTTTTATAAATGTTCAATAATGTTAAACTATTTTCCACTTTTGTGCATTGTTATTGATCTATTCAAATTTTTATCGGCTATGCCTCACTACTTCTATCGTTGTTTCAGTGTACCCTTGAGGTTCAATTGCTAGTTTATACACTTCATGCATAGTTAGAAGATAATTTATTTTTGAATATCACACTTTGTTACATATACTTGGAAGATAATTTATGTAGATGGTTTATACCATATCCTAACAAGCCAACTTCAATCCATAACCTCTTATTTATGAGTATAGATCTTTAATAACATTTCTACATGAAAAAACCATTTGAAAATAAATATGGAAATTTGATCTTTGACATGGACATCACTCTTGACAACATGTGAGATGAATGGTATTATGATTTTTTATGATGGGGTATGATGTTAATGGGTGCATACAATAAGTTTGATATTTTTGCCCGAAGTTGGGTGACCATCATGTTCAAACTTAAACATTTAGTAGGGACAATGTACTTAAAACTCTAGGAAATGAGATGAGTTGGTTGCATCTAGTAGTAATAATGTACCTAAAAATCTAGGGATCATAAGGGCAATAGGGATGATTTTTTGGAAAATTGGCTTTGAATTTATCTTCTAGTAGTATGTGCATAATACATCCATTAAAATGGAGTTTTATTTATTAAACCAACACTTCATATTTATTTGGAAACCAAGTGAGGAACAAGTTATTCAAATGTTTATCTCACATAATTGATGTTTCACATTTAAAAGTATCATACTATGGGTGTGTAATTTATTACTATGACATTGTAACTTTTGGTTGCCAAAGTGTGAAGGAAATGGTTTACTCCTTATGATTTATATTTAGAATATTCAAAATTATCATAACTTGAAAGCATGTTATAACAATGATAAATTTCTCAAAGCTTGCTTGTTCTAGAAAGTTCAACGACCATTAATTTCATGAGGTGAAAGATATGTTAGATGATCACAATGATATCATAATAGATGGTGATCGCGATGAGGACTTGGGTCTACCTATTAATCATAGGTTTTTTAATTAAATTTTGGAAGGTATAATACATGAATTGTGTTTTAAGAGAACCTAGAAAAACTACATAATATAAACACACTATCCACAAACATGTACTCAAAAGAGAGATTCTCGATGAAAACATGAATGCATTGAAGTAATAAAGAAATGTACACCAAGGAGGTGCCCAACCAACAAACTCTTGCACCATAACACCAAGGATCAAGGACTAATCCTTGGCTCCCATGAATGTCTACATCTCTACCAACTTAACACCCTTAAATAACACAAATGTTCCTTATATAGGAAGTAGAATGGTGGTTGGGAGATATATTATTGGTGGAGTGGTAGGTGGAAGTTTTAACTAGGTATACACAATTTCACCTAACTATTTCACACATATGAGGATAACTACCACATTAATTAGTGCATATCAACAATATAGTGCACATCAATATGTCTCGCCTAGATAACAAAACCTAAGGTGAACTTCACATCAAGTGTGAACATGACACATACCAACAAATTCTACCCCTTCTAATTTATTATATTAAAGATAAGAAATTATTTATTTTTCCGTTTAACTTATTAATTTTTGATGCATGAATTTATGGTTTGTATCATATTCCCAAAGAAAATATATCTTTAAAAAAACAAATTGTAATATCATATTGAACTTCACATTAAGTGTGACTTAACGCACACCAACAAATTCTACCCCCTTTAATTTATTCTAAATTAGAGATGCGAAATTACTTATTTTTCCATCTATTAACATTAAATTTTATGTATGAATTTAACCCAAATAAAATATATCCCTTTTTTAATCAAATTTTAATATCTTAGGTTTGAAGGTGTGTTATATGTTTGTATATTTAAAAATAATCTAATATATTTAAACATAATATAAAATATAATTGAAATAAATTAGTTATAGATACAAATTATTATACTATAATTATTATTTTAACATGTAATAGTATAGTAGCACCAAAATCATGCCACTACATATTGACAAATGGGGATATTGTTTGCCTTGTTGGCCTTTTTTTTGTGACACAAAACCAATGTAAAGGGGATGCGATAAAAATACTTTGTTTGGTTATTGCAACCTAGAAATCGTGAATTTGCATGTCATTAACACTCCAAAATACTCAATTTCCGACGAAAATATGAGAAGAATGACAACACAAGTTACATCTTATATAATAGTGATCATATAGAAATGACCACAACGATTATAATTGGCATCTAATGGTCCATCTACTAGGCATTACCAAAGTATTTCTCCTTCCCATATCATTGAAGCATAAATGTTGACAAGAAAATGAATATCAAAATCAAAGACCGTCAAGAAGGGAGTAGGGTCAATCCCTACTCCACTTAAAGGAGACTAATTTTGTAGGAAGAAAGGTAACATTGCCATTACAACCAATTTTGAATTGTAACATGTGACTAGAGCATCTAACCAAACGATCTTAACTATTCGATTTAAAGTAGAAAGCTATCTATTTTAGCTTCTTATAAACAACATAGATTGTGGTGGATGGAAGTAACCATCGTCTTTATTAATTGAGCTACAACCCTTATAAATGTCTTTTAGTAAATTACGAATAAGTGTCAACTATATAGAAGGATTTGTACCCTATGGATAGATAGATAAGCAACCATCATCCTCACTAATTAGATTACAATTTTGATTACTAATTTAAATACTTTTTTCTTTTTTAAGTAATACATGAGAATCAACAAAATGGAGGAGATCGAAGTAGTTGTGTAGGTTGCAAACCGCCAACCTCATACTAACAAATCACAATTGATTGACCGCACCTATACACGAGATTGGTATTTAAGAGAGAATTTTAGGTTTGCCCTTCTCAAATGGTAGAAGATTGAGGATGAAATATTTTAATCGAAAAGATTGTAAATAAAATATTTTGACTATGATTTCAAACCATTAAAAGGAGTAAAACCATACTATATTTCTTTTGGTTGAAAGTCCTCATTTATTTTTCAGCATTCTTTAACTTAACACAAAAGTTTGGAGGATATCTATTTGGCCAAAAATTGCCACCACTTATCCCCTTTTTCTTTTTTAAGATCATTGCACTCAACAAAAAATGATCTTTGTGAATTTTTTTGTGAACCTAACAGCGTCACCAACAAACCATACATATTTCCAAATGGATCAAAAACGTAATTTGTTTTCATTTTCCAAAATGCTTAGATCCTATCTAGTTTAAACCAAATACAAATCAAAAGAATGCGGCGATAAACAAATTCATGATTTCTACCGAGCTTTAAACAGAAACGAGAAACTTCTTCAATACGACAACAAAAACCTGAGCTACATTTCTATCCAATTACACAGATCGATGAACTTTGATATATGAAAGCTATGAAATTTCTGGAGGTACCTGTGCGATACGAAACCATTAAAATCTCTAACGTTTCAGATCGCAACCTTGGATCCATCATTAGAAAAAATAAAATATATGATAACCCTAGGGTTCCCTCTCCTCGCGGTTCACAGGTGAGGCTGTGCGCAGAATGCAAAAGAAATTCTCAAAACTCAGAAATATGTCCCGAAAATTAATTATGCATTGTGTGCACGGCTTCTTCTTTGATCCGTTATAATACCCAGGTTCCAGATTTTTACACGTAAACTCACCTAGTTTTGGATCGACACTCTCTTCCTCCTTTTGCATTGCATTTTATTGAGGTAGGGTTTCAAGATATGAGAATTAAATAAATCGATGGTGGGCACATAATTGCAACTTTCGGTAAAGTCGGTGGAATCTCTTCTGGATGATAACACAATTTAAACAAATTAAAAGTAAATGACCACATGATTTTGTTTGTTTGTTTGTTTGTGTTTTATTAGCGAGTAGATACAGGGTTTTGAGAGGGCCTTCCCTCTTTAAATAATGAGGAGAAATAATTCAATATATTCAAGAAAGTCTAACATGAAATTGGAAGGGTCATTACTCTACCACAATAATCACCATCAAATAAGCCAATCAATGGCAATTCACCAAGGTATCTTAATTAACAAGGAACCTTGTTTTCAATGCGTCTTTTTGTCTTTTTCTGTTTTTCCCTTTGAGTTTTAGGTATTGTAGAGAGAAGTGAATCTTTACCAAATTCAAAACTTTTATTTCAGACCTCCTTAGACTCCTCATTATTAATTATGTGTATTTTCATTTCATCTATTTTTACTTTTGGATCCGTATTAAGAGGATTAAATCATTCTGTTGAAGTTGTGGAACTTGATTGCAAGTTAAAGTCGCATTTGGACCCTGATTGCAAGTTAAATTGGCATTTTGTTTTTCTTTTTCTTATTTTTTTGGAAGGAATTCATGGCCATGGATAAAAATAGTATTGTCTTATTAATAGATAGGAGTTGTTATTTTTATTTTTATGCATGTCTTATTTATAAGCATGTGATATTTAGGTAGCTTATGGTTGGAGCAAACTTTTACAAAGAGGTGCATGAAGTTATATATATGTGCATAGATTTACTCTTTTGAGGATGAAAAAGAGATAATTGTATTGTATTCCTCAGACTCGAATAAAGAAGAAGAAGGTTGACTTGTTTCGGGGGATGTGAGCCAAGTTGGGTGAACCACGTTAAATCTTGGTTTATCTTGTGATTGCACGCTTTTTTATTTCTATTTTAATTCCACTTTTATTTCTCATATGTATTTCGATCCTAACAACTAGTATCGAGCAAGATTTTGTTTTCACGGAAAAAACTCACATAAGGGTTTCTTGTTTGAGGGGAGCAATCAAGAAGATAACAAGTTCGGGGTTGAGAAGTTTAACAACCAGAACTTTCGGCTATGGAGGATGTAAGTGGAGGACTACCTATATCAGAAGGATCTTTATCTACCATTGAAAGGGAAAAGATGAAGAATGGGATGTTCTTGATCGGAAGGCACTAGGAACCATATGATTGTGCCTGAAGCTACGTAGCTTTCAATATTTCTAAGGAAAAGACAATGATAGATCTAATGAAAACATTGGGTAAATTGTATGAAAAACCCTCAGCATCCAACAAGGTATTTCTCATGAAACGTTTGTTTAATATGAATATGTCAAAAGGTGAGTCAATAAATGATCATTTGAATGAATTCAACATGGTTACTAGTCAATTAAGCTCTGTAGGAGTAAATTTTGATGATGAAGTTAGGGCTCTTTTGATTTTGTGCTCATTACCTGAAATTTGGAATACTTTGGTTATGGTTGTGAGTAATTTTGTTTCTAGGTTCAAACACTTTAAAGTTTGATGATGTTATTGGTGTGATTCTTAGTGAAGAGATGAGAAGAAAAATCACAGGTGAGTCATTTGGTAATGCTTTGAGTGTAGAGAATAGGGGAAGACAAGTTAAAAACAAGGAGTCCTAGACATCGTGGAAGGTCTAAGAAGGGAAGATTTAAATCCAGAAGCGGGATGGTATCTTTGGAATTGTGGAAAAGTAGGACATGCAAAGAAAGATTGTTGGTCTTTAAAATCAGGGAAAGATCAACAAGAAGGGAACAAAGAGGAAAATGTAGTAGGTGATGTGTTACAAGATGCTCTTATTCTTTCTTTGGATAGTAAATTAGAATCTTGGGTTTTAGATTCTAGTGCTTCATTTCATGCAACTCCTCATAGAGAGTATTTTCAAGATTATGTTCAAGGGAATTTTGGGCATGTATATCTTGGTGATGATGAGCCATGTAACATTTTTGGAAAAGGCAGTGTTCAAGTTAAATTGTAGAATGGTAACACTTGGGTGTTGAAGAATGTCAGACATGTTCCTAGCCTAAGGAGGAATCTAATTTCTGTAGGGAAATTAGGAGATGAGGGTTGTATGGTTACACTTACAATAGATTCTTGGAAAGTTACCAAGGGTGCTCTTGTGGTTGTAAGAGGTAAGAAAGTAGGTACTTTATATTTATCCACCGTTAGTATTGATCCCTCTTCTATTTTAGCTACTACAGGTATAGACACAACTCTATGGCATCACGACTTGGCCATATGAGTGAGAAGGGAATGAAGATTTTACATTCACATGGAAAGTTGTCATATTTGAAAAACATAGACATGGACTTTTGTGAGCATTATGTGTATGGGAAACAATAGCGTGTAAGATTTATCATGGTTGCATCAACCAAGAAGGAGCACAAAATAGAGCTTGTTCATACGGATGTGTAGGGTCCGACTTAGGTATCTTCTTTTGGTGGTTCCCATTATTATGTTACTTTTATTGATGATGATACTAAGAAGGTTTGGGTTTAATGTATAAAGAAGAAACATGATATATTTGATAGTTTCAAGAAGTGGAAAGCTCGGTTGAGAATGCAACAGTTCAAAGTTGAAGTGTCTCATATCGATAATGGTGGAGAGTACTACAACAATGAATTTAATAACAATTGTTCACATAATGAAATCAGAGGGTGAAGATTTGCCCAAGAACACCACAAGAGAATGGTGTGTCAGAAAGGATGAACAAGACTATCATGGAGTGTGCAAGGAGCATGAGATTGCATGTTAGATTGCCCTTACAATTTTGGGCGGATGTTGTAGATACTATTATTTACTTGATAAACAAAGGACCTTCAATTGCTTTGGAAGGTGGAGTACCAGAGGAGGCTTGGACCGGTAAGAAGGTAAACTATTATTTTCTAAAAAAATTGTTGTGAAGCTTTTGCTCACATTGATAAAGAGAATAGGACCAAGCTAGAAGCTAAGTCAAAGAAATGTACTTTCATTGGGTATGGCACTAATGATTTTGGATTCCAGTTGTGGAGTTTAGATGATAAGAAAATCATTAGGAGTAGGGATGTTATTTTCAATGAAAGGGTTATGTACATG
Organism: Taxus wallichiana var. yunnanensis; assembly: GCA_018340775.1. Classification (NCBI taxonomy): domain Eukaryota; kingdom Viridiplantae; phylum Streptophyta; class Pinopsida; order Cupressales; family Taxaceae; genus Taxus; species Taxus wallichiana. The sequence continues at coordinate 892,801,939 of CM031239.1, forward strand.
GAACAACTACATGATAAGAAGCTGGAAAATTCTGAGTATGTAGCACTTGATGAGCTAAAAGATAGAGAAGTTCTCAAAAGGATGGAAAATCAGAAGTAAAAAATACACAGTCGGCATCGATCCTGGCATAGTCGGCATCGATCCTCGTAGATCAAAATCAACAAGAACAACAAGAGCCTCAAACTCTAGAAAATCTTGTGAGACATTCTACTAGGGTAAGTAGACCCCTTGCAAGATTATATTTGTATCAACTTTACTATTGTTTGTTGATGGATGGTGGAGAACCAAAATGTTTTGAAGAAGCAATGTAGGTAGAAACATGGAAAAAGTGGGAGCATGGCATGGATGAGGAGATGGAATCCTTGGAACACAACCAAACTTGGGATTTGGTTCAGTTTCCTGCAAGAAAGAGAGCATTGCAAAACAAGTGGGTTTATAGGTTGAAGGAAGAAGAAGGTGGCAAAAAGAGGTAAAAGGAAAGAATTTTTGTGAAGGGATTTGCACAAGAAAAAGGTATAGAATTTGATGAAATTTTCTCTCCTATTGTTAAAATGACTTCCATTAGAATTGTTTTAAGTTTGGTAGCTGTGGAAGATTTGCATCTTGAACAATTAGATGTAAAGATTGCTTTTCTTCATGGTGATTTAGAGGAAGAAATATATATGGAGCAACCACATGGATATGAAGTCAAGGGGAAGGAGAAATTGGTGTGCAAATTGAAGAAGAGCTTGTATGTCCTTACACAAGCTCCAATACAAAGGGTATTTGAGATTTGATAGGTTCATGATAAAACAAGGTTGCTCTAGATGTCATTTTGATCAATCGTATTTAATGTAAAATACTAAATAATGACACATATATTATATTATTGTTGTATTGGATGACATACTTGTGGTAGGGTCAAACATGCGGGATATAATTGAGCTAAAGAGACAATTGGCCAATACATTTTCCATGAAGAATTTAGGTGCAAGAAAATAAAATTATAGGCGTGAGAATCAATAAAGACAGAAAGAGTAGAATATTGAGTTTGTCTCAAGAAGAGTATGTGAACAAGGTGTTAGATAGGCTTAAGATGTGGGATGCAAAACCAATGAGTACACCATCGGCGGGGGAACTTCAAGTTGAGTAAGAAACAATGTCCTAAAACACATGAAGAGATTGAATATATGTCCGTAGTTCCATATGCTTCAAATTTGGATGTATGCTATGGTATGCACAAGACCAAACATTTCCCATGTAGTGGGAGTCATCTGTGGAGCAGATATATGAGTAATCCAGAAAGGAGCACTAGAATGTAGTCTAGTGGATTCTCATATACTTGAGAGGGACTAGTAGTAGATAGTTGTGTTATGGAGGGTCAAAGGTTTCCTTACACAGATATGTTGATGCAGACATGATTGGATATTTGGATGGTAGAAGGAGAACCATATGTTATGTATTCATTGTTGGTGGCACAACAGCTTAGTTGGATTTATAAACTACAGAAGATTGTTGCCTTGTCTACTACTAAGCAAAGTATGTTATTTACTGAAGTAAACAAGGAGATGATATGGATGCAATGGTTCATTAAAGAGTTGGGAAAGAAATAGGATGATTACAAAGTTATTCGGTGATACTCGTGAGTGCAATTCATCTTGCAAAAACTCATAATTCCATTTGAGAACCAAACATATACAACTCATGTATCAATTTATTAGATCAATTTTGGAGGATGGAAGATCCATACAAGTTAGAATCCCGTTGATATGTTAACAAAGGCGGTGAAAAAGAGAAGTTGGAAGGTTTTTTGGCTTTGGTAGGTCTTCAAGATTGATCTTGAAGAAGAGAAACAATTCAAGAGAAGAGTCTAAGGATGATCTGTAAATCATGGATTGAGCAGTCGGTCTCCAAGTGGGAGATTGTTGAAGTTATGGAGCTTGATTGCAAGTTAAAGTGGCAGTTTGTTTATTTTTCCTATTTTTTGGGAGGAATTCATGGCCATGGATAAAAATAGTATTGTCTTATTAATAGACGTGAGTTTTTGTTTTTTTATACACATATCTTATTTATAAGCATGTGATATATACATATCTTTTAGTTGAAGAAAACTTTTACAAAGAGGTGCACAAGTTATATATATGTGCATGGATTTACTCTTTGAAGTATGAAAAAGAGATAATTGTATTGTATTCCTCAAGATTGAATAAAGGAGAAGGATGGATTGTTTCTTGGTGGATGTAGCCCAAATTGGGTGAACCACGTTAAATCTTGGGTTTATCTTGTGATTGCATGCTTCTTTTATTTCTGTTTTAATTCCACTTTTATTGCTCATTTGTATTTCGATCCTAACACATTCTACTTCTTCTTTTGTTCCTCCTCATCTTTTATTTATAAGAAATCTTTTAGAAACTTATCATGTTCTTGGTATGAGTCTGGAGCCTCACCCGATCACAGCTTCTTGTTCTTTGAAGGAGGGCACTTTTTTCCTTTTAAAAAACACCCAAGCTTGTGGACAATATTTCTAAAAATGACACGTGACGCTTAAATGTATTTTCATAATCTAACATTTGTTCTCAATGAGATTTGGGTCCTTATAGAATCATTTTATGAAGAATACCTTTACTAAGAGTAATCTCCACACAAACTTGAGCATAAGTATAAAGGCCCAATTCTATCTTCAAAATGTCAAGTTTATTTATTTTTCTAAAGAGTTAAGAATACATTTAAATATTGAAATATGTCATAAATGAAGTGACAAGTTCAAGATACAAACCTAAAGAAGCATTTTAGGGACATACATAATGGATGGATTAATTTCTCGGAAGTGACAAGTTCGAGAGACACACCCAAAGAAGCATTTTAGTGATGTAGGACATAATGGATGGATTAATTTCCTGGGAACCATGGAGTGAAAAAGAGTCTTGTAGTTCCCTAGAACCAAAGACCTTCCTCAATGACTCAATGATAATCTTCAAGGTTTTCAAACGGAACACCGAAAAAATATTTTGCTACAAAATATAACATACATCGCTTAGTCTAGTTAAAATAAAACGGTTATGATCCTCATGTGTAGATTTCACTAACGCCTCAAGATTTTGGTGTAACGGTTCGTTACATTTGGTATCGAGCAACCACCTGTGTTTGAGTACCAACATGGTTAGCTACGCGACATCGCAACGTTTGCCTAGGACTCATATAGGGTAGGGTGTGGTCCCGCTATACGGGCATAAATCTATCCCGAGGTCCGGGCTATAGAAGCGTGGTGGGATGTTATGATCCTCATGTGCGGATTTCACTAACACCTCGAGGTTTTGGTGGAACTGTTCATTACAAAAACCTCTTATATAAATCTTACACAAACCATTGAAATTACATATTAAAATTATTCTTCTAAGGATGAAAGTAATTGAGAAACCCCTAGTTAAGATATCTCCCGGATAGAAAAATAGAGTGCATGTGTGTGGGTAGTTTGAACAAATTGCATAGCCTTGAATTTTACATCATCTTTGAATGAAACTATCTTTGAAGATAACACTACAACACCTCTCCACAAACCGCATTGTCATGATAACTGATGAATCTTGGTTGATGTGATAATCGCTAACCGGAGAAGATCCTTAAGTTGTTTGTCTTCATATAGAAGTCATTGCATATCCATAGGGATCTCTTGCGTAAGCTCCAAAATTTTCTTTAGATGAATAGTTTGCATGCCGACATTTTACCTAACAGGTTTGCATGTTGATATTTTATCAAATAGTTTACCGACATCCTCACCCTTGGTACTTTGCAGCCTCTTTATTGTCCCGGTTTACCCATGGCTTCCTTCCCTTCTCAACAATTTCCCAAGCCTTCTAAGCAACATCATTTTTATACTCCTAAGCCTTATGAGCAGAGAGTTCTTCATTTCCTTCATTTCCTTTTCCTTGATTTCTTGACATCAATATCCTCATATTCTTACATTTTACCCATGGCGAATACTTTGTTTCCTTTGTTTTCTTGGCAAAGGCACCTTTTAAGCATAGTCATTTTTTTAACTCATCTTAAAATAAAACAAGTTGCTCTCTTTCAAATCACCCAATAAACTAGGGTGGACTTATTTCTTTCTTCGAAACATATTGGGCATTCTTAGAGGTCTTTTCTCTTCTCTATTCTACCTCTTGATCAATTGCTAGCTGGAACCCATTTTTAACATGACAACATACAACCTTGAATGTTATATATGTCTCGTTTCAATAAGTAAATTCACATATGTTTAAAATAAGATGAAAATGAGAATGGAAAACCAAAACACTGTAAAGATGGTGGAGAAAGCACACATCGATCCTTTAAAATAGAAAAATGTATTGAAGGCCACTCAAACAAGCGTATACATAGAGGCCATTGTAAATGCAATTGTGCCTCATGTTGAATAAGAATCAAATCACCAGTATATAAAGCAAAAGAACAGAGGAACAATTTAAAAGGAAATGATGAAAAAACCAATAGATAGAAACATAAAAGCACTTGTAATAGTAATTGTGATTCCTAGAAGCAAAAACATATTTAATAGCACATTTATGCCATTTTGATGCATTCATGTAAGGCTTATCGCATGTGTATATTGTGACTTTTGCAACTTCCTTTTCAATAATAATGCATCACTTGAACTTTTTCCCACAAGATTGAGACATTAGCTCCTTGAATATAACAACATCCATTGTTTATCCTTCTCTTATGCCTGATTTCATAAGTCCTTTGCCTTACAAAGGATTGACTTTGAGATTATTTGGATTAAAAACTTGGATTTTGGATTGTGGAGATATGCTTTCTTGGTGTCAAAGTTTGTCCTATGTTTTCATAGTTTTAGATTTGCATCCCTTAGGCTTTGGGTTTATTTCATTATTTTGGATGACACCTTTTGTATTTTATGTATTATTATATTTATTCTCCTATGCAAATATGGAAGCCATTAGAATCGTAATAGAGAAAACCACATTGTATAAGAAAATAAAGTATAGAAGCATAGGGCTTTAAATTCATTTGATAAATCCATTATGCCTCATTATGTTGTGTGATAAAATCTTGTGAGAATCCATGAAAGGGACCATCCCATGTCTCCAAAGAAGAAGAAAATTTGGACATCATAATATGAAGTATAGACAAAAGGGAAAAAATGAGTAGGATTCAGGTAAAAAGATCATCATTAGGGTCATCTTGTATCTTAAAAAATTCATGTAGCTTAGAGGCTACATCATTTCGAAGTCACAACTAGAAAATATTTATAAACGCTCTCATTTCCTATGGACTCTCCCCTCGAACAATATTTTTTTGCTTTTTTAAATGATTCAATTTGTATTTCTAGAATAAAAATTCTAGCTTTCTATAGAAATAAATATCAGGCTAGCCTTTGGATGCAAAAGTGTTTCATAAGCTAATGTCAATGCTAGAAGAAATGTAACGAGCAAAAACTAATCATTTTGGCTTTGTAAAGAGTGGAAACTAATAATTTTGGCTTCTACACCTATTCCACATTAGAGTCTCAAGTCTTATGATTCTTATTTGCCCAATATTTGTCACTAATACAAAAATCAAGGTGAAGAGAATATATGTAGACCAAGATCGCCATATATTCTTGAATCACTAGGATTTTTTTCACATTTTACTATATACAAATCAATTGATATGGTATTTGTATCTCGGAGCGGGTTCAATGGTCTCTGAGAACCTTTGACACATGCACTCTAACCTTTGTTGTGGATGGTGGACAACCGAGATAATTTTCATGAAAGCCCTCCAATCTATTAGTCTGTTAGTGAGGTGACACGTGAGGTGGGGCGAAGGGTGGGGCAGAGGAGATCTTTCTCATATGCACCGCATACATGAAACTACCCATGCGATGCCTCATCATCACCATTGTGATATCCGCTACCACGGTTGCGAAACTTTAGGAATTAATTTTTTTATGGAATTTTGTTTGTGTTGAAAAACACACTAGAGGCACCCAATAGATTTAAACTCGCGACTGCGGGTTCCAAACACAACCTCCCACCAACCACATGCTCCCAATCCGATTTCAAACCAATTTGTTCAAAAATAAAAAAACATTAATGTGACTATTGATGCGTGGGTCTCGCTGAATGCATGCATGCATGCATGTGCATGTTGGTTTTTTATGGGTGCATTTGAGGCATGAGGTGAATTTTTTGGGGGGAATAGCTTCCGACGTCGAGCACGGGGTAGGATCTGCGTCCCCTTAATGTCCACCGAGTTATCCACATTCAAAGAGCTATGTTGTGCTTCACATGGTTCACATGGAGAAGTGTGATCCCTACATAAAGTTGTCTCCATGGCCACTATAACCACCATGCGAGTGTACAAATACCCCACTCCACATGTCATGGGTAAATCAAGAATCAAATCCATGGCCCATCGGCTACCAATGCAATGGCTTACCATTGTGGCACCATGGTTCGATTCAAATCTTAAGTAATGTGTCCCAAACTTGGAAATTCAATTAACAATGCCTTTTAGTCAACATTAGTTGATGGTCATTTCTTTTCGATAATTGTAAATTGTAATTTTGTATGTACAAGTTTTGATGCAATTAGTTTGTTTCTTTGTATAAATATTAACAAGCTTTATATTTTCCCAAATAAAATATATTTATTAAGAAATATTTTAAAAATTAATATATACTACTAAATTTTCAAGTTGTAATCATCTACAACCTCCTTAAAATTTTACCCATTATATATACAATTTAAATTTAAAAATGTCCTACATAACGCCAACTTCTTAACCCTAGGCCATGAACCCACTTTTTCACACAAACCTACTTCCTCGATATTGTCCAAAGCATATGAATGCCCCTTGTGAAGTGATGGATAAGCTCAATTTTTTTGATGATTAAGTTCGTTTTTTCTAGTATCCAAAAGCCTCACTTAGATTTATGTGTTCTCGCTCCACTCACTTGCAAAAACATTCTCATTCCTACCCTAACAATCGTGACAACAATATCTAAAAAAATATAACAAAACAAAATATGTTATGGGAATTTTGATAAACCACAAAATATTAGAACGATCTTGATATTTGGCATGCCTTTTAAACGATGACTATATCGAAAGGAACAACCTCAATGATACCAATAATATGCACACCAATGTCTTGTGATGTGTGTCTATACATAAACTTGTGTGTTCTAGTGAATCCTATAATGAATGCTTGATCTTTATTTTCAAGTCTCTAATTTCTCTCGTAGATTATCAGGTTGTGCTTTTGATTGTGTTTTCATGTTCAACTTAGAAATCTCATGTGTTTATAGTAAAATAAATTCAAATTAGGACCCTATTGACAAACCGACCTCCAACAATAAAAAATAGAAAACGTTTGCACCACGAACAATTGCATTTTATCCAAAAGGGGCCATAAAATCTCATCCCATGAGTGTTTGTATGCTCCAAATAAACCCAAAAACATACGGAAATTCTAGAAATAAGGGGAAAATAAAGGAGGAGATATCGAGAGAAGGAAGATTGTAATAGAAGGGGGATAAAAGCAGGGTCAATGACCTTGTGAATTTGATATCTGGCCAATAATAACCCCTATTTTGGATCAATAATTGATAAGTACACAAGTACGATAAAATCATGTAATTTAAAGAACTAATACATGTAAATGGGCCATTTTTGGGTGCTTAAATTTTTCCATTGATATATATTGAAGTAAAGGAATACATGGTATGGATATTTTAGACACCTAAATTTGGTGTTTTAGTACTTGATTATGTTGTATTTGGATTGCATCCCTTTCACACGACTTACGCACAAAAAATAACACTAAAACACACTATCTTAAGTCATTTCTCGACTTGCAATCTCTCATCCCACTACTCGGACACCCATAGGAACACTTTTTTAGTAAAAACCCTTACATCTCATCTATGGACAATCTTAGGCTTTTAAAAGCTTTTAAACCTTATTAGATAAATCTCTTTAGTAGACATGCGATATGAAAACTTTTTCCTTATGGGTATTTCTACCATGGGCCCTCTTAATGGTTATTTTTTCTTATGTTTATCTTATTCACGCTCTCTTAGGTAAGATTTAATGCCAAATATCATCCATGAATTCATATAAATATAAGTTAGACCCACTCATTTTCTCACTTGGTTATAACGTGGTGTTCACTTGGCAACTTGACAAATTAAAAGGCACACACATCATCTTCATCTCCAAATCTCAAGCAAAGTAGCCATATCCTTCCCTAAAGCAAGAGTGGATATTAGTAACTAAGACAGTTTGAAGCACTCTAAATTTAGATAAGAACATTCCAATCCAAGTAACAAGCATTCCAAGTCAAGTCAAATCAAACATTATTAAACATCAATTATCAAGATCTAGTTGTATTCATGTAGTTGCATCCTCACAATTTCATTTCCAATAAGTGGAGAAATTTGTGGGTTTAATGCCTCTTCATAGGAGTGTTATGTAGGTGGTATAGGTGTAGACACAAAATCACGTGCTTTGGGTAATTATCTAGTCTTGATTACATACTATTGTTCATGTGATTCCTATGTATGAAAAGTACTAATTAACCCATGTCTTTGGCTAGATTTCTTTTCTTTTCTGCTGCTACTTTCAGTCTTACACATTTACTTTCTCAATCTTTATTTTTACTCTTCAGATTTTTTATCCTGACACCAGCCCAACTAGGACGCTTGCACACAGTGCACCCTTGTCCCCTTTGGGTGGCCATGTCCCATTTACACTTTACTCACACTTTTTGGGTCCTTTTTAGCCATTTGAGCATCTTATCTTTTTGGTAGTCGCATTTTCGGGTTAATTACAAAATTCAAGGAAAGGAATCATATAAATATAAAGTTATGTGATCATAATAAGGGACCAAGCACTAAGCATTAGCTATCACCACCTAAGGTTGCATCCATCAAGCATCTAAGAGCTCTTGTTGCATCCATCTAGTGCCATCACAAGGGACACAAGAGCTAGTTTTCTACATCACACTTCATAGGAGGGAAGTTCATTCTATTCCATGCACACATTTATTACATTCTACATCTAACTACTTGCTCGTTATCCAAGTGTGACACACACAAGAGCAACCTAGGGCATAATTTTGCACACACACACACACATGGAACTACATTGGGTTTGAGATGTAGTGCAATGATCAGTCATAAGTTCACCATTGTGACGACCGAGGACACCCGACCCCTCGTTCTACATATTTCTTTTTTTGGGACTTGATGTCTATTTGAGGGTTTTACAGGGTTTATAGAAACCTCGCGATCTTGGTGCGACCTCATAGTGACCAAAGGTGACTAAAGGTGAATTACTTACAACACCTTAGAGGAGGTTTTTTGGTCATTTTTATAGACTCGGGCTCCAAAAATTAGAACTAGGGTGCCCGTGGGTGCCCCTATCCCTCTCTAGGATCCCCAATCTAGCATGTTCCTCCAGTTTTGCATTTTTCTGGGTCTCTGTGTGATGCTTCGTTTGTTTCGTTTACCTATTCATCACTCTAGTACACTCTAGATTCCACTACAAACCAACTAAGTCATCTTATTCCTTCTTTTCGTACTTAGGGTTTTCACATTTCATTGCTTAGTTTTCTTGGGTGTATTGTTGTACTTAATTTATTATTCATTTATTACAATCTTGCATTTAGATTAGGCTTATGTATTTACATTTTAGCTTAATCATTTTGGTGAACCCGTGTTTGAACACTTTGGATCTTTCTTTTTTTTATCATAGCTCCTAAGGTCTCTCAAGTCTCTTTGCTTCAATTGATTCAAATGCACCCATCTTGTAAAGATTCTCTCCAAAAACCCTAGATTATGTATTTTCCTATCAACATGTTGCCTGCTCAAGTCAATGCTATCTTTGATCATCTTTCTAATGACTCTCTTGGTTCTAATTCCAATCAATTTATTTGCAAATCTATTAAAGCTCTTCATTCTTTATTCAAGACAAATTTCAGGCTATGGAATCCACGATCACATCTCTTAAATATGAAATCCAACATCTTAAGAATGCTTCTCAGGCTCATGTTTATTCTCCTTCTACATCTCATCTTCATCCTATGTCTTCTACATGTGCTCATATTAGTGAACCTCAAATATTTTCGCTTATCGCGCCTCTCAAGTTTGCAATCAATGCTAAGCAACAAGATATTCTTCTAAAACTCATAACTCATCAATTAATCATCTTTCCATCTACTCATTGTTATCCTCCTTATTAGCTTGCAAAATATCAAGGTCTTCCATATTGTAATTATCATCAAATCAATGGACATAATGACAATGATTGTTATTCTTTACAACGAAGAATCAAGCATCTTGAGCATCAAGGTTTTATCTCATTCATGCACATCATTTTGTTACATGTTCCTCTCCACTTGTTACATCTCAATGGGTTCCAAATATGATTTTTTATGTCTAATGAGCATCCAGTCATCACTTCTAATGTTTCTTCTTCCATCACTCAAGTGCCACCTATGCAATATACTCAAGTCAAGCAACCACCTCTCAAAATTAGTCTCACTCCCCCTCCTCTTAAGGCATCTATGACACTATCAAGTCAACCTAAGCAACTTCCCATTACAAATCAGTCCACCTTCTTCTCCTATCAAGTCTTCTATAGTGTCATCAATCCCACATAAGCTTCAACCAATCACTTTTGTCAAAACAACTACTCCTTCTACTGATGATCATGCCACATTTCAAACTTTGCCACCATCACATGGTTCTACTATTTCTTTGGCATACCATTGTGTTGGCCCTCACTCTTATCATAACACAAAAATTCTCTCCCACAATGGCATGGTACCTCTCATGTCATTGCATAAATCTCATTCATCAACACACACTTGGGGGACTATGCTTATTCCCGAGCATTAACACACGTTTTACATTCACCTTATTACACACCTAACTTATATCTTATACATCTTCACACATGATTACATCATCATTACCCAATGACACACTCTTGTTATTGGTTCACACTTGACTGTTGAGGGAATCCTATACACATGAACCTCACACATTGCACACTATTCACAACACACTACACACCACACTACACACTACACATTACATATCACGCATTATAAATTGCACATTTCCCATGTGAAACACATTCTTCTACACATTTCACATCTTTCACATCTTCGATATATTCTTCCTACAGCTATTATACATCTTACGAACTTTTTCACTTTATACTCATTACACATATTACACTTATACAACACCTTCTTCCTACACATCATACACGTTGTGCAGCACCGTCTACATCTTCTATTATTATATTCTTTCATACATCATATGCACTTTATATACACATCTTTAACATCATCATATTACAGATATCATGCATCATATGTGCTTTGCACTTCCCATACTTACACAATGTATACCTCTTGCACTACACATTACATTACACTCGATGCATTTAACACACATTTTCAAACAAAATTCTACATATCTGCAATCTACATCCTCCTAACACCTCTTACTTGAACATTTCAATCTCACACTTCATGATAAAAACCTTACAAACACACACTACCTAATGATGAAATCTAGTCCCATGATTCAAACTTGATTGTTGAGGGTTTAACTCTAAATTGAACCTCACCTCCTCATCACGCTTGCCTCATTTTCTATGTTTGATATTCACAACATCAATCCATCAATCCTTCTATCACACTATGCGAAATTTAAAACCATCACCTTACTCATACATTCCATGATATATGCTTTGTGCTAAATCATCACGCCTTCTAGAATCCTACTCATACATTCCATGATATACACTTTGTGCTAAATGATCAGGCCTTCTAGCATCCTACTCGATACATTCTATGATATAAGCTTTGTTCTAAATCATCATGCCTTATAACATCCTACTCATACATTTCATGATATACAATTTTGCTAAATCATCGCACTTTCCATCATCCTATCCATGTATTTTGTGATATAATATTTATGCTAAATCATCACACATTCTAATACCTCATTCTATAACTTTAGAATTAATTCTTCCTTTGTTGCATTCAATCCTATACATCACACAAAAACCTAAAATCAACATATTTCTTACACACATTTCAAACCATTTCCTGGTGAAGCAATCTTGTTTATGGTTCATTCTTAAATTCTGTGGGGAATGAATAAATGAACCTCATTTCATACATACACATCCACTCGGGGGCACACTGCTCCTATCATTCACTCTGCATTCCATTCCATCTCATCCACAACATACTTTATATCTTGGTTGCATTTACTTGTGCTTATATTTACGAGAACATGTTCACTTTATTACATATGCTAGATAGATATGTTGTATGTCATTATCAATATCATACACACATGCACATTCAATTTCCTTTCTAGTTGTGATCATAGATTCTACAGATCTATACACGTAGTATGGATGCTTGGTGCGGTACCTAGTACTAGTCCCACAACAGCTCTTAGGGGAATCCACTTTCATACACTACAGGTGTTATAATTTCATAGCACATTACTTTATCATACTATACACACTTTGACATACTTTTATATTTCTAACATGCTAACGGGTGCTTCATGTGCAACATTTGTTATGCAGGCTACTTGCTTCCATGATTGTTTGTTATTGTTTACTCTTTGTATGCTCTTGTTTTGGGTATTTTCCCTTTGTCTTGTGTGCACACTTGTCTCGCTTATGGCCGTATGTCCTTAATTATCTTACAACATCGTGAGTGGTGTCCCATGTTTGCAACCCACTTTTTTGCAAATCAACATTGTCTTCTTCCATGTTTACTTGACTTAACTTACATATTGGTGATTAACTTACATTTCATGCATGTTTATCTTTGCTTGTATTTAGCAATTCCAATTGACACTTTGGACCATATTTTTGGATGCAAGATAAATAATTTTCTAGATTCCTATTTGGGAATGCCCCTCATTCATAAAAAACTATACCCTTCCATCTGGAACATTTTTTTGGAGAGAGTTACCAACAAGTTGTCTACCTGGAAGGGGATTCTCCTTTCTCAAGCAGGAAAACCTCAACTGATGTAAAGCTCTCTTCAAGGTGTTCCAGCCTATGTCATGTCCCTTTTTAGGCTTCTTCTCAAGATTTTGGAGGCTATGGAATAGAAAAAGTTCCCATGGGCTGGTGCTAAGGAGAAGTTCAAATTCCCCCTTGTGGCCTAGAAAAAGTGATCAGGCCAAAGTCTTGTGGTGGGTTGGGGTTAAAGAATATGAGACTCATGAATGAAGCACTTGTGGCTAAAGATGGATGGAGAGTGATAAAGGAAGAAGGTCTTTGGATTGATATCATCAAAAGGAAATATTTAAGGAATATTGGTAGAATAGAAACTTTCTTTCTACAAGAAAATATCCCTAGGGGTTCCTTCTTTTGGAATTATTTTCTCTCTTCTAGGGAGATTCTGAGCAGGGGTATTAAGTGGAATATTGGGAAAGGTAATAAAATTCTCTTTTGGAGGGATTTTTGGCTTTCTGATAAACTGTTAGTGGAGGAAGAACCTGGGAGAACTGTGGCACAATTCTATGAAGACAATGGAAAAGTTTGGGTTAGAGATTATTGGATCTTCTCCAACAATCATGTCTCTTGGGAGAATGTGAACCCCCTCCTAATTTCATTGGGGACAAGAATTTTTTTGATAATCTCAATTCTAATTTAAAGATTTTTATATTCCTCTTTTCCAATAGAATGAGGACTCTATTATATGGAAGGAAGATGATTCTAGAAATTTCTCTATCAAACCAACATATCTCCTAAATTTCAAGAATTCTAGTCAAAATGACTACTAGGGGTAAACTTTGGGTGAAGGACCTATTACCTAAAGTTAAAATTTTCTTTTGGCTGGCTTCTCAGAACAAAATCCTCACCATGGATAACTTGAGGAAACATGGGATGGTCCTCCACAATAGGTGTGTGCTTTTTAATAAAGAGGAGGAAAGTTTCACCACCTTCTCATCTCTTGCCCCTTCTCTCAAGTGGTGTTCTCCAAGGTGATGGAGATTTTCAAAGTGCAATGGATCTTCCCTAATTCCATTAAGGATTTTTGGTTATAATGGGATTGTCCTTTTAGGTTACCCTTTCTCATGGAAACTGAAAATTTCCCTTCCCACTTCATTGGGAGCTTATGGAAGGAAAGGAATTCTCTCATCTTCAGAAATAAGAAAGCTAACATCGAAATGTCAATTCTTGTTTGATATCCTATAGTAAAGAAAATTTCAATCTCATTAAGGTGAAGATTAAAAAGGCTTGTTCTAGCAAAGAAGAGAATTCCTCAAATAGTTTGCCTTTAATCCTCCTCGTAAACTTCCTATTCATTACCATTAAGCGGTCTAAACTAGAAAAGGAAAAGTCAAACTTAATTTTGATGGGGCTTCGAAAGGTAACATTGGTCTGACAGGAGGAGGAGGCATAATTAGGGACCATAATGGGGACTAAATCCTCACATATGCAAGAATTTTGGGGATTCAAAGCAACAATGTGGTTGAAGCACGAGATCTTCTCTGGGGTGTCAGTCTTGTAAGGAAAAAGGAATTAAACACATTCTTATTGAGGGGGACTCTCTTCTCATTATAAATGCCATCAACAAGACTAATTCCCAAAATTGGGCTCATGTAATATTATTCATGATATTAAAGAGCATCTTAAAAGTTTTGATACCTATATCATCACTCATACCCCTCGTATCGAAAACACATGTGTGGATAGATTTGCGAATGAGGGAGTTCAAATTAATGATTTCAAAGTCTGGCATAAAGGTGATGTCATCCCCGTGCCTATTAATGATATTATAAATCATGAAAAATCATAATGACTCCACCTTATGCCGCGTGAGGGAGAATAATGGGCTCATTTTCCAAAGTTGCAAGAGTGAGTCAAGTTTTATCTATTCTTAGAAAGGTAATTATAACATCAAAATTTGCAAGTTTCAATGAGTTGAGTATTGGGGTAAAATTTCTGCCACCATGGGAGGAGATAGAACCAGATTTGAGTTGTCTAGTCATGGGAGTATTGTGGATGACAAGTCTATGTGGCACCTATTCAGGATTGGGGGTTTCAAGAACTTTATTACCAAGCTCCAAGGGCATGATCCCTCACTAACTATGGAGTTTGAGTTGGCATGGAAAGATGGGAAGGCGGTGATTCGGGGAATGGAAATTAAGACGTCAGAGGAGGCCATTACTTGTATTACTGTATGGATATGGAAGGCCTGAAAATATTTAAGGATAGGAATCAGAGGGAGTACGCAATCAAAAAATTTTTGTGGACAAGGAAACTGTCCATTTCTTCACTGACAACATTGCTCGGTCCTGCATTCCTGGGGTGTGGAGGGAGGTCTGCCTGCATATTATGAAGTATCTTACCTTGGAAGGTAAATATCACAAGATATATACTCACCACTTGTCTTTTTCTAAACATGTTCGAGATAGAAGAAAATGATTCGTATCCCATTCTTTTTATTTATGTCTCTGACCACCTCGGTGAAGGATTTCCAACGGGACAAGGTGGACTCCCCATTCATGAGGGGCTCATTCTTCTCCTGTTTAGAAATGGTAAACCGACCCTAGACAAACCTATGCCCCAAATTGAGGATGAGGAGGATATTACCCTGGCGGAATGTCTCTCCAAGATGTGTGAGAGTAATCTAGACATTAAGCGAGATGGGTGAGGGGAAGAACGCAGAAGGGATAGACAATCGAATCCACACCTTCAAAGGGTAAGGATAAAGTGTCTCTAGAAGGTGAACATTTCCTTGAGATGTTGAAGAACAAAGTGCAGTATTTGGAGATGGTGGTTTAGGTCATGGAAGAGACTAACTCGGTGGTGAGGAATGACATGATTGACAATATTGAAGCCACCAAACAAATCTGCATGGTCCGAAGACTATTAGAGGGGACATCAAGGAGCTGGACAAACTGGTTTGGGATTTGGGTGTTTGTCAGAATCCATTGAAAACGAGAAGCAAAAGGAGGTATTCTAGTTCATGAAGACGAGGAGGAAGAAAAGAGTAAGGAGGATTCTCGAGGAAGATGATATTGAAGAGCCACCTTAGAAGAAGCTAAAAACTAAGCCCAACAGAAGGTTGAGACCAAGGAGGTTAAACCCCCAAAAATTGTAAGGAAATCTAATGGTACTTTTCCTATTTGACTTTGGGAATTGTCTCTGTTCCATTTTGTTAATGGTTTAGGTCTCTAATGTTAGTTACTTTATTAGACCTGATTTTTGTTCTAGAGTTAATCTTGATTAACTCCTCGAGTCTTATTCCTCTTTTTTCTCTCTCATGTGTTATCACGATGTGATATTTTGTAATCAGCCTCTGGGATCCTATCCATGCTTTTTACCCTATCCAATAAAAAAATATTTTCTTGTACTAACACTCATCTATTAGCCACTTGTTTGCGTTTGCCTTGGTATATACCAAGCACATTCCCTTCCCCTGCGCAGGGCACAATTTCAACACAACGATCATTCCTCTCTTGGTCCGCATACTCCTTGAGTGATGTCGCATGTGCCCCAAATGATGGGGCATTATTTGTGTGAATCAGTCACCCCATACAACATTATACACAACACAACATGGTACTATACAACACACAATTGTCAATTTCTGACAGGATTAGAATCAAACTTATGTCCTTAGCATAACGGCCTTCGGGATGCCTAAAACAAAGGGGAAATGACATAGTGATTAGTATTTCAACATAGTCTACAAAAATCCACACAAAGGGATTTTATGGGGCATATGGTCCTTAGAACATGTGTTTATACACACCATCTATAGTGGTATTCTTGCGGAAGTAGTTAAAGGTTGGAGGATGACACCAAACTATTATCCCTACACTTCTTCCATTTCATTAGCATGAGATCACCTGAAAAAATCACACATCGACATCATTTATAGGATCATTTTATACACTCTTTCCTCATCACGGATCAGGTGCACATGTTCCTTTTTCACACTTTCAACATTTTTACATACTTTCCTTACACACTTTTTACATATTTTGATCATATACATTTGTATTTGACTACTTATTTGACTTCTCTTTTGTAGGTATGTCTATATGGGAAGTGGTATTCAACATCAACAAGGACCACATCACACACATTAACATCGACATCAAGAACATGCACATCACAACATCTACACATGCGTTTCCGCCCTAGGTTCATTTTTATCACTTTTTGTACTTTCTACTCCTTAACATCCATGCCTCACATTTTTATCATTCTACACTTTGTCTAGTCCCTCAACACACTTTTTCATCATCGATCTACATAGTTATCGTGTATGTATCTCTATCTAATTTATGTTACCGAGTGTTCCGCTTGCCAACATAAAGTGGGGAAAATGTAGATACAAAATCATGCACTTTGGGTAGCTCTTGATTATATATTACTATTTATGTGATTCCTAAGTAAGAAAAGTACTAATTAACCCATGTCTTTGGCCACCTTTCTTTTCTTTCTGCATTCTACTTTCAATGTAGCACCCTTACTTTCTCGGTTTTAATTTTTACTCTTTGAATTTGTAATCCTATACACCATTTCTTAGATAGGATGTGAGCGCCAAGCACCCTCATCCCCTCTAGGCGCCTCTATCCCCTTTACACTTTACTCACACTTTTTGGGTCCTTTTTATCCATTTGAGCATCTTATCTTTTTGATAGTCATACTTTTTGGGGTTAATTACAAAATTCAAGCAAAGGAATCATATAAATATAAAGTTATGTGATCATAATAAAGGACCAAGCACTAAGCATTAGCTATCACCACCTAAGGTTTCATTCATCACGTATATAAGAGCTCCATTGCATCCATCTAGTGCCATCACAAAGGACACAAGGGTTGGTTTTATACATCACACTTTATAAGAGGGAAGTTCATTTTCTTCTATGTACACATTTATTACATTTTACATATAGCTACTTTCTCACTATCCAAGTGCGACACGTATAAGAGAAACCTATGGCATAATTCCACACACAGAGAGAACTACATTATGTCCGCAGATGTAGTGTAGTATTGAGTCGTATGTTCACCATCATGTGACAACCGAGGATAGTTCAACCCCTATTTTGCATCTTTCTTTTTGGGACTTGATGTCTATTTGAGGGTTTTACATGTTCATGCTTCATTATAGGTTTATAATGACCTCAGTGATCTTATCACGACCTCAAAGTGACCAAAGGTGACTAAAGAAAAATAACTTGTGACGCATTAGATGAGGTTTTCTCGGTCATTTTGCACCCAGCACCTAGAATCAAGACTAGGGTACCTATAGGCACCCCTATCCCTCTGCAAGCTCCCCATCCATCCTATTCCTCAAATTTTGCATTTTTCTGGGTCTTTAAGTGACACTTATGTTGTTCTTTTCACCTGTTCATCACTTCTGGTACACTCTGCATTCAATCATGAACCAAGTAAGTCATCTTATTCCTTATTTATACTTAGGTTTTTCACATTTCATTTCTTAGTTTTCTTGGGTGTATTGATGTACTTAATTTATTATTCATTTATTACAATCTTGGATTCAGATTAGACTTGTGTATTTGCATTTTAGCTTCATTAGTAGGGGTGCTTATAACCTATAATGTTGACCCATTTTTACAAGCCCTGCAAGGAGAGCTAGGATTTCAAGAGAAGATCGCTTATTACATTGAAATTTTGCACATCCAAAGATGTTTAAAAATGAAAAAGGGAATTATAGAAAAGAAAAAATGCACAAATGAAACAAAATTGTAGAAATCAATTGGATAGAACCATCCAATTTTAGACAAGTCCTTCCGAGAACTATTTTCCTAATAGGCTCTATTGTCCAGAGTAGAGTATAGTACTAGTTCTAGGGATGAAGTAAAAAATATCATTTATATCATGTTCTCCTATATGAAAAGCCAAATCAATAGGGAAAATCATAGAAATATTATTGCACTTAACCTTCAATTTCCACATTTAGTAAGTATGTTTTTGGATTAGATGCCCTAAATCATTTGTTATACTTTCATATCCCATTTGTTAAATATTAATTTAATAATCTAATGTACACACTTTCCAAATTTACATTTTGAATAAATATAAACCATAATATTGGTTCAATATAATCAAATTTAGGGTTAAATCCTTTTGAACCCATTTATTGATCTCACTCAACCTTCCCTCACCCATAGGGTTTTCAATCGGGCACGCGGTTGGCGGTTGACCGGAACATACCGGGTAGATATGATCAACGTGTAAAGATAATGCACTATGTATTCATGGTGGATAAATTGGTGATGTTGGTGAGATCATTTAGTATTTACTTCAAATATTATCTTATACATTCATGTTAAATTTTAATGAGCATATTGATATATTTAATTTTTACGGTATGTTAAAATCATGTTATCTAATAGTTTATTTGGTAATGGATTTGTAATGTTTATTATCATAGATATTTTCTTGATTTTCTAGATTATAATAAGAAGGTAATTCTCATTAGTTTGATAGATAATTAAAGAGGTGGGTAATAATAGTTAAAAGATGATATTATCTAACATATTAAACAAGCTATAAAACACAAGATGTCTCCTCCAACGGTCACGCAGATGAAGGCATCTCCATCATGACTCCATCTACTATGGACACTTCATCAAGATCCTCTTGTAACTATCAACAAACATGAACACCTCAAAACCTTCATCTTCAACATGGAATACTCCATTTGGGAAACCATCACTCATTAGGTCTAAGAACCTAATAAACCAGTCCTCAAAAGCCAACAACTTCTCATATCACACCATGTTATCAAGAATTTTTGGCACTATACTAAATAAACATGATCCTATCTCACTTTCCAACACCATGGAATATCACCAAACATGGCATAACACTCAAATCCTTCATCTCTCTTACCTCTCTTAAGCATGCTGATAATGCTCAAAATTAGGGTGTTAAAAATATCAAAGAAAGTTAATTCAGGTTGTTAAAAATATCATTCACTAACCATCTATGTATATAAGAATCAACCAATATTTCCCATTCATATTATTCAATTTCTATATTTTTTACATATCTACTCTATGCGTGAAAATTTTTCTTCCCAAGCATGAAGTATTTGATTTGATGTGATAACCATTTCCTAAGTAATGAAATGAATCCTTTAGTGCTCAAAACTATGTAAACTTCATGGAAAATTTTTCTCTCATACATTTCATCCAAAATAACCCCCTTGGTTATTTTGACAACTTACATCTTCATTCATACTATGAAGTTCAAGTTCATAGGTTGTGCACACTTTGGTTGTTCCTTGGCATAGTTTTCTTGGCCACAGCGGTTCTTCTTCCATGCGCCCTTCCTATTACTTCTTTGTGCTTCCTCCTCCCATCACTCCCTCTTGTGTATGATCCGTTGCTTCCTACTTTCCCTTTATTCTTATCCCTTTCTAATTCCCCTTCATGCTTTCCTCTTGCATGCCCACTTTCATTCCAACAATCTTGTGTACCCTTTTGCAAGAACCGTGTAGATTTTCCTCCAAATCTACTAAGTCCCCTAGCATGCCTCCTACACACACACCCTTCCTATTGATCGCTTGTGTAATTCCTCACACTTGCTTCCCTTGTCCATAATATTCCCTTGTGTATTTACGCGTTGCGCACTTCCTTTCCTTATGGGTTACTATGTGCTCCCTTTCCTCTAGTCCTCACATGCTCATTCATTCTTATGTCACTCTCCGCTTGCATATTTGTGTCCTTTCGCATATATACACCCATCTTCCCTTTCACGTGCATCTATTTTTGCTCTGGTCCTTTTCTTTCTTATGCCCCTTTATTGTGTGTGTGTCATGTGCAATATTTTGCACCAAGTCACTATGCATGACACATAGTAATATGTCAAGATTGAGTGTTTTCCTCACAACCTATCAAAGCACACCAACTGGGCATTAGATCCTTACAAAAAATCGTTGTGCGACATATGGTAGAAAAGACAAAAAAAAATGAACAATTGGTCAATCCTTTAGCTGATGAACATGTGTCACGTGTCGTTATGTGTTCAATTTGCACTACAGACCTTCGTAGATCACAATAAATTTTTACATAGTGCTCGACACACGCGCTCATAGGCTTGTTGGAAAGATGTTGACATGAGCTATACATTGGACTATTCAAAATCAGATTTTGGTAGGATTTGGTAGGAGGAAAACATGGAAATGTCACTCAAATCATTAATGCAGATATCTAATCAACTCAACCACCATATTTTCTTCATATCTTACCTCTTTCCTTCTTCCAC
Source organism: Taxus wallichiana var. yunnanensis (assembly GCA_018340775.1). Taxonomy (NCBI): domain Eukaryota; kingdom Viridiplantae; phylum Streptophyta; class Pinopsida; order Cupressales; family Taxaceae; genus Taxus; species Taxus wallichiana. The sequence goes on from CM031239.1 coordinate 892,823,232, forward strand.
AAGCCAAACAGACATGGGGAAGAACATTTGACAACCTTTCAAGAATTTATTGCTTGTTATTGGTGGTTGGAAATTTGAATATGAATTTCCTTCTCTTTCTCCTCCTTTTCTCTCCTTCTTCTTCTATAAATTGTAGAGCTTTTCTCATTGAAATAGATCCCTCTTTGTTGTAATGGCACCATGCCAAAATGGTGGCCGAATTCCCATGAGTTTCAAACCTTGAAATTGGTCTCTATAATTAATTCTTCCTTCTTCCATGAATGTAAATGGATTTTCATCCTTCAAGTAATAAAATTAGGTTTCATGGCACTTTTGTCCACCCTTTTCTCATTTCTATTGTGTCTTGCCTCTCTATTCGCCAATCTGGCATGTTGTGTGCATTTCCCACTTGTAGGTTCCATTTTCATGTGTTTTTAATGCATGGGAAAGCTGAGTTTGCATGGTTCTTGTCTTGGTGCACATGTCTACCCTCTCATCTATGTTTTCTCTCTTTCCTTCCCCTTGTGGAGAGTGATCGACCCTCTTTCTAGTGCTATCACCACCCCTTTTAGCTTAGGATTTCCCTTATGCATCTCCTTCTAACCCTGGTCCCTTGGAATGTTAGTTTAGGATTAGATAGCTTCATTTCCAACATTAGGAGTAGTTTTAGTAGTAGAAATAGGTAGAGGGACTGACCTTCTCTGGAGGTTTGTCTTAGGCACATAAGGTCCCACAACTTAGAGACAATCCCATGTTTCCTCAAAAACCCCAGGTTCATCTTGATCTAAGATGGGTGAAATTTTTAGATCCAACAATACCCTTCAAATTTTGGGATTCCTTTGGCTGTATTTATAGTGTGTTCATCATATCTCGATAAAATCAATCTCTCTTTGGGATTTCCTAACTAGCCCCATCATTTTTTGAAAACTTTTTGTTTATGGATGCACATCGAATATCCTTTACCTTGGTTCATATTATTTTTACCTAATGGCCTCTAAGGGAGTCTTAAAATTTTAAGTGTATGTAGCTACTCCTCTAGTAGGGATATTCACCTTTAGGCCATGAGTGGGGTTTTACTCTCTTGGCTTTACCTTTCATTTATTTAGTGTGTTGTGCATAATCTAGATCATTACTAAACCCTTTTCTCTCTTCTCCTTCATTATGGCATATAGGTTTGGACAATCCTCTACCTTTTGTTCTCCACAACTATATACACATATTGGGAATGCACGATAGCCACACTAGTAGTGATCCATAGACCCAAACTTATAGAATTTTATAGGTGGAAATATTCCTCCTTCATATCCACCACATTTGTGGGTACTTCCTTCGTGGTATTCTTTATTTACTTATATCATTTCCTACCTTATATTGAGGGCTTGGGCCTTGTGGATTTGATATACTATGTGAAAATACTCAATATCATGCCTATGTGCATCACATATATAAAAATATAGGGATACCTTTGTATGGTTAGCACCCTAAGGTAGATGAAAATTCCTTACATCATGACCTCCCCCAAAAAAATTTCATGCTTTGATAATGACATGAACACTCATGTAGTCACTAAATCATGCACTTAGAGTCAATATTTAGTCTCGGTCTCATACTACTTCATATGGTTCTTGAGTGAAGAGAGTACTAATTAACCCATGTCTTTGGCCACTTTTATATTTTTGTTGTCATATTTCTGATCTTATACCTGCACTTTCCCACTCTATATTGTAATTTTTCATCTTTCCAATTTCTAACCGGGCGCCTAGTCCCCTCTGGGTACCCCCGATCCTCTTTACACTTTACTCTCACCTTATAGGCACTTTCTACCCATTTGAGCTTTCTATATTTTTAGTGGTCAGGCCTTTTTAGGGTTAATTATGAAATTAGAACAAGAGAACCATATAAATATAAAGTTATGTGACCATAATGAGGGACCAAGCACTAAGAATCTACTATCACCATCTAGAGTTGCATCCATCAAAGGAACCTAAAGCTACATTTACATCCATATAGCTCTATCACAAGGCACACAATGATGGTTCATCTACATCACACTTCATAGGAGGGGAGTTTATTGTTTCCATGCACACATTTACTACATTCTACATCTAGTTACTTTCTCACTACTTCAAAAAGTGCAACTGACACAAGAGAAACCTAGGGCACAATTTGCACACACACACACACAACTACATTGGGTCTAAGATGTAGTGCAATGCTTAGTTAGTAAGTCCACCATTGTGGTCACTGAGGATAGTTTGACCCCTTCATATGCATCTTTCTTTTTTATGGTTTTGATGCTTTACTTGGGTTTTGTAGGTGCTTCCTTCATCTCTAGGTTTATAACAACATCTGAGGCGCTTCAAGAACATTGTACATGATAGGCATAAAAGGTAGAAATCACTTAACACACTCATAGGAGGGTTTTAGGCTAATTTTGGTAGACTATGACAACCCATGGGCATCCTTATCCCTTTCTAGCACCCCCATTCCAGTCAAAGATCTTGGATATATAATTTCTTAGGCTTTTGTGTGGTTGTTTCCTCCTCCTGATCACCTGGTTTTCACTGCGACACAACCCCACACCTTCTTTGAATCAGCTAAGGAATTATTACCCTCTCTTGCATATTAAGGTTTCACATTTCTATTTACTTAGTTTCTTGGGTCATTTCCTTTATTTATTTAGCTATTATTTACTGATTTTCATAACATTAGATTAAGCTAGGATATCCCATTTTAGTTTAATCATTTTGGTGAACCCGACTGATCCAACACTTTCTTCTGATTATGACTTCACCCTATCACTGTCATGGCTCAATCATCTTATCCCTACTTTTTCACCTACTAAGATTTCTGGTATAGTCACTACTGCTACTGATTTTATGTAAGTGCGTACTCAACATCCCCCTCACTTTGTTACATCTAAGGTTGATCCTTCCATCAATGTAGTAACTACTCATCATACTCATCCTCCTATAGCTCCACCCACTTCTCTATTCCTCCACCCATCACTTTAGTGACTCTTCCTACTTATTTTAAGGGCTATGAAATCATCAAATGACTTAAGAATATGCCCGCTAAGATTTCTATTTATGACTTGTGCATAATGTACTTGATGTTTCATCAAACACTAGAAACATCCCTTCATATATAAAATTCATCTGCAGAAACATCTGATAGAAATCGACCACATGCCATATCCTTCACTGATGAGGATTTGTTACCTTTTGCTAAAAGTAATCCATGTGAATCCTTTTCTCATTACCATTGTCATCAACACCACTTCCATCAAATGAGTAGTTATTGATAATGGATCGACCTTAACCTATGTTCTTATTCTCTTTTAAAATAACTGGGTATTAACAATAATCTAATTTCTAAGAATTCTACTCTCATCCGAGGTTATGACTCTACCACTCACACATGTCTAGGGACTATCTCATTACACATTCAGGTTGGGCCTAAGACCATTCTCATTGACTTCTATGTTATAGATGCCTCATTTAAATTCAATCTATTGTTGGTAGGCCTTGGATCTAAGTAATGCAAGTGGTCCCATCTATTGTTCACCAATGTGTCAAATTTTGCATGATGGATATGAACACACTATTTCAACGAGATCTTAAACCTTTCAAATTCTATCACATAGACCCCATTACAGATATGCACATTCATCCTAAACAACGTATCCCATATAGTAGTATTGATACATATGAATTTTTTCTAGTAATTTCTTCCCACCCATCCACCACTCAGAATACTCTAGTCATTTCTACTCATACTACTACCATCATTTCACCTACAACACCTACCTTCATCCTCGTTACTACTCAACTTGTTGAGGTGTCATCTCCTATTCCTCTACCTAGTACATATCCTAGAAATATTTACAACATGCTAACATGATAACTACCACAGATGATTATGAGAACTCTGATGATGAATTTGACGCTATAGAACTTACTGATGAAGCATTAGGTCAGCTGAATTTTACCCCTCTCGGCATAGATGAATCTTACTTTGAAGACACCTTTGTGGCTGATGGCCCGGTGAATATAGATTCAAGACCCTCCTTCTACCAATTTTATGATACTTTATCAGGGATCCATTAACACTTTAGACATTGTTCCACCTTCCACTACACAGTCTGCATCTCCACCACCGCCTTTCACATGTACCTTATTTATCAACAATTTATTTTGGCATAACATCCCACTCAATTACACTTGTTTCAGATATTTTTTACTCTTGAGGGCTTAACAAAACTTGGTTTGAAGCTTAATGACATCTTACCACCAATTCACTCACCTCATCTATATCATGGTTATTGTCACATTATGGCCGCCTATGGCCTTCATGTGTTTCACTTGATGATATTTGTTTCCCATGCTCCTCACCCTTCTCCATTGATACTGGGAAATATTGGCTTGAATATATTGGTGGTACCTTAGATTATGACCACACTTCTCTCACATTTCCTATGCCATTTGGAAACATTTCCATTGGTAATGACTCATCTCCTACTTATTCTCATAATCTTTCTCACTGGTACACACATGATTGTCCACCCATGCCCTTCACCGATGAAGAATATGCAATGAACATTTACACACTATGTCGTGATGGCTCTTTATATGATCCACCTCATTCTATTTCTTATCATGTCTCTAATGTTTCTCTAGTAGGCTTCGATCACACCAATGATGATCTATAAGACAATGTCACATGATCATAATCATCACCATGCACTTGGGGGCATGAGATCTATTACACCCCTATCCTAGAATCAATGCACATATTATACTCACATTTACACACATCCACATTATCACATTAGCATAGTCATCTACACTACATTTTCATCATTACGCTATGACGCACTCTTGTGCTTTGGTTCACACTTGACTGTTGAGGGCATTTTCTACATGTTGACCCCACACATTGCACAGTAGTTACTACACATTAGGCACCGCATATCATCACATGACCCTATATTATCTACATATTACACACTCCATCATAGGATATAGATGTTTGTGATTCTTCATACATCCCACACTTTACATCCTACATCTTGTCTTATATACATCATACATGTACTACACATAACTCACACACTACACCATAGCTATCACATGTTGTGTGTTTGTCACACATACATGTCACCTTACATTTCATTTTACATCTGCTATGCTATACATCTTAGGGCATGGACACATCATACATTACATCCTATTCTATCACGTACATTACACATTTTGCATATTCACCTCTACGTGTTGCACTCACTACCCGATGGCACATTCTAGTCTCATGGTCCATACTGGACTATTGAGGGTATACAACACAAATGGACCACACTACGATCACATGTTCACCATTCAATCTTCCCTCATGGAAAATTTCCTAGATTAGTGATATACGCCTTAGGCTATAGGGTCAATTCTTCTAGCATCATCTCGTGATAGGTTATATCATCACTTTAGCACTTGCATTGTTTAGTGGTATATGCTTTAGGCTAAATAACCACATCCTTTCTATTCATCTAGTTGTGATATACACTTACACTATAGGGTTATGCACATTTCATCTATATGTCATATCTCATCACCACACACTCATCACAACATGTTATACACAATGCAAAGTTTCACCATTTCACGATGACACACTCTCATTTTTGGTTCATTCTTGATTGTTGAGGGGGCATACTAAATGAACCTCACTGCATACAATTCCATTCACTTAGGGGACACATGGATCCTATCATCCATTTTGCATTCCATTCCATCCATCCACAACATACTGCATTTTATGGTTACATTTAATCTTACTTGCTTTCTCTTACATGTTCACTTCACTACACATGTTAGATAAATATCTCTTATATGTCATTATCTTTACCATACACACATGCACATTCATATCCTTCTCTAGTTGTGATCGTAGATATAGAGCTTATACACGCATCATCGATGCTTGACATACTACCTAATGGGGGCATCCACATTCATACATTACAAGTGTTATTGTTTCATTTTGTACTTAGAACTTTCCATTATCAGGTTATACGTGATTTGACATACATGTTATTTTTTGCTAACAAGTGTTTCATGTACAACATTTGTTATGCATGGATATTTTATTCCATACTTGTTTTGTTGTTTGATATTACTTGTTATTGTTTACGGGCCTTGCCCTTTTTGTGTGTACACATTTGTTTATTTGTGGCCATGACAACCTTGAGTGTCTTGCAACATCGTGAGTGGTGTCCCATGTTTGTAACCTACTTTACGTGGTTTATGATTATTTTCTTGGGTGTTTACATTGTTTGCTTATGTTCTAGCTTACACATTGTTTGTTCTCTTGTTTCTACATGCATGTTTGTTTGTACTAACACTTGTTTTCTAGCCACTTGTTTTTGTGTGCCTTGGTCTTTACCAAGAACATTCCCTTCCCCTTGCAGGGCACAATTTGAGTGTATGGTCAGATCCTATTTTAGGGCCACATTCTCCTATCCGTGATGTCGCATGTGCCCCCAAAGAGGGGGCATCATTTGGGGTTTACATGTGGTATCAATAAAATTTAGTCTACATTCATAGAGGGTTTAGACCATTTATATAAACCCATACACAATGAAATTTTACATGACAAATTTTATAGTCCTTAGATTTTCCTTAGGGGGAGTAGTTATAGGTTGAAGGATATAAAGCAGAATTTTCTCCCTACACTACTTGGGCAGTGGCGTGGATCTCCCAAAAACTAGATAAGTAAAGATATCTCTTCACCAATCTCAGGAAACAACTTACAGGTTGGAGAATAACACAACTTTCTCCCTACACTTCTTCAGCCACAGTGGCGTGAGATCACCCAAAAATCTTGTACTTCATCAACGATAGTTACAGGATATCATTTCTACACCCTTTATCTCATCACGGATCAAGTGCACATGTTCCTTTTTCATTTTTGTACTTTCATTTATAGTATTTTTACTATATACATGTGTTTTTACACATATACATGCGTATTTGACTACTTAATCTTATTCTCTTTTGTAGGTCCGTCTGTATGGGAAGAAAGCAATCAACAACAACACACACATGGTGAGTACATCACACATGATACTAACCATACATGTACACTACACATATTGACATATACACTCACGTGCTTCCACCCTAGGTTCACTCTCATCACTTTTTTACACTTTTACATCTTTAGTCTCCACACTCCATCTTTTTAGTCACTCCACGCTTTGTCTAGTCCTTCGATGCATTTCTACATCACTCTACATGGATTATCAGGTACACATCTCTATCTACTTTATGTTACCGAGATTTCCACTCACCAACATAAAGTGGGGGCAAATGTAGTCACTAAATCACACACTTGGAGTCAATATTTAGTCTTGGTCTCATACTACTATTCATATGGTTTTTGAGTGAAGAGAGTAATAATCAACCCATGTATTTGGCCACTTTTATATTACTTTCTGTCATATTTTTGATCTTACACCTACACTTTCCTCCTTTATTGTCATTTTACATCCTTCCTATTTCTATTAGGGTGCCCAATTATAATTGTGGCACCCTAGGTGCCTAGTTCCCTCTATGGCGTGCCTTGACCTCTTTACACTTTACTCTCACCTTTTAGGCACTTTCTAGTCGTTTGAGATTTCTATATTTTTGTTGGTCAATCTTTTCAGGGTTAAGTATGAAATTAGAACAAGAGAACCATATAAATATAAAGTTATGTGACCATAATGAGGTACCAAGCACTAAGCATCTAGTATCACCATCTAGAATTGCATCCATCAAAGGCACGTAAAGCTACATTTACATCCATCTAGCTCCATCACAAGGCACACAAGTTTGGTTCATCTACATTACACTTCATAGGAGGGGATTATTGTTTCCATGCACACATTTACTACATTCTACATCTAGTTACTTGCTCATTGCTTCACAAAGTTCTACTTTCACAAGAGTAAGCTAGGGCATGATTTTCACACAAACAACCTAGAACTACATGGGGTCTGAGATGTAGTGCAACGCTTAGTTAGTAAGTCTACCATTCTGGCCGCTAAGGACAATCTGACCCCTTCATATGCATCTTTCTTTTTTAAGGGTTTTGATGCTTTTCTTGGGGTTTTGAGTGCTTCCTTCATCTCTAATTTACAACAACATCCGGTGAAGTTCAAGAACATTCATGTGACAGGGAAGTGAAGGTAGATAATCACTTAATGAAACCTCGGAAAAAATTTTTAGGCTATTTCTACATACCAGGCATAAATGAGCACCCCTATCCATTTTAAGGAATCGCAGTCCAGTCAGGCTCAAATATGTACTTTCTCATGCTTTTTTGTGGTCGTTTCCTCCTCCTGTTCACCTGGTTTGCATTCAGACACAACCCCGCACCTTCATCAAATCAGCTAAGGACTTTTAGCCCTCTCTTACACATTAGGGTTTCACATTTCTATTTACTTAGTTTCTTGGGTCACTTCCTTTATTTATTTAAATGTTATTTACTACTTTGCATAACATTAGATTAATCTAGGATATCCCATTTTAGTTTAAATAACTCCACTAGGAGCATTTTTTCTTTATATGGCCTTTAGCCTCATAGTTTATACACCAAATCCCACTACACATTTATCTTACATTGTTAGCGAGTTAAAGTTTTCAACTAGGTCACCATTGATGTTATTTGTGCCTCCATCAATAGTTTAACTCCAACGTCGATCCTTCCCATTGCTTCTATATGCAACATAGCTTCAAGTTCTTTAGGTTCTCAGTAAATTCATATACGTTAGGGCTTTATGGAATGACATGAGAAACCCTCTAACAAACTATTGTGCATGTTGAGTCATATGGATTTCGTAGGAAAATTTAGAAATATATTTTTGAACCACACATTGTATGCTTACACACTTTATCTTAACTCCTAACAAATATCCTTCAAATTGGGATGTTATGTTGCTAAAATTCTAGAATATATAATTCCTTAAGAAATGATTCCTTTAATATGTCATAGTTAACCACCACTTGTTGAGAGTCATACTTATGGTACCAAGTGTGTGCACACTCCAAAATAATTATGGAAAAAGACTTGTTTTGCACTCTAGGAAGTGACCCGTTGGCATGTCATATGAGCTCACACTTGTAAACATGTTCTGCTGAATTTTCTAATCCACGATTTTCTAGGAGATGTAAAGTCATATTATAGAATATTTGAGCTTCAAGAGCAGTTTATATGGCATCTATAAACCTACTTTGTATTGTTATGTTTGCCACCTAGCTCTAAATATTCTAACTCTTTTTCTACTTGCAAAGGTGACACACACAATATTTGTGGTAAGTCCAGATGTGATCATCACACTTGGATGGGTAGCTACTTTTTTTCTTACATGTAACATTTTTTGTTCCTTATGCATGTGCATTATTAATAGCCTTACTCACTAGCCCACTATTCATCATTTTGAATTTTTATGCACTAGATGTATTCTAAGAAAACTTAAATGAGATCTATTGCAAAATTTTGATCTTGAATCCTAATAGTAAGATATATGAGTTTCCTTCCATTTTATACATTCATATTGAGATTTAAGTAGTTTTATTTTTTATCTAAATGATAATTTAGAGGATGGAAGTTACTTAAACCTCTCGGGATTACTACAATACAAAATATTGTTCCAAGATCTTTCTATCAAAGTTTATTCAACTCTTGGATGAGATAGGGTCAACTAGTGAGTCACGTTGTGACATGGAAAAAGTATAATTTGGAAAAAGGTGACAAGTTTGGGTTTTGGACCTATGGTCTTTGAAACTCGATATATCGTCATTACGTTAACATGATCAAAAATATATATTGCCAACATGTTAGGTCCTCAAGCCCCACGTGTCTTGCCACCACATTAGTCTACAAAACACCTAGTTATCTTTCCAATCGGTGAGGTATGGGATGATTTGAGGAACCGAGATGCTTAGATGAAGGATCAAATTTCCTAACCGATCTACATTACTCGATGAGATGAGCCAACTCGGTGAGCCATTGGATGAGCTGATCACATTTATACGGCGTAAAAGTAGAGTTACGTGGACTTAGCCACAACAAACTATAACCTCGTAGGATATATAAATCCCTTCCTCATCCATATCCCCACATATGTGGGATAATCCACATAAAAGTGGATATGTCGTGAGAAAATTTGGTTGATGTAGAGCGCATGGTATGGTGCAATGGTCAACAATGGAGGACATAATGCTGCCAAGTCATGAAGTAGACAAGTGGAGTGATAGTTAGACGGGTTAAAAAATTAGCAGCATAGGAGGTGGGAGCGGATTGGACCCTACAACCTCCCCATCAAAGCAACGCAACGGATGAATAAACAACTCAGCCAACCAAGTTGGTTGGCTATGAGGTGGATGATGAGGCATTTAAGCCCAATATGTGGCTTTCCTAGCCTATATAAAGGCCCCTCCATACACTTTAAACACAAGCTCCTCTCTTCATTCCAAAGTAAGCCAAAGGAGTTAGAAATGCAAGATGCCTTAGGAGTATATGGAAAATATTTTGGAGGCCCATTTATTATTATAGGTATTTGAAGAAAATATAAAGTCCTATATTATTATTTTATAGGCTTTATGGAGATATAAGAAGGCCTATATTGTTTGTTATAGGCATGAAAAATGAAGAAGTCCTATTATTGTTGTTAATAGGCATTAAAAACTCCTATATTATTTGTTATAAGCAATATAGTAATGAAATAAATCTTATTATTATAAGCACATGTATAAGCTCAGGAGTTATTTTTATTAACTCACCATATTGTAAAGGCCAATTGAAGCTAGAATATTCTCGTGTAGGAGTCAAGAGACACTATGAAGTTGAGGGATGTGACGAAGCATCATCAAAGCGTATACTCAAATCAAGCTCATATTCTTATTATGTCGGTGTATTATCGAGTTAGCTACTTGGATGCCGAAGAAGAGAGTCATAATCATTTTTGATCTCATTGATGAGGTTGGGTTTGGATCTTATTTCGTGAAGAGATCGGATGGTTGTGTAAAGAATGGAAGATGATCGTCATTATCAATAGACATCGAGTAATATTTTCTATCTCGCATTGAGGTTATTTTTCATTTAATAGAGTGAATATTATCACCGTTATGGATACTTAACACCATGTAGAGGTTAGTTTGGCATGCAATAGAGTGGAGGTCTTCCGGAGCTATCAAACTAGAGAGTTGTGTTGGACCACCGAGCTTCCTAGACCATTATGGGTCTACTTGACTAATTAACACATCAAGTAGGCAGTGTGAGAGCACCGATGTTTCCAAGACCAAATGGGTTCGGAGGATTGACCGGTGCTAGGTTTGGTGGACATCCATTCTAGCAATGTACATTTATTATGTACTTATATTCGATTGTGATAATAGATTGGTTTAGCTAGTTTGCGAACCCGGAGACATAGGCATTATGTCAAACTCCGTTAGAAACCCTTGTATAGTGTGATTCTTATTTTGCATTGAATTTTGATTAAATTTTATTTATTATGGGGTGGATTCAATAAAATAAGCAATAAGGGTCCATGGTCAAGAAAAAAATTATTGGGTGGTTTACGGATCATGTTTGGTATCAAAGCAGGTTATCGCTTGTAAACATGCTAATATTTGAGCATGTTTGGTATCGTAGAAGGATATAACTTGTAATCTTACTATTATCTAAGAAATTTTTATATTAGAACTGGTTTGTCACTTGTGGTAGCAGTGAGATGGAATTCTACCAGTTCATACTATGGCCCGTTGTACTCATGATACTAGGTACTATGTTGAACATGATGAATCTGCATCGACAATAATCATGTATAATTTCTTGGAGGAGTGATCACAACATTACAAGGTGAACTACAAGCTAAGATAGAGCTCCTAGTAATATTGTAGGATGGTGAAGAGTGGGAAAAGAAAGGTATGCCCACTAATGACATTGTAAGTGATTCATTGAATTTTCCTTCCCATGAAAATATAAATCCTACTTTTGGTGAATTTGAAAAGTACACTAGAGGTATAGGATCAAAATTGATTTTTAAAATGGGATATGAAGGAAAAGGCCTTAGTGTGAATAACCAAGGTATCACTAACCCTATCTAGGTGGAGGAAAGACCTCAATATGCGGTGGTAAAAGGAGGTAGGATAAATCTCTGAGACAATAGCAAGCGTAGAGCCCAAGCCACCAATCCTCCCAAAGAAACCTGCAGTAGGGAACATACCAAACTCTCAGAAGAATGATGACAAGAGAAAAGGTAAAGATGATAGCCCAAGAGGTATGATTGTGTCTTCTTTGACTACAATAAGGAGCCCATAATAACCCTAAAGCTATTGTGGACATATCCATGTGCATACTGTGGATCCAATAGCCATTGTGTGATTTGGTGTGGAAAGAAAAGAAACACACCAAGAGGGTTAAGGCTAATGAAGACAAGGGAAAATCTACCTCATCTTAAGGAGAAGACACAGGACCAGAGCCACCAAGTAAGTAAAAACTTCATGATAGGTTTATCATGCCTAGTGTTTTCTTGCAACATTGGTAATCAAAGCTCTATATAAGTCCTCATGAAGACCAAATGGAGATTATTCATCCCGATTTGGCATCAGAGTGTGGAGCAAGAGAAGGTAGTGAGACCAAGTGCAACAGTCCCAGAGATCGAACCAATTTTCATATTGGAGAAGAGAACTTCAAGGCCAGTGTGTGTCACCGTGAATTTTTAGAGACAAAATCGGGTTCTGATCCAAGGAGTAGAGGAAACATAATATTTTTGGGACAAAAATCCTCCTTAGTGGGGAGGTGTGATCTAGAGGAAAATTTTTCCCTAAACCTCCTATGATCACTACAATTTGGAAGATCATTCCGAGAGCTTTCACAACTACAAGAATTTGGAAAACAAAGTTCATATGACAAAGTTGTAGAGCTGGTCAAAGTTTGGTCAACTATTGGATGAGATAGGTCAACTTGGTGAGTCACATTGTGACATAGAAAAAACATAATTGGGTGAAAAGGAGATAATTTTAGGCTTAAGACCTCCGGTATTTGACACTTGATATCATCATTACACCAATACGATCAAAAACAATATTTCCAACATCATGGGTCCTCGGCCACCACATTAGTATACAAAGCACAGAGTTATCTTTCAACTCATCGAGCCATAGGATGAGTTGAGGAACCGAGCTTCTCAAATGAAGAACCAAGATTCCTAACCAAGCTACATGACTCATTAAGCTGATCCAACTCACCGAGCCATTGGGCGAGTTAATCACATTTATATGGTGGAAAAAGTGGAGTTATGTGGCCTTAACCACAACAAACTATAAACTATGTGGGATATATAAAGACCTTCATCATCCATATCCCCATGAATGTGGGATGATCCACATAATGGGGATAAGCCGTGAGAAAATGAGGTTGGCATGGAGTGGTGTGGCTCAAATTGTAGTGGTCGAAAATGGAGGACAAGATGGTTGGATGGGTCATGAAGTAGACATGTGGAGTGGTGGTTAGATGGGTCGACAAAATAATGGTGTAGGAGGTAGGAGAAGGATTGGACCCCGTGAACTCCCCATTGAAATGTAGCATACCAACCAACTTGGCTAGCCGAGTTAGTTGGATATGAGGTGAAAATGAGGTATTTAAGCCCAATATGCGGCCCTCCTAGCCTATATAAAGGCCCATCCATACACTCCAAACACAAGCTCCTCTCTCCATTCCAAAGCAAGCTGAGGAGTTAGAAGAAATGTGAGATGCCTTGGGAGTATAAGGAAAATATTTTTAGTGCCAATTTATTATTATAGGTATTTGGATAAAATATAAAGTCTTATATTATTATTTTATAGGCTTTATGAGATATAAGAAGGCATATATTATTTGTTATAGGCATGAAAAATGAAGAAGGCCTATTATTATTGTTAATAGGTATTATAGAAGTCCTATATTATTTTTTATAGGCACTATAGTGATGGATAATTCCTTCTATTATAGGCACATGTATAAGCTTGGGAGTTATTATTTATTAACTCATCGTATTATAAAGGTATAATTAGAGCTAGAGTATTCTAGTGCGGGAGCCTAGAGATGTTGTGAAGTTGAGGGATGTGATGAAGCACCAAATAAGTGTATACTCAAATTGGGGCTCATATTATTATTATGCAGGGCATATTATCAAGTTATCTTCTTGGATGATGTAGAAGAGAGTCGTCATCATTGTTGAGCTCATTGATGAGGCCGGGTTTGGATCTTAGTTCTACGAAGAGGTTAGAAGCCGTGTAAGAGAATGGAAGATGATTATCATCGTAAATAGAAATAGGGTATGATATTTTATCTGTATTGAGGTCATTTTCCATTCAACTAAGTGAATATGATCACTTTGTTAACATAATACATCTAGAGACTTAGCACCGTGTAGAGGTTAGTTTTCTTGCAGCAGAGTGGAAGTCTTCTCGGAAGTGTCAAACTAGAGAGTTGTGTTTGAGCATTGGGATTCTTAGACCATTTTGGATCTACTTGACTAATATAACATCAAGTAGCTATGTGATAGCACCAATTTTTACAAGACCCATTGGGTTCGAGGATTGACTTGCACCAAGTTCGGTTGACATCCATTTTAGTAATGTAAGTTTATTATGTACTTATATTCAAACCATTATAATGGATTGGTTTAGCTAGTTTACAAACCCGAGAGACGTAGGTATTATTCCAAACTCGTTTATCAACCCTTGTGTACTTGTGATTCTTATTTTACATTGAATTTTGATTAAAGTTTATTTATTATAGGGTGAATTTGGTAAAATAATTAATTTCCTATAATGGTGTGTGGTCAAGAAAAAAATTATTAAGCAGGTTTACGATCAAATTTTCTATGTTTTCTTGTTTTGTATCTCTTCTTATCAATTTATGTATACTTGAGCTATAACACACATTGAATAAATAAACCTAATTATTAGACAAATATGGAGTATCCTATACTACAACATGTTGCATGTCATGAATCTATGATACAAGGACCTCTACTAGCACACATCACAATGCAGGTTAAATAGATGCTCTTTGAAGGAATATCTTTGACAAATGTGACACTAAAGTTAAAACTGGAAGGACATAGGAGCTGACCTATTAGATTATGAAATATGATCAAAACTTTTGTATGCACTTGCAATAAGTGTGTAATCTCGATACTTATGTAGGAATTTTAAGATGATAGTCAAGTCACCAATATTCATAATTATGGTTATTGTGTGGCATAAGGGATTATGTTTATTAATATATTCAACTCTCATTAAAATGAGGTCTCAAGCTAGATGAGATTTGTATTCAATCTGTAATTATGCACTCTTACAAATTTTGTGTATTATAGACTCGTCTTGGTAATAAAGGGCATTTACTAAAATCACACAAGTGCAAAAAGTATTCCTCACTTGCAACAACATCATAAGTCCCACATATCTATTAAAATAATACTCAAAAACATTATGATCTCTACATTTCCTCAAAATCCCACATAATCATTCTATATTTGTACAATATTCCTCATGAAACCTCCATAATGTCACAACTCTTCAAATCATAGTTTCATTTATTATTAAGTTCTAGATTTTACATACTTCACTTGCTAATTATAACTTTTGTGTGGAAGAGCCTATCTATCACTTTTATTTTCAATGATGAATGGTTAACCAACCAATGTATTGTTTATTATTTTTGGGGAGGATTTATCATTGGTTGGTTGAATCGTCACCCTTGTAAACATATGTGATTTTTAGGCGTGTATGTTTATACCTATTCATCATGCAAGTTTTTAGTTAATGTTGTGAACCCACACAAAAACTTTGACCATGTTTCTCAACCTCAACACCATAATATCCTCTTCACAATGTCCCCACATTATAATTCAAGTGCATATTCAAGTTATTAACTTTTCCATTAAAACTAAGATGATATAAAATGACTAACAAAAATTACATTTTACCCCATCAACATAAATTAGACTCTTCCAAGCATTAGTTAAATTTCATGATCACCTATACCTTTCAAATAATTTTTAGGTGATTGTAATTTTTCAATACTACCTTTCAAATATACAAAACAATGTTATTTATACCAAGTATTGTATATTTTTTAATTATGTTTAATATATTTTATAATTTACATATAAATCTATATAAAAAAATAGTTAAATGTTAAATATGCAAGTAATATGTAAGAGTTATTATAAATATTTGCAAGTATTTTACAACTTATATCATTAAAAATGTCTAAAAGGTCATTAAATTTAACCAAGTATAAAGTATGACAAATCTAAACTAATAAAGATGTCACAAATGTTGCACACTACATTACATTCTAAGTTATTAGTGAGAAATTTGAATGCCACGTGCCAAAATTTTGTATTCCTAATGGTATTTCTTACGTGTGGCTTTATTACAGACCGTCAATCTACACTGCATCAATGCACTAAATTTTTTCCATAAAAAAATGATCAATGGTTAACATGTCTTCTATGGTGTTGCATGGTCGGAAACATTTTGGGACATATATCATATTTAAGATAAGTCAAATTGTAGAATTTATAGCACCCTCTAAGGATATATACATAATAGGATAAGCCTCTTGATGTATGATAATAAGTTGAAAGGATTGAAAAATCAATAGTTATGTTGTTTTGTATAAAACAATGTATGCACATTATGTAAAAGGTTGATATTGAATCCCAATAGAAATTTATCGAGGATCCTTCCATTTTATGCATTCATATTGAACTTTAAGTAGTTCTAGTTGTCATATGTTATCTCATTCTCTATCTCTTCTTGACATTTTATATATACTTGATCTATTACACACATCGAATAAATTAACCTAATTCTTAGACAAATACGAATAACCTAGACTACAACATGTTGCATGTCATGAATTCATAATACAGGGGACCTCTACCAACAAACATCACCATATGGGTTAAATAAATTCCCTTTGAAGGAATATCTTTGAAATGTGTGGCACCAAAATTGCAGTTGGAAGGACATGCATTGGAGTTGATCCATGAGGTTGTGAAAATTGATCAAAACTTTATATGCACTTGTAATAAGTGTGTAATCCCGACACTTATGTAGGAATTTTAAGATGATATTCAAGTCACCAATATTCTCAATTATGGTAGTTGTGTGACAATTGTGATACTAAATAGATCACGTAGAAGATGAGAATATTTTCCTCTATAATGTTTCATCTTATGAAAAATATGTCCAATGATAGTGAAGATGCGAGTGGGTCTAATCATTCACTTGAAATTGGAATCATATTCATATGTACTCCATTATATGTGGGTGACAATGTTTTATGAAAATATATCTAATGTAATTATGGAATCTTATCATTCACTTTAAATTGGAATCATATTTATATGTACTCCATTATATGTGGTTGGAAATGCTTTACAAAAAGTTATCCAATGTAACTACAAAATCTTATCATTCACTTTAAATTGGAATCATATTTATATGTACTCCATTGTATGTGGGTGATAATGTTTTACTGGAAAGATATCCAATGTAACTATGGAATCTTATCATTTTTATGAATATGATCTTATATTATAATAACAATCCCCGAGGTTGGAATATTATTATAAACATCTAAAATGTTGACATGATTAATTACGATTAATATGTCCTATAAATAACATTATCAACATCTAAATATCCATAGTAATTAATCACAAGATTAATTATTATTAACCCATTTTATCGTATTTAACCTTAATCATCTTATCATCATTTATCATTTCCCCAACATTCCATCATTAATCCTCTTATTTCATCCCATCTCATCCATAATCCTTTAATTCATTAATAATATCTTATTATCCCACTAATAATCCCTATTAACATTTTATAGGAATTTAATATTCCTATATCTACCTACCCACCTACCCTACACATCCCTACATCTAGCCTTTCCATGTAACCTCACCCCTAATCATATTTATTAACCTAATATCTCTATAATCCTAATCACATGCTCCACCTCTAAATCTAGAGGCTTATATTTGTAGAAGCATATATAATATTTCCTTCTATTGAATTTTTAATTCAATGGAAGCTTCTTCCCTCCATGAATTTTGAATTCAAATTCTAGATTCTTCCACTCTATAATCCTCTAATCCTCATATGCATTGTCCACCTTTGATCCAAATCCAACTTGGCTTCATCCCGGCCATTGAATCCTCCACCATTCGAATATAAATTGAGCTCTCCTCCCCAATAAGAACTAGCTGGGAAATCCATAGCAAACCTATGCCATTTTATTTCATCAATCATCCATTTTATCTTCAATCACTTAATCAATCCATCATTCATCTATAATCTATCATCCATCACTATCTTTCACCAAGAAATTCAAAGGAAATCAAGGGGAGGTGTTGCTCGTGTGTCTCCATCAACATCTAAGAAACCAACACCAATAAAGAGAAAATCCAACACACCAAAGGAGGATATTTTCAACTTTAATGTAAGTGTGGGTATTTTTTATCTCCCCTTTCAATCCATTTCTCTGTCTAGGTATTGTTGAGAAGATTAGATTAGGGAAGTAATTTCATTATTTTCTCACATTCAACTCTATAATATTTTTAACATATACATTTTTTTCTAACCATGGGGCTTACCCCAAATTTTTTCATCATTTCAAAACTTGTTTGATCCCTTGCATAGGCTATCAAAGTTTCAAGAATTTTCGTCGTCGTTTACCCCTTCAAATTTGCATTTTTCGAGCTCAAATTTTGTTTCCAGCATGAAACAATGACTATGCTCTTTATATTGGAACCTATACATGTAAAATGGTGCTTATTATCTGAATCATTGTCAATGTTATACTTTGGCACCTTTTTAGAGACTTCAATGCCTTTGTTTTGGCCTTTAAAACCCCAAAATTGTAATTTTGTTCATGTTTTTTTACCGTTTTGACCATGTTTCTATATTTTGTCATGGAATGGTGCCTATGTTCATAGAATTCTTCATATGATAATAAATTGGTGCCTATGACTTTTATTATTTCCTTTTCAGATACTTCATCGCCTTTGTTTTGGCTAAATTAAAACCCCAAAATTATATTTTTTTCCTGTTTTTGGTTGTTTTTAACCCTATTTCCACCTTTTGTCACGAGTGACACCTATGTTCAAAAAATGATGCCTATGATCATAAAGTGGTGCCTTTGACCTGTGTTGTTTCCTTTGTAGATACTTCAACGCCTTTTCATTAGCTTTAAAACCTTGTTTTTTGCCAGTTTTTGACCTGTTTCAGGATTTTTCTCATACATTGGCGCCTTTGCACATATAATGACACCTATGTCCTAAAGTGGTGCCTTTACTATACTTTGGATCCTTTGTCATACTTTGGCGTATATGCCATGTAAATCAATGCCTTTGTAGAATCACAATTTTTTCTTACAACTAATGGTCTAATCTTGTTTTTGTTAGAGTAGGTATTTACCTTAACTCATGTTCACCTCGGTACTTTATTTACCTTTATTGTATTTATCCTCACCCACTTATGTGTGTGGATATTTATTTTATATATTTATATATTAGGTTAATTTTATCTAGTTGTTAGGTATATTTATTTCCTTGATCCATGGTATTGACTAGATCCATGATGTCTAGTTCTTTCCTAAATCTATGGTCTTAACTAGTTATTTCCTTGATTTATGGCTTGATCTACGACCTTATCTGGTTCTTATATTGTTATTCCTTACCTATATAATCAAGGCTCATTCTCATTATATTTCATTGAGCTCCATAATAATATATGATATTGCTACTCATTTGTTTACAAAGGTTTTATGTAAAGTTATTCGGAAAAGTACTTTCATCTTATTGATCATGGTGTTTGATTAACACCTAAGTTCTTGGATGGGTACGATCTGGTTATCATTTCTTTTATGGTATCAGAGTAGGAAATTGTTGTTGACATCTCGTCGGTAAGTTTCTTTTGTAAACAAATTTTTTTGTATATTCGGGATTTGTTTGTATTTTTTTGTTGCGTGTGTTTTTATGCAAAGAAGATCCTTCCATTGGATTTAGAAGGTGGAAAAACCCTAAGATAGGTCAGTAAACTCAACTATTTCTAGAGGCAATCAATTTTCAGGTTATTTTGTTGTTACAGAGACGTAAACTAGTTCATCTTGGAATCCACGTCAATCAAAGCAAAACCCAGAAAATCAACTTTTGGTTTGTTCAGGTTTTTGAGATCAAACTAGGTTTTTTCTTCTATGTTGCACACCCATGGAAATCCTTAGCCCAATTGGTCATATGGTATGGTCATATGAGGGCTTAATTTTGTGATTCCTTCTAGTAGGTGCTTAACTCCAGCCCCCTTTCATTTTATTTGTGTGGTGAAGGTAAGATCATTTTATTTTGTTTTAGTGGCAACTAAAATAAATAGCCAAGCAAAAAATTGAAAATCTTATATCTTTTGATCGGTAACTCGGTTTTGAGTTTTGTTTTACAAAAGTGCTTGTTTTTTCATGTTCTTTCCATTGGAAATATTTTTTTGAGAATCACACTATAATTATAAAGTGACATATTGAACACGCACTCATTATAAAGTGCCAAAATATGGGGGTCTTGTTGCGTTGCTTGGGGTCTTGTTGCATTGTTTGGGAACATGGAAAATTCTCAAATTTTTGTGTTTATCATGCTTTGATTCGGTATGGTTTGAAGATTCACATCGAGGGATAATCTTATTTTGTTTGTGTGACAGTCATGTTTCAAGGGTATGTAATCCATTGAATTCGGGAACCTCCTTCAAGCTTCCTCAGATGTTATCAGCTCAACTTAATGGATGGCACTTTTATATTTATGTGTGGGGCATTCTGGTGGCGGATGACAACAAGGGGTACAAAGTGGTTCAAGTAGGCACTAATAGATTTGGAGTTAATGTAGGCTATGGTACTATAGAAATTTATGATTCTTCTATGGGGACTTGGAGGATTGTGGCACGATTGAGAGATTGTTTCTTCTATGGACCCATTGTCTTTAACAACAATTTTTTCTTCTTAATGTCATATGAACTTGTGTTGGGTGTGAGAATTTATAACAATCAATATTATGCTACTGTGCATTTTGTGTTGTTACCTATAAGATATGACAGAGACCATTTCCCTCACTACAGACCAAGGTTGGTTGTATTTAAAGAAAGGGTGCTACTTGCATCACTAATTGTAGATATGGACCATTTGAAGGACATAATTGTGTTTGAGCTTGAGCTTGAGTTTGGAAGGAGGAGAGGCAATGTTTGGTCTTGGAAAGAAATTGCAAGGATGCTCTATGAAATGTTCCAATGTTTTTCTACAAGAAAAAGGATGTTCTTTCTTAGTTGCACTACAATGAGAGAGTTCATGTGTTTTAGAAAGGTTCTTTCCAGAAATATCCTCATCCTTTATTTTTATTTAAATCAAGGGTCTTAGTCATGGCTACTAGAATATATAAACACAACTAGCATGTGTTATAATAGTGGCATCACCTTTGAGCCCATACTGATTTGAGACAACTACTTGGCTCCTATTATATATCCACATATATATGTATGTATGTATATTTGTAAATATATATCGAGCTTTTTGTTTGTCTTTTCCAAAGCTTATAAGCAAGAGTAATCATTGAATTGTGTTTTTTTAAAGTAGAAGAACCTGCAATCAACTATGGGAATAACACCAGAGAAATAATCAGTCACAAAATTTAAATGACATGAGCCTAAGACATGATAAATTTTCCTCTACTACATGTTATTTCCTGTGAGATCACAAATTGCCAATGTGTCCCTTTGAAATAATTTCATCTTCTTGGACTTGAATTAAACTTAAGTTTCAAAATTCAAAATCTTGATCATGTTTCTCGGCACACACATGTACAAATACCAATGTAGAAATTTGCTTCACATGTTGCATGAGCACTACTTCTCCACATCATTACATTTACCCATGCCTATTATTAAAAAACACATTCTTACTGTTGCACATACTAGACATTAAAAAATTAATAGCAACCAAATGGAAACGACATATCCTTGATTATTAAATATAAGTTATTTATGCCTTATTATTAAATTTTTCAATCCTTCCCTACCCATTAGACAAATATGTGGTAGGATTCCAGGCCTCCCCAAGTCAAAGGCATTCCCCGGACTCCAAGCCCGCAAATGAACCGATTCAATAAATTTTCGGGTCCACAGTGTCGGTGAGGGCAAGGAAGAGTGATAGTGAGCAATCAAAAGATACCACATGTCATTTTCCTATTCCTCCAAGTGGCCAAGTGTCACACATTCTAGGAACTTGAGCATAAAGGTAAGGCATGCAAAAGAAATGAATTTTTTTGGGCCTCATTACAATCAAATTCGACAGAGGGTATTCACCAAACAAATTATAGGAGATTCACCATTTGATTTCCAACTATTTTAAATATTATTTTACCATTTTCATAGAAAGAAAGAAATAGGTTACAAGGATATTCGCTAAAACCATGAAACTGGTTATAGATATATTTTCCAAAACCACAAAAATGGTTACAGTATATTTTCCATAATTTCTATATTTTTTTAGGCCGGTTCCTTAAAATTTTCCCTTATTCTTCTTAGACGTCATGCGTTCCATTGCTCTAGAATATAAGTACCACTCACTTAGTACACCCTTTATAGGTGTTGAAGAGGCCATCAAAAGAGATGAATTTTCCTCTTTAACAAAATTTGCCTCATGCTTATTTTGATTCACATTGTCTGCAATATTTTTCCAGCAATCCTTCTCCATATGTCTAGTCTTCTTGCAATAAGGACATTTTTTCTTAATTTTTGATTGATTGCTAGAATCAAATGTTGATTTTTCAAACCTTTATTTGGGCTTGTGCTCCTTTGAAGAAAATACTTTCTTCTTTGTATTTGCAATAAAGGAAACATATCCATCCTTCTTTTCTTCAAACTGATTATGCCTTGTTTCCTCCTGCAATAAAATGTTAACAACATCATCACATTTTTTTTGTTTTGATTGCTGATGTAGATAACAACATTCTCATAAGATTATGTCAAACTATCCAAAAAAATAACAATATTCAATTCTTCCTCTTTCTCTGATCCAACATCTTTAAGTTGGTCTAACATTTCTTTCATTTTATTGACACGTGTCAATAACCTTTCTCCTTCCTGCATCTTCATTCATAGGATATTTCGATAAAGAGCTAATTTTTTTGTCATGCTCTTTGTCTCATATGTACTTTTCATCTTATCATATGCAAATTTTGATGTAGCAAATCCTTTCACTTGCACTATTATTGAGTTTTCTAGATTCAAAACAATAGAAGATAGTGCCCTTTCATCCTTTGTAATCCATTTTTATACTGCTTCAGCTGGAGATGTGGGTTTGAGATATGTGCCATCTATGACTCCCCATAGTCCCTTTTCCTTCAAAATCATGGTTAGCTTATAGCTCCATAAAATGAAGAATTCTCCATTGAATCTCTCTATCAGACGTGTGTCTGATGTAGATGATATTGCAACCATATATAAGAACTTGGAACCAAAAAAATAATTGTGAAAGATATATAAGATTACCTCACCGCTTGATGAAGGCTACACTTAAATCAACCTTGCTTTGATACCATAAAAGGTATATGCCCAAGATTGATTAATCTACTACACAATAAAAAGATTGTTTTTGCCAGAAAAATAACAATAGATTGTTTTTATTGAACTGAATAATAATATGTGCATTTACATTGGAAAGGAAAATATTTAAACTAACACAAAAAATTGATTTCCTAATTCAAAGGAATCCTATCTACTTGACACTATTAGTGTAGGATTTATTTTCCTTGATTTATTTGTATTATCCTACTCGGGATATTCCATCTCACTTAGAGTTTCCCTACACTTATGGGATATGCTTGCTTAGGTGTACACTTGACTACACTATTATAGGTGTTGGTTACCACTTGACTACACTATTCTAGGTGTTAGTCGCCACTTGACTACACTATTCTAGTGTGGTTACTTTGCACTGATTCTAGGAGGTTACACATTCACCTCCTATATGTACATCTCTTGCATTATTCTCTATTTGATTGTACTAAGTTTTAGTTATTTCTATATTATTGCAATTAAAACAAATGTTAAATAAAATGGGGAGTGATATGAAAGAGTGATATCATGTATAAAAAGATAAGAAGGTTTCCATCATCAAAAGGAAAAAGGGTCATGGTCAGTAAGAAGGGAATGGTCCATCCTTTCAAAAATTCTATCCGGCCCTCACGAAAATTGGACCTTGTGAACTAAGAGGAAAATGGGCATTTGTGGTGATGGTTGGGATCAAAGATACCCAAATTTTTTCACATGTAAAACCAACTTACCACTCACTAGTACACTATTGCATGGGAGCCCACCTTTCTTGTCCTTTGGTGACTCAACTATGTTAAAAATGCCACAAAAATGGGGTGGGCATCTAAAGCCAATAAACCAACCACCACCATAAATGGGCCCATTCTACGTGTCATTGGAGGCATAAATATTTGAAAGGCCTAGAATACTACTATCAAAATCAAATATGGTCCACACCACTTGATGATTGGGGTCGAACCCCAATAAATGATGTTCTAAGTGATACCTAGAGAAATTAAGGTAAGAACCCCTCCTCTTCCAGGGCTTTAAAAGTGGTTGATTAAACTAAAATGGAAATTTATTAGCCTAATTTGATGTTATAAGTCCAGTAATAAATGAATAAATGGAGTAAAAAAACCAAAGTAACTAAGGAAATGAAATGTGAAACCCTAAAGACAAAGAGGGTTAGAAAATCCTTAGCTGATTCGAAGATGTTTCGAGACTGTATCCTAGTGGAGACCGACTGAATAGGAGGAAATCGTCACATAGGAGATTGAGAAAATGCAAATTCAAGCTATCGCTAGATCGGGGTGCCTGGAAGAGGGATTGAGGCACTTAGGGAACCACAGTCTAAAATTTAAGTACACCGGTCTCGTGAACAGATCTCAAAACCTCCTCCGAGGTGTTATTGGATGTTCACTTGTGATTATCCTCGATCACGTGTATGTCGGTGTATGATCACCAATGTCACTATAAAACTACAATAAAGGAGTCACCTAAAACCCCGCACAAAGCATCAAAGCCCTAAAAATGAAAGATGCATATGGATTTTCCTCAGAAATGCAACGACAATGGTGGACTTGCTAATTGAGCATTGAAATACATCTCAAACCTAATGTAGTTTTAGGTGTGTGTGTGTGTGGAATTTGCCCTAGGTTCTCTTACGTTAGTTGTAATTTATGAGTAGCGAGCAATAACTAGATGTAGAATGTAATTAAATGGTGTATAAAAAAGAATAAAATCTCCTTCTATGAAGTGTGATGCAATGAACCATCCTTTGTCCCTTGTGATGGAGCTAGATGGATGCAAATGGAGAAATAAAAGACTTTGATGGATGTAACCTTAGGTAGTGATAATAGTGCTTAGTGCTCATCCTTCATTATGGTCTCATAACATTATAGTTTTATGGTTCTCTTGATTTCATTTTGTAATTAACCCCGAAAAGGACGACCATCAAAAATATAAGAAGCTCAAATGGCTAGAAAGTGCTGAAAATTTGAAAGGAAAGTGTAAAGAGGATAAGGGCACTTGGGGCTCCCTAATCCTGGCTGGTTGCCCAATCATGAATAAGAAAAATGTAGTATGAAAGTAAAAAATGGGAAATTATGGGTGAAAGATCAAAGTAACAACATGAAAAAAAAAATATGGCCAAAACCATGGGTTAATTAGTACTCTTTTCACTCAAAACCATATGGATAGTGGTATGAGACCATAACTAAATAATTACCTAAAGTGTATGATTTTGTGTCTATATTTTCCCCACTTTATGTTGGTGAGTGGAAATCTTGGTAACATAAAGTAGATAGAGATGCGTACTTGATATCCATGTAGAGTGATGTAGAAAGTGTGCCAAGGGACTAGAAAAAGCGTGGAGTGATAAAAAGATGCAGCATGGAGACTAAAGATGTAAAAGTGTAAAAAGTGATGACAAGTGAACCTAGGGTGGAAATGCGTGTGTATATTCCAATGTGTGTGATGTACCTACATGTTAGTATGATGTGTGTGATTTACCCGCTGTGTGTGATGTTGATTACTTGTTTTCCCATATGGGCGGATCTCAGAAAGAGAATATGATCAAGTAATCAAAAACACAAGTATAATATGTAAAAACGTATGTATATGTGTAAAAAGCATGTAAAGTATGAAAATGAAAAAGGAGCATGTGGACCTGAGCCATGATAAGACAAAGGGTGTTGAAAGGATCCTGTAAATGTCGATGAAGTGCAATTTTTTTGGGCGATCTCATGCCACTGGCCGAAGAAGTGTAGGGAGGAAAAGTTTGATGTATCCTTCAACTTGTAGTTGCTTCCGAGAGTGAAGAGATCTTTGTATTGTCTAGTTTTTTGGGAGATTCGATGCCACTGGAAGAAGTAGTGTAGAGAGGAAGGTTGATTTATCCTCTAACTTGAATCTATTTCCCGTAATGATAAGGACAAAATGCCCCATAAAATATGATGGGTATGGAGTTCTATAGGCTAGTTTGAACCCACTCGATGTGTAACCCATTGTTTCATGGATGAAAAACTAAAAATTGAGTTCTATCGGCATTGTGTTGTGTAGTGTGTATAAACCCAAATGATGCCCCCTCTTTGGGGGTGCATGCAACGT
This sequence comes from Taxus wallichiana var. yunnanensis, assembly GCA_018340775.1. Classification (NCBI taxonomy): domain Eukaryota; kingdom Viridiplantae; phylum Streptophyta; class Pinopsida; order Cupressales; family Taxaceae; genus Taxus; species Taxus wallichiana. The sequence continues at coordinate 892,849,997 of CM031239.1, forward strand.
CATGGATAGGAGGATGTGGCTGAAAAGAGAACCGATCACAATAATTGTGCCCTACCAGGGGAATGGGGTGTGTTTGGTAGAAACCAAGGCACATGCAAATAACTAGCTTGGAAATAAGTGTTAGTACGAAGAATCATACAGTAGTAAAAACAAGTGTAAGCTACGCAGACAATGTGTAAGCTATAATGCAAGTAAACACTCAAGAAACCAACATAGGCCATGAAAAGTGTGTCACAATAATGAGACACCACTCACGATTTCATAAGAAACTTAAGGCCATAGTGGATGCATAAAAACAAGTAAGTGTGCACACAAAACAAAGGGAAATTCCCACATACAATAGCGAACAATAAAAAACAATTACAAATAAAGTAATAGATAACCATGAAGGTTAGTAATCCTACAAAAATCTTTGCACACACGAAGCACCCATTAACATGTTAGAAAGATAAAGTGCATGTTGAAATAATGTATAACCGATAAAGTAGTGTGCTATGAAAAAAATGAAACAATAACACCTATAGTGCACGAAAGTGGATGCCCCAGATTCGTTGTGGGACCGTAGTTTTTCCAAACATCCATGTTGCATGTATAATCCCTATATCTTGTGATCACAACTGTTGGAAAGGATGTGAACGTGCATGTGTTTATGGTAAATATAATGATATACAAGAAATTTATCTAGTATGTGTAATAAAGTGAACATGTATAAATAGATGCAAAAAGAGTAAAAATAACTAAGATATGCAATATAATGTGGATGGATGGATGGGATGGAATGCATAGTGAATGAGAGAAGCCACGTGCCCCTAAGTGAATGGAAATGTATATAGTGGGGTTCATTTAGTATGCCCTCTCAGCATCAAGAATGAACCGTAAACGAGAGTGTGTCATTTGGAAATGGTCAAATTGTGTGTTGTGTGTAGCGCATTGTGGTGAATGTGTATGTGTGATGATGATATGTGACCTAGAGATGAAGATGCGTGATGATTTAGCCTAAAGTGTATATCACGACAAGATGATCGAAAGAGGTGGTGATGTAGCCTACATTGAAACCACTACAAGATTGATGGAATAAGTGACCATTTAGCCTATAGCGTATGTCACTAACCTAGTAATGTTGCATGATAGAAGGTGTGATGTGGTCCATTTTTTTATCAGTATACCCTCAATAGTCTAGTATGGACCATGAGACTAGAGTGTGTTATAGGGTATCGAGTGCAACACATAGAAGTAGATGTGTAGAATGCATAGTATGTGTAGTGGTGATGAGATGTAGTGAGAGATGTGTAATGCCTATTGTGCAATGTGTGAGGTTTATGTGTATAGGATGCCCTCAATAGTCAAGTGTGAACCAAAGCACAAGAGTATGTCATCGGGTAATGGTTGAACTATGTGTGAGTGTGATGAGTGAGTGTGTGTATTGTTATGTGATGAAGATGTAATATGCATGTTTTTGTTAGAGGAAGATAAGGGGGAAGTGATTTCCATGCCCCCAAGTGTGTGAGGAAAGAAAAGGATCAAGTGATGTCATAAATAAGATCATTAGTTTACGGATTGAAGCCATAAGGTGTTGCATCAGAAACCTGATAAGTTATAGTTTCGGGTTGGTCATGCAATGAGGCATTCAGGTGTAAATGATACATGCCCATAGCATATTCCTCATCAGTGAATGGAGGGAGTGGATAACCATGTGCATACCAATGAGTGATATTTTGTGTATAACCTAGAAAGGAACTGTTGTAAATGAATATATGACCATAAAGCATAGGAAATGAGATGTCAATATGATTTAGATCCAATGTACCCCTTATATAATAAATCTAAGGCTAACCTAGTGTGAGTGGAGAAGTGTGAGGAGTGCACAATAAATAGACTATAAGATGGAAAACACATAAACCATAAGAAGTAGTAATAGTGATGAAGCCATAATATAGATGAGGATGGTGAGTAGGAGGATAAAGGTCCTCAAAAGAAAAACCAAGTCAAGATAGACCATCATGTGAACATATAGTGACATCACAACTAGGGTCAACTAGAATATGCTCCCAATATGACTCGAGTCATGAAAATTATACAGGTGAATGTAGTGTAGACACAAAATGATGCACTTTGGGCATTATTTAGTCTCGATCTCAAACTACTATTCATATGGTTTTGAGTGAAGAAATTAGTAATTAACACATGTCCTTTGGCCATTTTACTTTACTTGTTATCATCAATGTCAACCTCCCACATGTACTCACCCAAAAAAATTCCATTTTTTTCATTTTATCTCTCGACAAGGGTGCCTCAGAACCCCGATCCTTTGGGACACACCCCGATCCTTTTACACTTTCCCACCACTTTTTGGGAACTTTCTAGCCATTTTAAATTTCTATCTTTTTAGTGGTCACCTTTTCCGGTTAATTACAAAATTAGAATAAGGGAACCATATAAATATAAAGTTACAAGAGCATAATGAGGGGCCAATAAATAAGCACTACTATCATCACCTAAGGTTGCATCCATCAAAGGCTCCATTTTAATCCATTTAGCTCCATCACAAGGGACAAGGCTAGTTCATCTACATCACACTACATAGAAGGAAGTTTATTCTATTTCATCCACCATTCTATTACATTTCTACATCTAGTTATTACTCACTACTTCAAAAGTGTGACTAACATGGGAGCACTTAGGGTACGATATTCACACACACACACCTATAACTACATTAGGTCTAAGATGTAGTGCAACACTTAGTTAGTAAGTCCACCATTGTTTCCACTGAGGATAGTCTGACCCCTTCATATGCATCTTTCTTTTTTATGGTTTTGATGTTTGGCTTGTTTGTAGGTCTCTTCTTCATCTCTCGATTTATATTAACATCCAGTATGAGTCAGCTAAAGCAACATCAACACGACACGAAGCAAAGGTAGACGAACATCTAGCAACACCTCATAGGAGGAGGTTTACAGAGCGTTTTCACGACAAGGGCACCCATATCTCATACAAGAGTGACCCATGTGCCCCAGTCCTTCTCCAAGCACCCTAGTCTAGCCTACTATCCTAGATATATGCTTTTTGGAGCTTTCATGTTATCAATCCTACATTATGTTTATCTCATTATTATATGCAACCCAGTCTCGAATAGTTATTAAATCGACTAAACTCTTCCTAACCCTCTTTGTTCATTAGGGTTTCACATTTCTACTTGCTTAGTGGCTTGGGTTTCTTTATTTACTTAGATTTTATTTATTGTTGTTCTTAATATTAGATTAACTTAGAACATCAAATTTTATTTAATCATTTTGGTGAACTCGATCTTGAATACCCTTTCTTCTTGGGTTCTTTTCTTCATTTTCCCATCACCCATAGTGGTCATTGTGGGTCTTTTTCAATATTATGAGCTTCCTTCATTCAACTGTAGAGTTTCCAAACCAATGCCTAATATCCCTACTCTTATAGGTAACAATGATAATCCCTTGGACAATTTTCATAAATTTCCTCTTCGTGATATAGAAGCATCTAATAGTGAGAATTCCTATGATGAGGACACTAATGTTGACCAAGACCAACTTAACATTATTACTGATTTTCAAAAATCTTTGCATGATAATCCCACTCATCTTCTACATGTCTTACAAACTTTGATGACTTATAAGAAATCTCATGATGGTTCAACCTCCGTAGTTGATCATTCTTTGGTTCCCATGGTCTCTACCCCACCAATTTATGTTTTAGCTCCTATTCCCGCCACCACCGCTCCTACCATTCATCCTATCACCCATAATATGCATCTTGGATCCTATTCGAATGCTCCTAATTTAAACTCTTTATATCAAGATTTACAAATTCAAATTCGCGAGATCCAAGTCATCACTTATCATGCACCACCATCTTTAGACTCTACTACACTTTTGCATACTCCTTTTACACCTATTATATCTTCCTACATTACCACCTAATTTCTTCTCTCCAAAATTACCCATATTTAAGGGCCACGGTGATCCACAAGAGCATCTTTATGCTTTCCATGTCGCATGCCTAGACTATGCGAGATGACTCTACCATACTAGCCAAGATCTTTCCTCGTAGCTTACAAGATTATGCGATGCATTGGTTTTATGACCTACCTATCCATTTGGTACACTCTTTCACACATCTTGTTGATGCCTTTCTCACTCAATTATCCATTAACATTGGATCTAAGATATCTTATGCTCAACTTACACAACTCAAACAGGGACCTAATGCACACTTACCGGATTATGTCTTGCACTATAAATGTTTTTAGCTAAGATGTCCATTGTGCTTGTGGATGTTGAGCTTCAGGACTTATTCATCCAAATTATTTTACCACCTCTCTAGGAGAGTGTTTTCTTTGAGACTTATCCTTCCTTTGACCAACTCTATCATACTCTTAAGCTATGTGAAACCAAGCTCTTAGCTATAGGAAAGCTTAAGTATCAAGAAAAACATCATCCTCTTCATGCTTTCAAGGAAATCCAACATTTAGGACATCTACGACTAAAACATCAGATACAAAAGTCACTATCAACATTTTCTCTACTACTAAAAACTTCAATCATAACCACATCGGTGTATATTCACTAATTTTAGTGTACCCCCACGTATTTTACTACCACAACTTATCAAAAGTAACCTCATCACACTACCCTCTCCACTAAAAATTGATCCATCTCGACCAACAGGTGTAATTTTGATGAACATTCCTATTGTGACTATCATCACTATGTCAGACACTCCACCAATCATTGTTACTGACTCGATTTCTCATTCAAGGTCTAATTGACAATGGCCAAATTGAGCTTCCATAATCTACAGGTTCTCCACCTATCAATGAGAATCATAAGCTCAAAATCTTTAACAACCTATACCCAAACATGACAAAAAAATGATTGACTCATTGGCTAATTACGTATATCATGTAGTGTCTCCTCCTGCTTCAAGGGACCTTGACTTTTTAGTTGTGCATACTGAATCTTTGCCACCGATCATCTCTTTTTCTAACCATGATTATCATGTGGATTTCACATCTAATCACATGCATATTAAAGCATTTATTGGATCGATCTCCATGAATAATACTAAGGTGGACCCATATTGACCTATTAGCACATGTTCTATTCCATTTCTTCATGTCATTGGTTACCCTATATCACAAATTGAGTACCCTCTAAAAAAACAATATGGTGTTGTCAAACTACACGTTACAGTTGGTCCTCTCATATTGCTTATCCCTTTCTTTATTAGAAAAGCATTTGTGATTATGACATATTAATTAAATCAATTGGTTTGTAGGTCTCAATCCATTATCTCTATGAATCATTTATGACTCAAATTCATTCATAACAATCAAGTTGTTTCTATCGATGGTGTACCTCCATATACTCCATGGTCGTCACCTTATCGAGCACCGGTTCGTAAATACCCTAATCCATCTACCACATCACAACCTATGTTAGTTAAAGTACAATCTACTCCTAGTTCACGTACTCGCACATGAGCTACAAATCCACACCATTCGCTAGTCCTACACAGAGCGATATAGGCCTATTTCATGCACACAGTTACATTACATACGTCTCGACATAGATCTCCACCTTGTTTTATTCCACATAGATCTCCATCACCCACACATTTTTCACACCTACACATTTGTCATATACTCATCCATCACATGCACATAGAATTCACTCACCTACATAGTGAATATATACTATTCCACCACTACTAGAACATATCATACGCTTTCACCACCACCAACATCGGATGAGGGACCTTTTTCCTTCACCTTCATTGGTTATTTTATTCATTGGCATGCACTTGGAGGGCATGGCATTCACACATCCCTCCCCACATCATAGCATCGTACTCATCTCATACTTGCATTTATGCACACCCACATTCTAGCATTCACATAGTCATCTACATCACATACATTGTCATTACCCGATGACACACTCTTGTGCTTTGGTTCACACTTGACTATTGAGGGCATACTACACATGAACCCCACACACTGCACAATAGATACTACACACTGCATCTCTTTACATATCTTATAATACATGTCACATTTTGCATCTTACATCCCTAACTTACCTTACATCATTAGTGTTTCGAAATTTGCGCATCTATACATCATACATACTCTACACATCATACTAGTATTCATCACATATGTGTCACACTCCTATTGTCTACAAGTATAGCATCATATAATACTCATCCTACATACTTGAATTGCACGCTCTCGCACATTATTAGTCTATCTACACATCTAGCATTGCATACGATACATCGCATTTTACACATCTTGCACATCATATGGTCGTCTCTTATCATCACACATACTACATATTATTTTACATGTTGTGCTCACTACCCTATGATGCACTCTAGTTCCTTGATCCATACATTGCCGAGGGTTTACCAATCAAATGGACCTTATCATATATACATGTTCATCACTCGACCTTATATCATATGACATTACTAGGTTAGTGACATATGTTATAGGCTAAATGGTCACATGTTCCTTCATATTATAGTGGTACACGCCTTAGGTGACATCACCACTCCCTCTATTCATTTTATCATGATATACGCTTCGACTATAGGGTGACACACACATAATTTTTAGGTTGCATATCATCAACACTACACATATACTCGTTACACTGTGCTACACATAAACACATACTTGACCATTTCTTGATGACACACTCTCCCTTAGTGCTCATTAGTGATTGTTGAGGGGGCATACGAAATGAACCTCGCTGCATACATTTCTATTCACTCATTGGGCACATGGATCCTATCATCCATAGTGCTTTCCATTCCATTCATCCACATCATGTTGCATATCTTGGTTGCTTTTACTCTTGTTTACATTTACTTGTATATGTTCACTTTAATACACATGTTAGCTAGATCTCTTATATGTCATTATCTTTTCATACAAACATATGTGTTCACGCCAAATTTTCTAGTTGTGATTATGCATATAGGTCTCTTACATGTAGCAGCACGGATGCTCGAATCCTTCCACTCCTACAACGGTTGCTAGGGAATCCACCTTTGTCTCTTATAGGTGTTATTATTTTAGTTTGTACTTAACACTCTACATTACTTTCTTATACACGCTTTTGACATATGGGTTATATTTCTAACATGATAATAGGTGCTTCATGTGTAGCATTTGTTGGCAAGATTACTTATTACCATGGCTATCTGTCTACTTTTTTCTATCTATCATCTTTTGTTTGCTATTATATGTGGGCCTTGCCCTCATTTTAGTGTGCACACTTGTTTGTTTTATGTGGCCAATGTGTCCTTGAGTGTCTTGTGACATCGTGAGCAATGTCCCATGTTTGCAACCCACTTTGGAAATCTATGATTATCTTCTGCGTGTTTACTTCCTTTCTATCTTTTACATTGGTTGGTAGCTTACACTTGTCTTATACATGCATGTTTGTTTGTTTGTACTTAACACTTGTTTCTATCCACTTGTTTGCATGCACCTTGGTTTTTGTTATCCAAAATAAGCCCCATGCTTATTTTTGGCTAACTCCTCCTTCTTCTCCTTTGCTGGCACTTAAATGAATTTTTGGCATGCTTCAGGTACTCAAAAGATTTTAGAAATAATCCCATCAGATAGGATTTTTCCTCACCTTTCCAGAAAGGTAACATTTTCCTCCTAACTCCTTGTATTTCTCAAGTTATGGCTTGAGTTTTTGAGGGAAATTTTCCCTGGGAAGGCCCGCAACCAATAGGAATGTGCCATGTGGTGGCAGAATGGTGGGTCAGAGAGTAAGTTGGAAAAATCACTAAGGAGTGGGCGGGGCATAAAGGAAAAATTTTTCGCATGGGCCCACTAAGGAGAAGGAAAAGAAATGGTTTGAACCCATGGACGAATGAGAATGTGCCACGTGGTGGCGAGATCAGACCGGCGGGGGTAAGTTGAAAAAGTGGTCAAAAAGGCGCAAAGGAAATTTTTTCTGCGGGCCCGCAGAGGAAAGAAAGTTGATTAAGGCCCATGCCAAATCAAAGTGTGCCACGTGTCCATGAAACCGGCGGGAGTCGGAGGCAGAGTAAATTTTGGCTTTTTTCCAAAGTAGTAAAAGGCGCAAAGGAAAGAATTGGCCTGCAGCGGCCCACGAGGAAATGGAAATTTTGGTTAAATCCCGATGAATAGGCCACGTGTCCATTCTTGGCGGAGGAGGAAATGGAAATTTTGGTTAAATCCAAAATTTGCGCATGCCCGCAGCGAATAGGGTGGTGACACGTGTCCTGGAGCGGCGGGCGAGAAATTTTGGAATTTTTTCCAAAATTCAAAAAGCGTAAATGGCCATTTGAACCCACGGACCAATGGGAATGTGCCACGTGGTAGTGGAGTGGTGGGGTGTGGAGCTTTTTGGGGAATTTTCCCAAATTCAAAAAAGGGGAAAAATTTTAGGTTTGGCCCACCGACCCGATTTTTGCCCCGTTTTGCCCTAAATCTTCATAGGGGCATATCTTTTGATCCAGAGCTCAGTTTTTCTCAATTTTGGTGTCATTGGAAAGATATTGAAGTCCTCTACATGATGGAATCTTCAATTTTATTTTTTGATGGAGTTTAGTGAGAGAAAAATGAGAAAATGCCTTTGGCATGGGGAAAAGAGTAGAACCACATTCAACCACCATTTTTAATGCAGTATGGCTTCCATTCTTCTCCAGCATGGTTGAAAATATTAGGGAATGAACTTTTAAGGGTACTCATGCTATTTTGATGGATGTGGTTGGTGGTTGAACCATTTATTTTAATTTTTCCGCATTCTCCTTCCTGAACTTGGGTTTTCATTGTTAAAAGCTAGATTTAGCTCATTGGTAAAGGGTTGGATGTTCTTGCTCCTGCAAGCTCTTCATTTCTCCTTAGTAGGTGGATTTGAAGGAGTTTCAGACCTCCCATGGAGATTGTAACATGTTTTTTCCTTCTTTGTTATCTACAATGTATTGTATCAATTCTGGAACTGACAATACATGCTCTGTGATTGATTTTCCAATCCTCTCTTGCATTGGTTTGTTTCCTTCTTATCTTTCTTTGTATTTTGGAAAAATTTGTGCATGTTTTTGTTATATCCTCATGATCTGTGTCTATTTTTGCAAAGCAAGGAGTTCAACACTCCTTTGGTGTATCACCTCTCTATTTTTCTTAGTTTTGTTTTCATTTCCTTGTTTTCTTTTAACCCTGTCCCTTGGTACTTTTAGAGTAATATTTTTGAATCGGAACCTCTGCAAAGATTGCATGTATACACTGATCGAGGAGAAGAGGAACCAGCCTTCAATCTAGAGATTTTTTTCCCATTTTTGCAAGTCTCACACTTGGGGAAAAGACTCCATGTTGTGTAATCACACTAAATGACCCAATTCTCACTTGTAGATCTGAAGGTCATTTAAGGGTTACTGCTGATTTGCACTAATAATTTTAGCACACCCGGTGGGACCTTAGAGGTCTTCCACTTTATTTCTGATAGGTTGGTGTGTTCCTGTTAAGGATTCTACCTTTGGAGGCATTTTCAAAAACACATCTGGTGACTCCATCTGGTAAATAACTCATTCTCTGAGTTGCAGACCTATTTTCCATCCATTCTTCTTTCCATCCCTTTCACTCTTTTCCATTCCATGAAGTTGTGAAATCATGACTTCATTTCCATCATGGAATCCACATTTACAACAACATTATATTCCACCTCCAACATGTTTTACAAACCTTCCAAATCAGCATTTTGATCAAATTCAAAATCAACATACATACCCATATGAGCAGCAGTGCCAAAATCAGTTTGGCTATGGAGCTTTCCAAGAGCAGGAGTATGCAAACAATGAAGACAATCAAATGCAAGATCTTGTCTATTGGAGAAAATCCAAAAGATGGAGGTAAACATGGTGCAATCCAGGGCTCAAGCACAAATGAAAGCATTTGGAATCAGTTGTAGAGCACCTTGTCCATGGGTGGGACCTTTTCCAAGGCATTACAACCCTCAAGAGAAGCTTGACTTCATGATTGCAACACTACCATTTCTTGCAAAGTGGACTGAAGGAATAGAGGTGTATGACAAGAGTATTTAACAACCTTGTCAATGGGTAATCACACCATCTCATGAATTTTCTTTTCCTCTTTCCCAATCTATTTTATCTCAGCAGTTTCAAGTTTTAAACTCTCCATCCGCTGTCCCAAGTGTTGAATCCATTTTTCCATTCCCTAGTCTTCCACCCCATCTCAATTCTTTTGTCCTATTCCCTTCCAATAGTCATCCCCTCCACAAGAGCTAAATGAAATACCCTCTCCTCCAAAGAAACAAGAGGTTTCATCTCCTCCACCATCAAGAATAATTGCCAAATCAATTGAGTCACAACCCACCCCTCCTCTTGCATTCCCAATTCCATGTGGGGAAGAAGAAATTGCAAAAATCAGTCATGAAGGACAGCAAGAGAAAGAGCCAAGCAAAGAAGGAATGATTAAGAGCTTAGTAAGTTTGGCTCTTAGATATGGAATTGAGAAGATCCCCTTGCTGGTTAAGCCTACAGAAGAGGTTGGAGTTGGAGAACAAGTGGAAAACAAGGCTGATTTTATAACAATGAAGCAAGAAAAACAACAGCTTGTTTGTGATGAGTTGAGTGTCCATGTTGGCACTTTTCCCAAAGGGAATGTTGATCCAATAGAAGTTGCACAATCAGCCTTGGAGGAGGAAAGCTCTAAAAGAGATCTTGCAGCCCCAAATTTTCCTCTAGAGCAGCAAATTGAAGAGTTTGATTTGTCATACTTCATGCTAGAGGAAGAGGTCATTCAAGAGCAAGATTTTCTTCAAGTAGTAGAGGAAGAAAAACCAGCTCCAAATCCCATTGAAGAGGAGCAAATGGATGACATCAAGTCAATTTTTGCAGCAGAAGAAGAAGTATTATTGATACATTTTTGCTTTCATTTGAAAGGGCTAATTTGATTGATGAAGCCATTATGGAGGTGAAAAAAACAGGTCCAAATTGTGAGAAAGAGGCACAAGAAATTTCATGTTTCTCTCCCACTTCATCTCTCCAAAAATCTATTTTTTGGATGAGTTTGAATTGACAAGTTTCATGTTTGAAAATGAAACTACACATGGTGAAGAAAATGTAGATTTGGAGGTCACCATACAAGAGGGAGAGACCTTGCAGCAGCAGGACATTGAAGAGTTTGATTTTCCATCAGACTTAGAAGAATGTTTGGATGAAGAGCCAGCTGAAACTACAATATTTTCTTCTTCACCATTCGTTCTCCAACATCAAGAGCCTACTACCACAAAGGAGAACATTGAAAAATAGCAGCTGTGTTTTGTGATAGCTCTTTGGAACCAATGTTGGAAGATATTAATCTTCCATGTTCTTCACTAGAAAAGGAAGGAAAATAGCAATGAAAAAAAATCCATCACTTCTTCCACACCATCCATTCAAGAAGGTCTATAAGAAGACTCCATTTTTGGAGTTGAAAATCAAAGCTATGGGCATATCAAATGGATCAGACCCTACCCAATAAGGTACTTGTCTTCATTGGAGCCAAAGGAGAAGTCACAACCAGTCATGCTTGCTTCTAAGCATGAGGATTAGCTATAAAGTACCAAGGATCAGCTACCATACCTCTTGAATCTACATGTAGAGCAACTAAAAGAGGTATTCAATTTGCTTCACCGACACCTTGCTAATTTGGGTAGAAGACCAACTTCTTGTTGATTTTCCATTTATCCAAGCAGCCATACTCATCTCCAAATCATTTGCATGGATGCCAATTTTGAAGAAGGAAGTTATTTTGCACATCCATCTGCGGGGTTTGTTTAACTCACCTTTGCTTCCAGTTAGAGCAGATTAGGTAGGTTTTCTTTTAGTAGAAGAAGTGCTTGTGCACACTCTGCATGTTCCATTTGGAGCATGTATGATTTTCAGTTTTTACATAGTTTTTGGTGCTGGTTTTCTCTTTCACAATCCTTTTTAGTGGCATCTTGGTGGAAACAACTCCGAGTTTAGTGTGTTTCAAGTGGCTCAAAGAGGAAGTTTTTAAAGTTCGATCAGTTTCTGGCTAAAACTCATGACTCCATGCCCAATGGATGCTTCAAAGGCTACTAATCATTCATCTATCGGGAAGATGACCCCTCTGAGTTGCCAATTGTTATCCAAAATAAGCCCCTGCTTATTTTTGGCTAACTCCTCCTTCTTCTCCTTTCTTTGGCACTTAAATGAATTTTTGGCATGCTTCGTACTCAAAAGATTTTAGAAATAATCCCATCGAGATAGGATTTTCCTCACCTTTCCGAAAGGTAACATTTTGAGGGAAATTTTCCTGGGAAGGCCAATGGAGTTTTTGAGGGAAATTTTCCAAGGCCCGTAACTAATAATGTGCCATGTGGTGGCGGAATGGCGGGTCAGTGGAGGTAAGTTGGAAAAATCGCTAAGGAGTGGGCGGGGCATAAAGGAAAAAATTTTCCCTTGGGCCCGCCAAGGAGAAGGAAAAGAAATGGTTTGAACCCATGGACGAATGAGAATGTGCCACATGGTGGCGGAGATCGATCGGCGGGGGTAAGTTGAAAAAGTGGTCAAAAAAGGCGCAAAGGAAATTTTTTTCCTGTGGGCCCGCAGAGGAAAGAAAGTTGATTAAGGCCCATGCAAAATCAAAGTGTGCCACATGTCCATGAAACCGGTGGGAGTCGGAGGGGCGAGTAAATTTTGGCTTTTTGCCAAAGTAGTAAAGGTGCAAAGGAAAGAATTGGCCCATAGGCCCACCAAGGAGGAAATGGAAATTTTGGTTAAATCCCCGTGAGTGAATAGGGTGGTGACACATGTCCTATTCTCGAGCAGAGGTCGGGGCATAGGAAGAATTTGGAAATTTTTCCAAAGTGGTCAGTGGTGTCAAAGGAAAATTTGGAGCGCGTGCCCGTAGCAAATAGGGTGGTGACACGTGTCCCAGAGCGGCGGCGCGGAGAAATTTTGGAATTTTTTCCAAAATTCAAAAAGTGTAAAATGGCCATTTGAACCTGCAGACCAATGGGAATGTGCCATGTGGCAACAGAGCGGTGGGGTGTGGAGCTTTTTGTGGAATTTTTCCCAAATTCAAAAAAAAGGGGAAAATTTTTGGTTTCCCGCACACCCGATTTTATCCTAGTTTTCCCTAAATCTTCAGAGGGGCATATATTTCGATCCAGAGCTCATTTTTCTCAATTTTGGTGTCATTGGAAAGCTATTGAAGTCCTCTACATGATGGAATATTCAATTTTATTTTTGGTGGAGTTTAGTGGGAGAAAATGAGAAAATTCCTTTGGCATGGGGAAAAGAGCGAGCCAACATTCAACCACCATTTTAATACGATGGCTTCCATTCTTCTCCAGCATGGTCAAAAATATTGGGGAATGAACTTTTAAGGGTACCCATGCTATTTTGATGGATTTGGTCAGTGGTTGAATCATTCATTTCAATTTTCCCACATTTCTCCTTCCTAAACTCGGGTTTTCATTGTTAAAAGCCAGATTTGGCTCATTTGTAAAGGGTTGGATGTTATTGCTCCCGCAAGATCTTCATTTCTCCTTAGTAGGTGGATTTGAAGGATTTTAAACCTCCCATGGAGATTGTAACATGTTTTCTCCTTCTTTGTTATCTATAATGTATTGTATCTATTCTAAATGATGAATACATGCTCGTGATTGATTTTCCAATCCTCTCTTACATTGGTTTGTTTCCTTCGATCTTTTTTTTACATTTTGGAAAATTTTGCATGTTTTGTTGTTGTATCCTCATGATTTGTGTCTATTTTTTTCAAAGCAAGGAGTTTAGCACTCATTTGGTGTATCACCTCTCTTTTTTCTTAGTTTTATTTTCATTTCCTTGTTTTCTCTTAACCTTATCCCTTGGTAATTATAGAGTAAGATTTTGAATCGGAACCTCTACTGAAGATTACATGTATACACTGATCGGAGGAGTAGAGGAACCAACCTTCAATCTGGAGAGTTTTTTTCCCATTTTTGCAAGTCCCACACTTGGGGAAAAGATTCCATGTTGTGAAATCACACTAAATGACCCAATTCTCACTTGCAGATCTGAAGGTCATTTAGGGGTGTTGCTGATTTACACTAACAGCTTTACCAAGCACATTCCCTTCCCCTACGAGGGCACATTTTACGTGGCCGATCATCTTTTGGGGCTGCATCCTCCTATCTGCGACATCGTATGTGCCCCCAAATATAAGGGACATCATTTGTTGTTTTACACATTACAAAACACTCTCTCTGAAGTATGATTCAATTCGAGCTTATCCATCCTTTACATTGTAGGTTATAAAATGAGTGAGTTTAGACTAGTCTATAAACTCCATACACAATGAATTTTATAGGACATGTTGTCCTTAGCATTCTAGGGAGTAGTTATAGGTTGGAGGATACAACGGATTTCCTCCCTACACTACTTCAGCCAGTGGCATCAAATCACCCAAAAAACCAAGCACATAAACATATCTTCACACTATTCTTAGGAAAACAATTACAGGTTAGAGAATAATGCAAATTTCTCCCTACACTTCTTCGGTCAAAATGGAGTGAGATCGCCTAAAAAACTCATGGTTACAAGATATCATCTCTACATGCTTTCTCTCATCACGAGATCAAGTGCACATGTTCCTTTTAATTTTTCATACTTCCATTTATAGTATTTTTACTATATACATTTTTACACATATATACATGCATATTTGACTACTTGATCGTCTTCTCCTTTCTGAAGTCCTTACGTATGAGAAGAACAAATTCAACAAAAATAACTACAATAAAGGCATTAACAAAAACAACAACATCATTTGGTAGTTCATACCTCATGCTAACATGTAGGTACCCCACATACATTATCATCTACACATGTGCTTTTTCCCTAGGTTCACTCTCACCACTTTTTGAAATTTTACATATTTAATCTTTGTGCTCCATATTTTTCTCATTCCACACTTTTTCTAGTCCATTGGCACACTTTCTACATCACTCTACATGGATATTAGGTACGCATCTCTATCTACTTTATGTTACTAGAGTTTCGCTCACCAACATAAAGTGGGGAAAATGTAGACACAAAATCACACACTTTGGACATTATTTAGTCCCAGTCTCATACTACTATTCATATGGTTTTTGAGTGAAGAAATTACTAATTAACCCATGTCCTTTGGCCATTTTACTTTACTTTTTGTCATCACTTCCGACCTCCTACATGTACTCACCCATTAATTTTTCCATTTAGCATCATTGTATCTCGACTAGGGCACCCAACCTAGTATTAGGGCACCCCGGTGACTTGGTCTAATTTGGGGCATCCTAATCCTTTTACACTTTCCCACCACTTTTTGGGAACTTTCTAGTCGTTTGAGCTTTCTATATTTTTAGTGGTCGGCCTTTTCGGGTTAATTATAAAATTAGAACAAGAGAACCATATAAATATAAAGTTATGAGACCATAATGAGGACCAAGAACTAAGCACTACTATCATCACCTAAGGTTACATCCATCAAAGGCTCCATTTGCATCCATATATCTCCATCACAAGGCACAAGGCTAGTTCATCTGCATCACATTACATAGAAGAGAAGTTTATTCTATTCCATCCAACATTCTATTACATTTCTACATCTAGTTATTGCTCGCTAATTTACAAAGTACGACCGAAATGAGAGCACTTAGGGTACGATATTCACACACACACACACACACCTATAAATACATTGGAGTCCGAGATGTAGTGTAATGCTCGGGCCATTAGTAAGTCCACTATTGTGGTCGTTGAGGACAATCTGACCCCTTCATATGAATATTTCTTTTTTAGGGTTTTGATGTTTGGCTTGGGGTTTTGTAGGTCTCTTCTTCATCTCTGATTTATAACAACATCTAGCACGAGTCCGGTGAAATCAATGCGACAAAAGTGAAGGCAATAGAACATCTAGTGTAACCTCGGAGGAGGTTTGCAAGCTTTTTCACAGACTAGGGTGCCCAGATCTCATACTAGAGCGCCTCGGTCCTTCTCTGAGCACCCCATTCCAGCCTCTATCCCACATCCGTGATTTTGGAGCTTTTTTATTGATCTTAAATTTTGTTTATTTGTTCTAATATGTGACACATTCTTGAATAGTCGTCAAATCATCTAAGCTCTTCCTAACCCTCTTTATTCATTAGGGTTCCACGTTTCTACTTGCTTAGTGTTTTGTGTTACTTTCTTTATTTACTTATATTTTATTTATTATTGATCTTAATATTAGATTAACTTAGAACATCAACATTTTAGTTAATCGGTAGGTCATAGTGATGTATGTGGCACATGAGGAGGTGGAGGAGTTATAGTGACGTCGATGTAGAGACAAACCACCGATAAATAATCATAACAATAGTAGTGATCGGGAGGGGTAGATGTAGTCCATATAAAATCTATCATGTAAATGACACCTTCAAGTGGTGGTAAATGTGGTAGTTCATCAAGGGGTTGGGGCTCATCAGTAGTATCAGTCCTTGGAATAGGAAGTGTGGTGTTAGGATCATGGTCACAATATTTGTATGGATGACGATCATGAAGAATGGTATACTCAACACCCTCATGTATGAATTTGACACAATGATGTATGGTAGATGCTACTATTTACATGGTACGGAGCCATGGTTTACCAAGTAAGTAGTTATATGAAACCAGAAAATCAATGACAAGGAATACAATGTTAAGGGTTTTAGGTCCAACTATAATAGGTAAAGTAATGTGACCTAAACATGGACGAATAAAGCCATCATATGCGTGAAGAGATAGACACAATGGACTAACATTAGGAGCAAAGAGACCTATATTTTCAAGGAATGACATAGGGCATAGGTTAAGTTCAGATCCATTATCAATTAAAGTGCTTTTAATTCCCATATTATAAATGTGAATCATGATATGCAAGGGTGGATCATTGTCAAAAATAGAAATATCATCCTAAGGATTAGATGTGAAAGCAATATGTTGAGAAAATGCATCAACAAATGATTGATAAACAGATTCTGGATGCATATTAGCTAGAGTGTGAGTAGTAGCGAGGAGATGCTTTGGACTTTATGCCTTAAGTTGGGATTGACAAGAAAGAAATTATTGACTGAGATACTCATGATGACTAAACTCTAGGATGATAAGTAAAGAATGAGGATCCTAAAATTGTGAAGATCAAGTATGGGTTCACCAAAATGATAAAACTAAAATGGAATTTACTAGCCTAATCTAATGTTATAGGAGTAGTAATAAATGAATAAATGCAGTACAAAAATTACCCAAAAACTAAGCAAATGAAATGTAAAATCCTAAAGACAAAGAGGGTTAGAAAAAAATCTTTAGCTGATTCAAAGATGTCTCAAGACTATGTCACAATGGAGATCGGTTGAATATGAGGAGGAAACCATTGCACATGAGCTCAAGAAAATGTAGATATGAGTCTGTCTCTGTATGGATTGGGAACCTGGAAGATGGATTGAGGTACCTAGGTGCCACGGTCAAAATTAGGGGCGCCCTGGTCTATGAAAAAGCTCTGAAAACCTCCTTGAGGTATCGTTGTATATTCGCCTATGTTTTTCCTCGGTCATGTGTATGTCATTGTATGATCACCAATGTCATTGTAAACTTGCAATAAAGGAGTCACTTGTAAAACCCCACAAAGCATCAAAATCCTTAAAAAGAAAGATGCATATGAAGGGGTCGATCATCTCAATGAACACAATGGTGGACATACTAATCGAGCACTTGCACTACATCTCGGCCCAATGTAGTTCTAGGTGTGTGTGTGTGTGCGTGGAATTGTGCCCTAGGTACTCTTGTGCCGACCACACTTTGTGAGTAGAGAGTAATAACTAAATGTATAATTTAAGTAAATGACGCATGGAATAGAATAAACTCCTCTCCTATGAAGTGTGATGCAAATGAACCAACCTTTGTCCCTTGTGATGGATCTAGATAGATGAAAATGGAGTAATGGAAGCCTTTGATGGATGCAACCTTAGGTGGTGATACTAGTTCTTAGTGCTCAAAGTCCTTCATTATGGTCTCATGACTTTATATTTATATGATTCTCTTGATTTAATTTCGTAATTAACCCTGAAAAGGTCGACCACTAAAAATATAAGAAGATCAAATGGTATAGAGTGCCCAAAAATTGAAAGGAAAGTGTAAAGAGGATAGGGGTGTCTAGAGGGGACCGGGGTGCTTAGGGTAACCTGATCAATAATAGGTAAAACACAATATGAAAGTACATACTGGGAAAGTATGGGTACAAGATAAAAAGTAGCAACGGAAAGCAACAAAATATGGCTAAAAACATGGGTTAATTAGTACTCTTTTCACTCAAGAACCATATGAATAGTAATATGAGACTAGGACTAAATAATTACCCAAAGTGTGTGATTTTGTGTCTACAAAGGTGGCCCCTAACCAAATGGAGTTGAAACTGTTGCAAAAGAAACCCAGTTTTTAACTTCCCTAAGTAAAGAATTTTTATGTTTATGAAGTAATAAGAAATGTCTCCGACTAAATACTAATTGGTTCAGTGAGCCCACACACATTCCATGAGTGTCATATTCATTAGGAACTAGTAAGAGTCATGTCATATTCCCCATATTTATCCTACAGGGAAGAAAACTTATTAGCAAAAGGATATTACGTTGCATACTGAAGTCTCCTAGTTAAATTTAATGGTGTTTCCCTTGAGAGTAGTCTTCCTCTCAAGAAGGAGAGGGGGTGTGTGAGAACCAAGCACTTTTTACACTCTAAAGAGACTAAGGATTATCTCGAATGTCGTTTCTAGTGAAGATTTTATAGTTGTGAAATTAGGTGGGGAGATTTCAAGGGAAGAATGGAAGAACCTAGTTGAGGTGTATGAGTAATAGGTAGGGCACTTTAAGGGATAACAAGTTTCTTCACGACTGAATCAAAGTAGACTCACTAAACCCGGTTGTGTGTCTATAAACAACGACTTGATATTTAGGATCACGAGAAGCGGATGAGTTTTTCCTATTGGTAACTAGGGTCCAACCATCTCTAGATGAATTAGTGGCACAATTTTCAGAGCAGGATTATCTCACACTTGTGGGTGCAAATTGGCCATGAGAGGGAATTCTTTAATTAGATGGGATGAAGATTAGCATTGAAAACAAGTGTTCAAAAGGTTTCAATGTAAAGAACCTTTTGATAAAAATGGAGGTTTCCCACTTGAATGTCAATAGACTCCTTGAGATATTTGGATGGGTCCACCTCCACACAAGCCCTTTTTGGGGGTGGGCTATGAAGAAATTGTTTTTTTCATGACAAATGAGTCGACCAATAGGTTGGACCAACTTTTCTAAGAAATTTCAAAGGGGTAAAGGAAAACGTAAAAATTCAACCCCGAGAGAGGATATTAAGCTTGCCTTGCTCGAAACTTGGGAATCCTTGGTTTAGTGAGAAAAAACTACCAAGGTATTAAAAATAAACCAGAGCCATGGCTAACGATAGTATTTGACAATGTTTAGGGTTTGTGAAATGGAAAATAAGAAACCATTTTGCAAGGTTTAAGATTCCCTCAACCAAAATTCCATGTGGTTTCCAATGGTTGTGAATCCATTTCTTAAGCATGCTTTTAGAGGGGACCCACCCAACAAAGTACCTAACAAAAGTATAGCTTTGAAGCCAATGACAAACGATATCAAACTCGAGAGAAATTCAAAGCAACATATGAAATAGGAGTATCAAAAGAAGTCTTACCTCATGGTAAACTTTGAACACTTTCTCGATGTTTCAAGTGTCATTTCACTCCCTACCTCCTTCATCTTGAGTCACATCAAAAGATGCAAAAGTAGTGGAGATGGCCATTAAATAAATAACTAGGCCTTGGGTCATCTAAAGGGAGGAAACAATCGACCACAAAAGATGGAGTAAATGGAATTAATGGGCAAAAATCATGTAGTGATCTATGAAAGATCCGCAGAGTGATAAAGTACGATGGTGGCATAAACCCTAGTCTCTATCCCCGGATCCAATCCAAAAACATGTTTCTAAAAAATCAAAATTAACATTTATAACAATTTATAATTTATTTTAAAGGAAAAAATAAAATAAAAAAATTTGTTATTAATTACGAACAAATTTAAAATTGAAGTTGAAGAAGGAGATTACATGACCTTTATCTATAAATTTTTTTAAGTTTAATTAGTAATATTAAAAGTGTTACAAATTGTTTGACAAAAATCTTTATATGAATCATTTATATAGATGGTATGTGAATTATTTGACAATTTTTTGAAGTAGTTTCTAGTTGGAAATTCTATAAATAAAATATATTCAAGTACATCAATATTTAATCCAAAGACCTCTCGTTAATTTTACATCTTAAATACTCATAATTATATTGTATTTTATACATAAACAAACCAAAAAGACTTTATATGAAAGTTGCTACCTTGATTAAATATATAAATATACATGCTATTTTTAACATTTCAAAACATTTCACTTATGACCCATCAAATGATGAAGGTAATTAGAGCCTTCCATTGAGAAGGGAAGCCCTCTAATTTCTTTACATACCAATCTCTAGTGGACAAGCTTCGACACAAAAATATAAAAAACGCAGTGCAAAGCACACATAAACCAGAAGGAGTCTGGGAGATCACTGCAATTCCTAAAAACCCAATTATCTCAAATACGTAATGTGGGCATTCCACTAAATGAAACAAGCCTCCTTGAGGAATTTTGTATCCCTTCTCGCCCTCCTTGCGAAGTCCAGCTAACAAACAATGATGGTACAGATTCCCACTTATGCCCACAATAAATAACACCATTCCTAGCGGCATCAAATTCACTGACGACAATTGCAAGTCCTCAGAGATTTGCATGGCGTAAAGAAGATTCGTAGCACAAAAGTGTAGAAAGAGGTGATAAATTTGGCCGTGCTCATAGTTATTCCCCCATAATAGTGATGAATGAGTAACACATGAACACAAATTAGAAAATAAATTCTATTATTACCAAAATCAAAGGGTATAATCCAAAGATAGAGGTGGTAATTCAGTGCTCCCATACCTAAACATTGTAGCTATATAGTTCATTTTAAATGTAAATAGTAACATATAAGTTACCAAAAGTTTTAAATGGTTAGAATTGATATACCCAACCAACCTTGAAATAATATAAAATTCAAAGATTAACTCATGTCCACTAGTTAGAATATATATCTATCTAAAATACGTCGAGAGATATCAATTACGAGGCACCTTTATAATTATACAAGTGTAGTATAAATATACCAAAAAAGTAACAATTAAAAATAAATATAATATAATAAAAAAGTAACAATTAAAAATAAATATAATGTAATACGTATATTATAGTAAATGTATTTATATGAAATACATCAATAAATATCAATTTCAAGGTTTTTAGGTTTGATTTTACATACCTCT